>ML794577.1:594229-615991 GCA_009831015.1 Picea engelmannii
GTCCTCTTGATTCTGCTGTGAACCGGCCGGTTAACAGGTCGGTGAAAGCCAATTTGAGTCCCTGCAAGTTAAAAACAACAAAAGGAAAGTGAATTGAACCCAATTGAGAGAGGATTTGATACCTTCACTCCCCAGTGGAGTCGCCAGTCTGTTCGCGGACAAAAGATCACCAGGTGAGAAAAATGGTGACCGCTCTGCATGCCCTATTGGGTTCCTCAGGGTAGAACATCTGTGGCAGCATGGGGTTAACAGAAAACAGAAAACAAAACATAATACAATCTAACTACCAACTGAAAGCAAATAACACTGCGGAAATAAACAAAAACATCAAACATCAGACAAGGGGGTCATCAATGGTTTCAAGGCTTGGTATATTAACGAAACCAGAGCACACTCTGAAGACAGAGACAGGGGTTCCCTCTCCCTCCAGTGGAAGGTCCTTCGGGGCCCTCAACACAATGCTTTCCTTACAAAATGAATAGAACTGAACTGAGTAGCGAAAGAACTCTGTGTTAGGCCGTTGATGGATAGCTTGTCAAAGACTGAGCTCTGAATCATCTGGACAACGTAACTTTGCTTTGAATTCTCTGGTATAACAGTGAAACCTCACGGCTATTTATAGCATTTCTCCAGGCGGTCACGTAACCATCTTCAAGTGTGAACACGTAGCTGTTTAGGGTTCACTTAAGTCATTAATTCGCCGAATTTGCAGAGTCGACTCTGATTTGAGGGTCAAATCATCTTGGGGGCCGGTCCATAGGCGGTCGGGAGGCCGACTTATGCAATTAATGTGTCGTATTAACAGATGCGCGGGTTTTTGTGTTGACAGGCGCGCGTCGGGCGCGCATGCGCTAGTAATACGTTTTTGTCCCACGCATGTGCGCGCGCATCAAGTTGTTGTAAAGCGCACTTCAATTTTTGGTTGCTTTGTATAGTTTTTGACCCTTCTGGAATGCTGTGAACTTAATTCAGTGCCATGAATGACTTCATTGCTGTTTTGATGATGTGGAGTTCTTGTCGCCATGTGCAGACGAAATTTCAGTGATAACACCTATTGAGGGCAATTTTGGTGTATATCACTTGTGAGGGGCGCTACAACAGGGTAATGTATTACCATTTTAAACTGCTGAATCATTTCACAGGCAGAGAACACATAAACATGCCTTACTTCTTTCATAAAACCCTGACTAAGATGGGAAGACAGGTGAAAGCCCAACCTGCTAAAGTTGTAAGCAGATTATCACATCAGGGATTGTTTACCCTTCTTGTGAGAGAATCTCTGCAGAGGAAACAAATTGAGTGGGGTTTCTTTTTGTTTTGTAATGAGTTGCAAACAGAAATACCTCCAGAGATAGAAGCTAACAAGGCTAGAGGTAGAAAAGCTCCTACTCCTAAGAGTAGTCACAGGAAAAGGAAAGGAATCTCAATACCCATAGATCCTATAAAAACATCCCCTAGCAAGAAGGGAGGAATCAAGAGGAAATTACAGTTTGAAGATAAAAACCCTGTCCCGGGAAAAAATCTTCTCAATCTACCTTATAGTGACTCTGAATCAGAGCAAGGGATGGAAAAGACACAGGACAACTTGCAGATCAAACAGGATGAAAAATTGAATTCAAATTTATCTCCATCAAATCCTCCAGAGACCCACAGGCAACCAGAAGAAGAAGCCTCCTCAAGCAGGCCTAAGAAAGGTAAAGCACATAAGATAAACAAGCTCCTACAAGAGATTTATGAGAGGGAAGTTCTGGAAAGGGTGATAAAAAAGGCCAACACGGATCTCACTGACAGAAATGCTGAACTGTTTAAAATGAATCAAACTCTTATAGAAAAACATGATAAAATCAAAGATAGAAACAAAGAGTTGATCACAGAAAATATGAAATTATACAGGCAGCTCAGGATTCTGAGGCTCAAGCTAAAGAAGTTTGAATCACCTGAAGAGAAACAAATTGGGTTGGACACTTTGGCTAATTTAGCCACAACTATAATGGATGTACCAGAACCCCATACACAGTCATCAAAAGTTCGTAGGTCTGCACGAACCAGGACTGCAGCATCTAAGAAAGTTTGAGTCTTAAAAGAGGATTTAGGATGAACATTTTTGCAATTTTGAAACTCTTCAAAGTTTAACTTTCGGTGGTTTAGGCGAGCCTACAATGTGCTCATTAACCATTGAAAAGAGGTGCTTTCGGTGGATAACTCGCCCAAAAAAATTTCCAGACAACCACCGAAAGCCTGTGTGTCCAGAATGGGACGCGTTTTTACACAGATCAAGGATTTTTGAGATGAAAAGATTCAAGATCTTTTAGAATGAATGACTGATGAATTATCAAGTCTATTCTAGCAGCTATTTTTGACAAATCGTGGAGAAAAGAGTTATTTCAAAGGTCTATGGACATCTTTAGTTAAGACAGAAAAGCAAGGCACTTGGCCACATCAGCAAATTCGACTTAGTCTCTATTTGAAAGTCATCATCTAGACTTGCGAGGCTGTTCTACACTACACCAACAATCAACAGAGAGAAATCTAGGATTGGCCTCATTTTGGGGAAGCATCCCACTTCTTTTGCAATAGAATTTTGAATTACTATTTTTAGTATATTTGATCCTTGTTTTCAGGATCTTAGAACTACTTTGTATTGCTATAAATCTTAATATAGAAGATGAACCAAGGGTTCGATTTTGGGTTCTACATGCTGCTACTGTAAGATAGACCTATTCTTATTATATGAAAAATTGCAGGCTTCCTTCAGTTGTGTTGTCAGACTTTTCTTTTTTGTTCTCTGATAGCTTATGAGTGAAGGTTCTTTATTGATGCTCATTCAATCTGCATGTAACTGTCATCTCACTAATTGATTGCTTAAGTTGATAATCATAATTTATTTCCTTAGTTATTAAACCCATTGTGCTTGTTTTATATGAGCATAGTCTGGTTCAATAATTGTCTTCTCTACCTTTTAATCAAACCTTGTTTGACTGCATTACTAGAAGGCCTTGTGAGATTTTATATTTCTAGACAGTCTTGAAAACACAGTCCAGTCCCTAGATATTCATCTTGATCCAAAAACCACATCAAATATTAAGAAAATATTTCCCAAAAAGAGTTAGTTACCAGGCATCTCTGACTTACAGCCTAGGAGAGTTTCCCGGAGTGATAACATGGACAACTATATGACAGTGGACGAGAGCATGGATTCATAGATTGATTCAGAGAGTGGTTCAGAGACAAAGGAACATTATCATAATGGATGATAATTACATAGGAAATGGCTCGAACAATGATAATGGATTCCAAATTGACAGATATTGTTTGGACACATGAAGTGCATACAACAATTAACATTCAAAACATAGTAACGCTCAGAAACAACAATGACCAAACTCCCTACGAACTATGCAAAGGAAGCGCAGACAAGAACCTCTACATCAAGGTAACTCAAGGTGGCATGATTTCAAACAACACCAAAGGAATCACATGTATTAACAGTAAAGAGTATTTTCAGATATCTCAAAGGAACAAAAGAGTTTGGATTATGGTATCCAAAAGGAAAGGATCTATCACTTATTTCCTACACAGATGCAGATTGGACGGGTTGCATTAATGACGATGAAGCACCAGTGGAGCAACGTTCTACTTGGGTGAGTGTTTAGTATCTTGGCTAAGAAAGAAACAATCATCAATATCCTTATCTACAGTGGCGGAATAGTATATTGCAGCAACAACATGCTGTACATAGGTTCTATGGATGAAACAAACTTTGACAGATATACAGGTTGAGTATGATGAGCCCATTCCAATCTATTGTGATAATACAAGTGCCATTAGTATCTCAAAGAACCCGGTTACGCACTCTAAGATGAAGCACATTCCAACCATGTATCACTTTCTACAGGATCAGGTTGTAGAGAAGAACATCAGAGTTCAATATGTGGGCACAAAAGAACAAGTGGCATACATCTTTACGAAACCGCTTCCACGGGAAGCCTTTGAGTATCTTCGCCAGAGACTAGGAGTAATTTCTACTCCAAAATGAATACTTTTGAATTCTTATCTTATATGTCTTAGATGTACATGAGGAAGCACCATAAATAGGAAAATTTAGGTTGGGATATATTTATTAGATGCAAAGGTAAATGCTTGGAGAGAGAGCATAGAGGCATGTTTCCAAGGGGAGCAATTATCACAAGGCAAGAATGAGTGATATGACTTCAAATTAATACCCTTTGTCAAAGGGGTAGATATTGTTCATATGAAGGGAGAGAGAATAATCAGAGGCTTATAAACAAAAAATAAAAATCAAAGGCATGTAGATAGGGGGAGAAACCCCAAGGAGAGTTCAGTTAGGGGGAGAAACCCCAAAGGGAGATAAACTTTTCCATTGATGTCAAAGGGGGAGATATATAAACATTGATGAGGAGTATAAGTATGAATGTTATCATGAAGAACAGTTGCCATCAATGTTGGTGTTGCCATCAATTCCAAAGGGGGAGATTGTTAGACAATTGGATTAGGTTGATAGATAGTTAGTATGTATTTTTGGGTGTCATTGATTTCAACCATTGGAGAGTGATATTTAATATTGATTTCAATCCTTAGTGATTGATGTCAACCCTTGGAGAAAGTCTGGTAGTGAATTCTGGTAGCACAAAGGTTTGGGTAATGGACCCAAGGTTGTTTCATGTATAATGGTATGAGTTTTAGTATATTTGAAGGTACTACTACTCTATATGGATAGTACATGTCATTTAATTTCCATTGGTATGTGAAATGTCACATAACTCCTCACAGTTAGAGAGTTATGTCCATGAGAAGTTGGAGAACCCAGGTTTGGGTAATGGACCCAAGTTTGTTTGATGGATGATGGTATGAATTTCGATATATTTGTAGGAAAGACTATTCTATATGGATATATCATGTGATTTCATTTCCATTGGTATGTGGAATGTCACATAACTCCTCACGGTTAGAGAGTTATGGCCATGTGAAGCTGGAGAACCCTCATGAGTCATCTAGAAGCCCCAAAAGGTCAAAGTAGTCAAAGTGGTTTAATAGATTTTAGAAGGTAAATAATAAAGTGAATTGATGAGTGTACTATAATTCAAAGTGAATACAAAATAATTTATTTAAATAATAAATTTAATGTAGAAATTACTAAGTGGACAAGTGGTTAGAAGTGGGTTAACCCTAAAATATAGAAAGTGAGTTAAGATGGTTAAAAGGTAACTCCTTGAGGAAGCTACATGAAAGTATAAATAAGAGGAAAGGCTCTCTCATTTTAATCACACTTGAGAATATTGAATATCTATAGGTGACTGAGGTAACCAAAGGATATCTAAGTCAAATTTCAGAGCGAAGGTGAAGTAAAGAAGGCTGAAATTCAAGCGAGGATAAATTCTTTTGATGATGCTTTCTAAGGTATGTTATTTACAGGTCATCTCACCATTTTTGTAAAAAAAAAAATTATAGAATGATTCAGACCGTGAAATTGGGAGGCCATTCAGGAAACCTATCCAAGTATTCATGATACAAATTTCATCTTGCGGGTCGTTGTATTTTTTTTTATACACATCGTGGAAAATAGGGTTTGTGGCTAGTCCTGAAGCTAGTCTAAAACAAGTGTTTCTGGTAAAAATGTCATAAATTATTCATAACAGATATAAATTTAGTAAGACCAAATTTATTGGTTATAGTAAATTATTTAGTATTCTTTGTAGAATTGTCAAATCCATACAACACATATTCCATACGATGCATTCTCTACAAGTTCTCTCTCTAGAATAAGCCAGAAATCAACAAGGTATGTCGGTTTTTCTATAACTCGTTTTTTGAGAGGTTCCAAGTAGTGAAGTCTGGAGGAATTTAATAAAAGACATTGAAGACCATTTTGTACCATTTTTAGATTTGTATTCATTACAGGTACATAGTTATGATTATTTCAAGCTAGGGTTGTTGACTAATCCAAATTTAGTCATGTGAGACTAAAGTAAAGTTTGATGAAAATGCCAGTCTCTTGTTGTCAAAGTTAAGGAAGGTTTGTAGGTATGTGATCTTATACATCAGGTATATTATAGAGTTACAAATCATATTTGGATGATGAAATTGATCGGGGTTTTTCTTTGAGGTACATGTTGGGTACATGGTTGAGACAAGTAGTTGATGAGTTGGCACATACATGAGGTGTATAGTTGATGATGTTGGTACATCTTGATGAGTCATAGTTGATGAGTAGTTGATACATGATTGGTACATACTTGGTACATGGTTGGAGGGACTTGTTAGTAGTGTTCTTGACACATGGTTTACGAATGATGTGGCATACTTGTATTGGTATATTATTAGAAGCACATATTGATCTTGGTGATGATCATAAGTTGTTGTGTTATGCTTGGTTGATGCACATATTTTAGAGTTGTCTTGGTGATTGATATTGGTGAGTAGATCTGATTTGGTTGATAAGATTGATGAGATAGGTTGTTTTGATAGGTTTTTTGGATAGGTTGTTGTGATATGTTATTTGTACAGGTTTGGTGCATGGTTGATGCATTTGTTCATGGTACATGTTGAGGTATAGGTTGGTGCATGGTTGATGCACTTGTTTATGGTACATGATGATTATAGGTTGTTTGGTACATGTTGGTGCATTGTTCATGCAATTGTTTAAGGTGCAGATTGATTGGTACAGGTTTACAACAATATATCTCATAGTGATAGTGTAACATTGGTTCCATCATTCTACTTCTACGTCAGAGTGGTTGTAAGGGAAAAAGATAGGTGGTTGTAGCCACCTTCCAGTTGTAACTGAAGAACATAAGGGGTCATAGCCTCCTTCTGGTTGTAGCCAAAGAAATGGGAAGTCTAAGCTTCCCTAAGGTTGTAGCCTGGGAAATTAGGGGGTTGGAGCTTCCTTCCAGTTGCAGCTAGAAAACAAAGGAAGTTGGTGATTCCAATGAATGTAATTCTTAAAGACATATAAGAAAAACCATTATGTGGCTTTATCCCGCTTTGGGTTTCTACGTAAAAAAAATGGTGTACTGTGTATGTGTATGATCTCTCATTCGTTCATTGTTTATTTACTCTGCAACTATTGGATGATAATGCTACATTGATATAACAATTGCATATGGTGCTTAAAAAGGATCGAATTTCTCTATTACTGATTCACACCCCCTCTCACTAATCCAAAAAAAACATCAGCTGATCAAATTTTGTGTGGCGGGGGCAGATGCCTCTATATATCCAATGCACATCATTACACACTCAAAGAGGTATTGGGGGTAGGAGTAAACAATTACTCATAATTAATTTCTTTAAAACTATTATTATTATTTGTTGTGGGGCAGGGTTGTGAGTCATTACAAGTTTTTGGTGATTCCTCAATAATAAAAAAATGGGAAAAATTTTTCCACAGTTTCCATGTTTCTCGACTTGTTCCGATATTAGAGGATGTGTTTTGTATTAAAAGTTTATTTGACTCCATTTATTTTACCCATATTTACAGGGAGCAGAACCAATTGACGAATGAGCTTTCCAAATAAGTCACGTAGCTAGCATATGGACAATGGTATATTAAAGAAAAATCATCAATGGGAACCTGCGACCTCTATCATAGGCCTTTTCATGAAATTCAGGATATTTGATCACCTTGGCATATTGTTTTGAAGGAACACAACTTCTTGTGTAAATATTGTGTGGTATGTATGTTTTATGATACCATACTTTTCGCTAGTGGGATACACCCACATTTTTGGGGGAAAATTTTTAGCAGAAATGTTTTCTTTGGGACTGAATATGTGACATTTGATAAGGTCTATTATTGGATGTAATGATGCCTTGTGTGTTAGCACAAGCATTTGCAGGCAGAAGAGGTTTGCCTCTCCATAAGCAACTAAATAACCTCTACATGTATATACAGGATTCTAACTTATCAACTCAAGGTTCTTGATTAGTCTCATCATACAGAAGATCACAAACATTACATAGCGCCATGGCGCTGTAGAATTGTCTATATAGCATGGTCTGCCATTTTACTACCTAAAATGCTACCAAATATGTTAAGCAGTGTAATGATGGCGCTATGAATTCCATAGGTTGTTACCAAATCCTTTTTCATGTCAGATGCTACCAAATATGTTAACGTTGAAGTGATGTAGCTCAGAATTATGATGCCGCTACCAAATTGCATGCAGACACATAGGCGAGCGCTACTGAAATTTTGACAGAGACCAAATTATGCAGAGTTATTTTGCAAGGACGCTTCTGCCATTTTTGAGTGACTAAAGTAAAACTTGGATTATGAACAAATGAGAATGTATTTTTGAAAAATGGAGGAATTTGTTGTTCATCACATACCAAATAAAAAAAACCTCTCTCAGTTTTTCAAAATGTGTTATGTTTTGAGATATATTAGACATAGAAGTGGCGCTACCGAATGTGCATAATTGTTTTACAACGACGCTACAAAATTTTCTCTAGCGGTCACGGTTTTGATATTCACCTTATTGGGAGGTTTCCACATGTCAAGGAGGATTCAAATGGTTTCTCAAGCATCAATTCAATGTCAAGGGACACCTTCACCTAAAATTTATCTCCATCAAAGGTCTCATGCAATGAGGTGGAAACAATTTATTAATGACTTTCAACAAATTCCTGAAAATTAGCAGTTTGTTGGATTTTTGTCTCTTTGATTGTTGCGACCTATATCCAAGGCTTAGAATCCAATGGAAGAGATGGGATTATACCTCCTAAGGTTATTTGGATGCTATTTAATATTTAAGGAAGGAGAGATCTCTTGGAGAATGGGATTCATGAGCCAAGAGAGGGTAGAGAGAGTAGGAGCATGAAGTTCTCCTGTGTGTGTTCATTTGTAAGCTCGTGGGAATTTTATGATTGTACACATTATTGATATTAAAGACTCATGAGAGCTGTGATTTCAGATTGTAATTATTTTGTTTATATATCTTCTTATTTGAATATATTGCAGATTTGAGGATCAAAGGATGCCAATGATTTATGGATCCCTGAGAAGCAGAGGCTCTATTGTATTTTTCCCATCATTCATTATTTATATTCAAGTATTTTTTGATTCATTAAATTGAGTTGATCTATGTTTAGTGAAAACTCTATCTTATGTCTTCCTTCTTCATTCTTCCACCTATCAACATATAATCTTGTTTTCCATTGAGCAACTTTAGTGCCTT
Organism: Picea engelmannii; assembly: GCA_009831015.1. Lineage (NCBI taxonomy): Eukaryota > Viridiplantae > Streptophyta > Pinopsida > Pinales > Pinaceae > Picea > Picea engelmannii. Next base: position 603,430 of record ML794577.1, read on the forward strand.
CGATGAGTAGAATGTTTGTGACTCCATTTCCCATTGGTGTAGCCTATTGATCTGCAGTTTGCTACCCACTCCATTTCTTTCTCCATATTGTTAATCCACCTATTCAAAACCAAAATTATCTTTTTCATTTTGATGGGTGTTGAGCTTACACTTTAGCAGTCAAAGTGTGACTTTCAGTGCTAACATCTTTGGCATCGTTGCCAAGGATGAATTTGAGCAGATTGAAAAGATCCTTGAGAAGAATGACACTGCACAGCTTGATCTTTAGATGGTGATTGAAGTTAGACACCTTCAAGACTGTACATTCACCATGGCGACTCCATTGTTCAAAAACTGTTGGGGACTCCAATGGAATGAGACAAATTAAATGGATATGAAAGCTATCCTGGCCAGGAGGTTTTACCCACTCAATTTCTTAGCCATAGATGGTTATCCACATCCTGTGCCTCAAATTGATGAATGGAAAGATCTTCTTCCCAGATTTTATGAGGGTGAGAATGATATCCCTATTGAGCATGCTCATGAATTTCATGCTTTGATGCAGCAACTTGACATCCATCATGAAGATATATTGATGAAAATATTCATGTATTCATTGGAAGGATATGAAAGGAAATGGTATAGAACACTCCATGCTTCTAGTATTTCCTCTTTGAAGAACTTTCATGATGTTTTTTATTCTCATTGCAAGATAATTTATCCAACTAAAAGACTTTTTGAGAATTGTTGTGAGGGGTATGCATCATATATTCAGGATTCAACAAGTGATTCCTCTAGAATTTATGATGAAGGGGATGATTGCAAAGAACAAGACTTAGATGATGAGTTTCATAATTATTTTCCTAAATTTGAAGAACAAATGCATCATTCATGTCAAAATCTAGGTCCCTAAGAGAAAGATCAATATGGACAATCCATCATTTCCTTTTCTCCTCCTTTTCTCGATTATTTAAGTCAAGAGGTCATCTTAGGTTCAGAGTTATTTCATCATGAGGATAGTTTTGTACCTTGTCATGACTGAATTCATATCTTACCAGTTGTTGTTGTAATCCCTCTTATTGTTAATGAACCAATGTGCCATGATTTGTCAAGTTTTGATGACTATGAGGATGTTTTCCCTGAACAACCAGTTGTCCTAGCTATTGTACTAATCCTCTCAGCCATTAATAGTCAAATGGTCATTGATTCACCTTTGTATGATGATTATGAAGATTATTTACATGAACAGTCTATTGAATACCTTAGATTAGAGAAGTACCCTTCCCATCAAAGCAACAATATCTTGTTTCAACCCTCATGTCATATTTTTGTTGCTGAAAAAGAAGAAAAAGATGATAATCTAAGTTTAGAAGGAAAAAAACTAAGAAATTGGGACCATAAACCAAGCTATGATGAATATCCCTCACAATCAGAAGATAAGACAGAAGAATATAGCTTCCTAAGAACTTCTAGTTGTGATGAACTTCCCTATCAAACCCCTATTCCTCTTGAAGACACAAGCTTAGTTTCATTAAGAAGCCAAGATAAAATGCCATGTGAGAAGATGAGAGAGGTTAAAATTAAAGAAATACAAGCATCACTAAGACTTTTTCCTAATACACCTCATGACCAGGAGTGGACCAAGGCCATATGCATTAAGAATGAATCAAAAAATCAGCAAGCAATGCAACAACCAATCACAGTGGAGGAAGGACCTAATGTGGTACTTTTCCTTTTTACACAAAGAAATTTCATAGGGGAAAGTATTGATGATGTTTTTCAGGATCCATTTTCATCATGTATACAAGGAGAAAGTAAGCCTAGGCTCACTAATTTCTTCAATGGAAAGGGTATTCCCAAATGTTTCTTTGATGTGCCTTCAAGTAGGAATTATCTCTGGTGCTTAAGGAAGCACATTTCAAAGCTTCAAACAATTGAAAAAATGATAAAATGGATTCATTGGTTGTTTCATGTAAATTGAATGCTTCATTTTCCCAATAATTAGAGTAGGTGTGTGCAATAAGCTTGCTGGACAAGCATCGTTTTAATCATTTTTTCCAGTTTCATCTTTCATTTGCATTTAGTTTCAGTTAAAGGTCACAGATTAAAGGAGATTGCAGAAGTTAAAGGTTGGGAGAAGCCCTAGGATAAGGCACTGAAACTACAAGAGTTATTAGAGCCTCATAGGGAGGACTCTATCCCCCATGGAGCTTATGTTAGCACAAGAATTTGCAACCAGAAGAGGTTTGCCTCTCCATAAGAAACTAAATAACCTCTACATGCATATACAAGATTCTAACCTATCAACTCAAGGTTCTTGATTAGTCTCATCATACATAAGAGCACAAACATTCCATAGTGCCATGGCACTGCAGAATTGTCTATATAGCATGGTCTACCATTTTACTACCTAAAATGCTACCAAATCAGTTAAGAAGTGTAATGATGTCATTATGAATTCCATAGGCTGTTACCAAATCCATTTTCATGTCAGATGATACAAAATATGTCAACGTTGAAGTGATGTAGCTGTGAATTATGATGGCGCTACCAAATTTCATGCAGACACACATGCAGGCACTACTGAAATTTTGACAGAGACCAAATTGTGCAGAGTTATTTTGCAAGGACGCTTCTGCCAGTTTTGAGTGACTAACTTAAAACTTGGATTATGGAAAAATGAGAAGGAATTTTTGAAAACTGGAAGAGGTTTGTGTTAACCACATACCAGATAACAAAAACCTCTCTCAGTGTTTCAAAATGTGTTATGGTTTGAGATATATTAGACATAGAAGTGGCGCTACCAAATGTGCATAATTGTTTTCCAGCAGCGCTACAAAATTTCCTATAGTGGTCACGGTTTTGATATTCGCCTTGTTGGGATGTTACAACCTGTCAACGAGGATTCAAATGGATTCTCAAGGATTAGTTAGATTTAAAGGAACACCTGCACCTAATGTTTAGCTCCATCAAAGGCCTCATGGAATGAGGTGGAAACAATTTATTAATGACTTCCAACAAATTCCTGAAAATTAACAGTTTGTTGGATTTTTGTCTCTTTGATTGTTGCCACCTATCTCCAAGGCTTAGAATCCAATGGAAGAGATGGTATTCGACCTCCTAAGTTTATTTCAATGCTATTTTATATTTAAGGAAGGAGAGATCTCTTGGAGAAGGGGATTCATGAGCTAAGAGAGGCTAGAGAGAATAGGAGCATGCAATTTTCCTTTGTGTGTTCATTTGTAAGCCTGTGTGCATTTTATGATTGTAAGCATTACTGCTATTGGAGACTCATGAGAGCTGTAATTTCAGATTTTAATTATTTTGTTTATATATCTTCTTATTTGAATATATTTCAGATTTGAGGATCAAAGTTTGTCAATGATTTATGGATCCCTAAGCAGCAAAGGATCTACTGTATTTTGCCCATCAGTCATTGTTTATATTCAAGTATTTGTTGATTCATTAAACTGAGAGGATATTTGTTTAGTGAATATTCTATCTTATGTCTTCCTTCTTCATTCTTCCACCTATCAGCATATAATATTTTTTTTTGTTGATCATATTTAGTGCCTTCGATGAGTATAATGTTTGTGACTCCATTCCCCATTGGTGTAGACTATTGATCTGCAGTTTGCTACCCTCTCCCTTTCTTTCTCAATATTGTTGATCCACCTATTCAAAACAAAAATTATCTTTTACATTCTGATGGGTGTTGAGCTTACACTTTAGTAGTCAAAGTGTGACTTTCAGTGCTAACATTATGCATGCATCGTTAGATTAGGACCTCAACTTGTTGGATAATGTATACAAGGCTATTACTAATGGCTTGTATATTTCTGTGTATGTAATTTTGTTATAATATAATGAAATTATGATTTTTTTCGAGGAATTTTTTTTTTATATGTTTTCATAAAATTAGAATATATATTAATCAATCATGAATTAATTATATATAAAAATTATTGTTAGTATTAGTTATAATATATAATAATTAACATTAATATGATGTTAAAGGTAAATTATATTAAAATATTGTTATGATGATGATAACCGTTAACGGCCAAATTTATTTATAATTTTATTTTGATGCCCTAAAAACCTTAGTAGAAGCATCCGATGATCACTACACTTTTCATGACTTAGAACATTAGGAAGGTCGATATTATGAGATATATTTTGAAAACGAGATCTAATCTGGGTATAAGTAGTGAACTCCAACAAAAAGTGTTTTTCATATTCAACTTTCTTCATGTCACAAATGTGACATATTTTTTCATGCCATGGTGTTTTGGGGATTGTACAATGCTCAATATCACTATGTAGCTCATAAGAATTAGTTCTAATTCTATCATAGAGATACTTTTTTTTCCAAAGGAAAAAAACGTTAACTTTATTAAGAAATATAAATTTGCATTATGAAGAATGAATGTAAAGACATGCATTTAGTCCCAAAAAGGTCTTAGTTATTCTGAACATAATAGTCTAATGATAGTTAGAAACAATTTTTTGATTATAGTATGATCCATTTGCTAGTCGTCACCCAAAACTTCTCCAAAATAAGTAGTATTGAAACTGAGCTAATATGTGTCTCAAGAGACCTTGTTCATAAATAGATTGCTTCTACTGATTCTTGTGCACTAGTAGACTCCTTATTATATACAAAGAAGTGGATAAAATTCCCTTTATACAATTCAAGATGGCTATTCTATAAAGGGCCAGTGATAATGATCCTAACTCTAGCCATACAAGAGATCTATGATGTGCCACTTCCCATGAGCCATAGAAGTGGCATATTTATATAAGGATTTTGCTTCTCCATTTCTTTCCCTGTAGACATGCTTGAAAGATAGATTTGTAAATAAATCTAAAATTAAAAAAAAAACTTCTTCAAGTAATGAAGAAAGAATTATCTCGTGGATTGTTTTTGTTTTCCTCATTGATTTGATGACCACCATAGAATCCTCGAATATATGAAGATCTAAAAGTCCTTTTTCCCCAACAAAACTGAGAAAGAGATTTAAAGGCATAAGTTCTGCATAATTATTTGTTCCTTGTCCCAGACCCCACTTTATCTTGAAAGAGTGTGTTGGAGAAAGGTCGAGGATTTCCCTTCCTCCACAAAGAGCACCATTGTCTTTTCAGGCACCATCAAAAAAATACCAAGGTATAGTGGTGTTAATGTGGTCTTCCAATACTTGCCTTTGGTGAGGTAAATATTTCTCTTGTGGAAAATTTTCTAGGATAGATAGGATTTTGGATACAATAAGCTCATGAAATGAGACTTTTTCCTTGAAAATAGTAGAATTTATAGCAATCCAAGTTCCCCAAATGATGAGGAGAGGAATTTCCTTGAACCAGTTTTATATACAACTTTAAACCCACAACTTCCAAGCTTCTTCAATGGAATTTCCATAGGAAGAGAAAGGTTGACCCAAAATAACAAAGGCATCTCACCATGTTTGTAAAGAAAAAGGACAATTCAGAAAAATATGTAATGAAATTTCCTCCTCTGCCTTGCACAAGGGGAACCATCATGGTCCTTATAAACCCCTAAGTTTCATCCTATCCCAAGTAGTGACCTTCTTCTTTAATATACACCACATAAACACTCGAGCCTTTAGGGAGCATTTGGATTTCCAAATCCATTTCCACCACCATTCAAGAACCCATTGATGGAGAAATGACATCATAAAAGTATAACCATATTTTGGGTATTATACCCAAAAAGGACCGAGTTATCAGAGAAGTTCATTTTCCTGATCATTTATTCTGATATGGATTATCTTAAGTGACCTGATATACTCATTCCAAGGAGATATAAAGTGTTCTTCCAGGTTCATATCTTGTGCATATTACCATCCTTGAGTCCATATCGAAGTTTGTTTATCATCTACAATCTGATTCAGATGAAAAAAAACTCTCACTTGAAGGTTTTCAACTAGATTTTGGGGAAGTAAGTGTTGGTCGTTTGCACCCACCCATGGATCCATACCCAACCTAAGAGAGTTTTCTTTGCCTACCTTCCAATCCAAGCCTTGACTGATAAAATCAAAGGATTTGACCAAGGATTTTCACATGATGGATCTTTTTTGGTGACTTTTTTCATGTCTTCTAATCCAATCCACCATTGAATCTAGATTGATATATTTTTGTTGAATGACCTTTGACCATAAATTGTTGGAAGAGATAAGTCTCCATCCTGTTTTTTCTACAAGAGAAGTGGAGAAGGAATGTATATTTTTTAAGNCCCCCCCCCCCCCCCCCCCCCCAACAGCTTTGGCAAAGCTAGATACTCCCATTTGATCCAAGGAAACACAAATCTCTCCTTCTGACTGCCCCACAAAAATTTGAAACATAATTTCCTTATTTTTTCCAACGTTCCATTTGGAATCCAAGCCATATATAATCAATACACTGGAATTACCTCCACGACTTATTTTACCAACATAAGCCTATCAGCTCAAGATAACAACCCGCAAATCCAATATTTTAACCTTTTCTCGAGCTTTGATAATAACCAATTCCATTCCCCTTTAGTGTAAGAGTTTGGTTTTAGATGAAAACCTGGGTATTTTAGTCCCTCCTCAAGTGGATTTTCCATAAAAGGAAAAAGACCTTTATAAAAGAGGACTTATTATGGAGCCATTAGATGAGTAGAGACAGTATGTTTTGAGTTGTTTATTTTCATTCTTGTAGCTCTGCTGAAAAGGTCTAAAATGGATATCAACTGTTCAACATCACCCCTTAGGCCATTGCAAAAAAATAGAACATCATCCACAAAAAAAAAGTGAGTGAGAGAAAGTAGATGAGTGAGAGGTATACCGATAAAAGTTATGATGCTTTTGGATTCCTTAAGATCCCTGCTTAGTCCCTCAGCCACTAAAAGGAAAAGGAGAGGGGAAAGAGGGAACCCATGACAAAGTCCTCTCTCGACTTGGAGGAAAGGGGTTGCATTTCCATTTATGAGAACAACAAAAGAGACCGAGGAGATGCAACTCATTACCCAATTTATAAAAGAATACCCAAAGTCAAGGTGCRTAATAGACAATCTCAAGTAAACCCAACTGACCCGATCATATGCATTTGAAAGGTATATCTTTAGCACTACCCCTTTTTGCTTCTATGTCTTAATATTGTGCGAGGCTTCTTGGGAGACCCCGACTACTTCATGGATATGTCTTTCTTCCAAGAAAACAAATTGTTCTTGAGATATTATATTTGAGAGGATGCCTTTTATTCTTCTGCTTATGAAATTTTCTATAATTTTATAAATACAATTGCACAGTGAGATGAGCCTATAGTCACCCAAGATTTTAGGAGCATCCTGCTTGGGAATTAAATCTATGAAGTTATCATTAAACAGGGGATGTATAAAACCATTGATTCTTAATTCTTATATTAATTTGAGTAGGTATGAGATAAGGAAATCATACATACCTACAAAGGAATCAATAGACCAACCATTTGGGCCCAACATTTTGTCTTTTTGAAAACTTTGAAGAACCTCTCTTAATTCTTCTTCTGAAAATTCTTCCATAAGTTCTTCATTTCCTTCCTCTTCAACGAATCGAGGGAGAATTTGGGTCATATTTAAGACCACATCAATGGATACTCTTCTATCATCTTCACACAATGACTTGAAATGGGAAAAACCCAACCTATCCATATCTTTGAAGGAGGAAAGTAATCTTCCTAACTGATCTTTTATTCCCCATATAGTGTTTGACATTTTTGTACCTTTTGCATAGGCTTTAAAGAATTTTGTGTTCTCATCACCGCTGTGTAACCAAAGAGTGTGGCTTTCTTGTCTCCATTCTTCTTCTCTAGCTTGTAGAAGATCTCTTATGTTTTTCTCCAAGGAAATTAGTAACTCTTTTTGTTATGGGCCATTGAAACCTCCTTTAACAGAGTTGTAAAGGGATTGCAAGTTAGTCTCTATCTGGATTAAGTCATGTTCAATATGATGCTTTCTCCTTTTTCCTAGGATTTTGTAGTTGTTTTTAATTCTTTTAAATTCCTTGTGAATTTAACAGTTTCCCTTTCTGAGCGATGAATGGGTGTCCAAACTTCCTTTATTAGATTTATAAATCTCTTCTCTTTTAACCAAGAAGAGTTAAACTTAAAAGGACTTTTTCGATTTTATGGATGCTCTCTCTAATTCTAGGAAAATTGGGAAATGGTCAAAGTCCCCTCCTAAACCAATCCATTTTCTGAAGAGGAGAGGTTCTTGAACCAGAGAGCTAGAAATAAAACAACGATCCAACCTATTTGTAATATAATCCTCTCCCAATCTCTTGTTTCTCCAAGTAAGACTTATTTTAATAGGAGAAAAAACAATTAAACCAACCTCTTCCAACTTATTCAAAATGAAGTCTGAGAGAGAGTCTGCCTAGGACCTATGACCCCAAGATTCAGAATCCCCTATTGAGAAATTTAGGTCTCCACTTGAAATGAGAGTGGAATATTTAAAAAAATATTTTTCTAGGAGGGCATTCCAGAACTGGGGTCGGTCTTGTGTGGGCCCATACACGTTTAACACTATAAAGGATATCCCCAAATATTCAACAAAAAATGTCATTCCTTGATCCCCGGTGAAGCCCCACGAGTTTTAGAGTTTTATTTTTTTTGGGTTCCATCCCATAGCCATCCCTCCTGAGCGTCTAGAATCATTTGATACAAATAAATACCAACATTTTAGAGTCTTTTCCAATGTATGGACAACCACTTCCTCTTCTCCGAGGGTTTCTTGAAGTAAAACAAAATCAAGTTGTGAGAGCTCCAAGAAGATTTAGAGGGGGAGATGCTTTGAGGGGATCTCCAACCTCCTATAGTTGAAGGAGATCAATTTCATTAGGTAAAACCTTCTTGCGGTGGGTTGACTCTAAGGGCCCTGGAAATAGAGATTTGTCGACCTGATAGCACATCAATGGCTGCTCGATATTCAGTTTTTGACAAGAAGGATTTTCTTCTTCTCCATGTTTTGGAAGTGACCTAGGAGGGGTTTAAACCCAAACCAGATGGAGGAGGGGTTCAACGATAAGAAGAGGGAATCAATCAATACCTCAAGATATAACTAAAATACTCTTCATCGGATACTAAAGAGGACTCTTGTCTTTGTGAGGGGGGAAAAAGATTGAGGGAAACCAAGGCATATCCAAAGGAAAGACTGGAGACTAGGGGGCCTAGGAAAAAGGTGTTGGGGATTCTAAAGCCACTAGGAAAGAGGAAATGTTTTTCAAGTTGTTCAAATACAAAATATTATGGGAGAAAGACTGTAAAAAATTAAAATTGACATAGAAAGGAGAGAGTGGGGGCATACCCAGATGAGCTTCAACACCCTTTTTTATCTGAGACCCAAAAAATGTAGGGCTTGATACCTTCACAGGTCAAACACTCTCCTCCTTTGATGAAATAGAAGTGTAGTCCCTTTTTCTTTTAATTTTTTTGGCGTTTACCTCTCGCCAAGCCCGATACAAGGCTCCCATCTAGGGAGGAGGTGCAAGTACACCTTGACTGAGAAAAAAAGAATTGGTAGAACTTTGTCCATGATTTAATTCCTGTGGATAATGAAGCTTCATAGGAATATGGAAATATGTTGCCTTGTGCCCACTCTTATGACATCTATGGAATTTGAAAGGAATTCCCTCATAGTCAAGTGGTTGACTGAAAATTTTTCCTTCCCGTGAGAGCTCAAGGGTATCTTATAAACCCTTTATAATATTGAGTGATACTAATATCTATTCCACAAACATGTTTCTCGAATTAGAAAAATACATATCCTCTTTCATGAAGGTGTCGAGGGTGTTTCCATTTTTTTCAAAACATTTCCAACTCCAAAATTCCAATGACAGCCTAGGAAGCTACACTCAAATTGGAAGTTCATCAATCCTCTCCCGATATGCATCAAAAGAATCATTTCATAAGATGGGGATTTGAATCAAGGCACCATGGTTCCCCAAGAATACTACTCACATCAATGGTTGTATGAAACTTGAACATAAAGCATCCTTTTTCTAAAGAATTAACCGATGGAAATTTTATCCCCAAATCCTTCCACGAAAGCGAAATCGATTTTGTAAGCGTTTCTTGGCTGAAATGCCTCCCATTTTGGCATCCAAACACAACATTCTCATCAATATCTAGAACAATAGGTAACATTATCTCGTCTCCTAAATCCAATGAGAGTGGTTGTGGGACTACAAAAATTCCTAGACATGCCTTCTTCTGCTTCGGGGCCGAGGGTTCTCTAGTTATGAAATATGTCTCACAGATATGAGGGTTAAAACTGTTGTCCCAGTGACAATGAGGGGAGCACCAGGGGAGGTATAAGTCAGTGGAGCATGAGGAGGTTGGCAGGGACAAAAGGTCATTCATATCCTAAGTGGAGGGAAAATCTGGCTCTTGGAAGGAAAAATAGGAAAAGAAATGAGTTCTGACCAGCAAGAGTACTTACCAAGTTGGGAAAGGACAAAAAATACCCAAGTGATTTTGGTTGATCAGGAAAAGGAAATCACCCTGGATATTGAAGCACCTGGATCTCATCAAGACCTAGGACAGGAGGAAGAAAAGGACCCTGGTTGAATGAAGAAGTAACTTAACTCCACGAGTCTGAGGAAAACTTCGGAGGAGAATGAGAAAAATTCCCCCATATCTAAGGGTCAAATTCCAAAGCAGTAGGAACTCCACCCACAATGAACATCTGGATATTCGAGAAAGACTTTAGAGCTGGAACCGATGACTAATCCTCCCTCACACTTCTGAAAAACATACGACCTAAACGACAGGCTATTGTTAGAGAAATTTCCATCTGGAAGATTCCAGATAAGTTGTCCATATGTATGGTCAGAACGATAATCTACCAACTCATGCATGTGTACTAACCACCAAATCTCCAAGAACAAATGTGCAGAAAGAAAGGCCGCACTTAGGAGTAAGCGAGAGCTACGAACCTTAGGAAGTAAAGACTAAATCGCCTACGACTAGGGTTTCTGCAGAGCAATTCCATCTTTTTCACATTGAGCATAGAGATACTTTTGATCTTCAAGATTAAGATGAACCACCTCCTTATTATTATAATTATATAATAAATATTCAAATTTCCTTTTCTACATTAATACGATGTAGTAATTATAATATATATATATACATATACATTATTACTATTAAAATAAATATGATTTGTCTTAAAATAAATATGATTTGTATTCATGATGATTATTATGGAAAATATATAATGGTTTAAACTATATGAATAATTATAAATTTGTAATAATTATTAAAAAATCCTTTACATTAATACATTATAAAAATTATATCATGATGATATACGTATATATTTCATTATTGTTGAAATGTCTTTAATAATAATATATGATATATGATATGATAGAGCAATTTTGTAACACCCTTCCAAGATGTTAAACAATTAATCTTTCATTTTATACACATACAATAACAAATTTTCTTTAACATAATTTCATTTCATTTACACAATTCTTCTACATTTGCTCAATGATAAAACTAAATAGAATGATGAAATAAGTAATAGTTTAACTCTAAGATTTGCAACTTAAAACAAAAGTACATACAAAATATCGACAACAAATACCACTGAAAAATACCTCTTCCTTAGTTTGTCGAAGCTCATCCATTGTAATGTAGTCCTAGGCGCTTCCAAGCATTCTTTTCCCGCTTTCCTAGAGTGAAACAATGGAATCCTCCCTGCCAACTAGGAGCCTAGCCGGCTTCCTAGCTCCAAGAAACCTTTTGGTTTCTTGGCCCTCCATGCCCATGACTCCAAGAACAGCAAGGCACAAAATGCTCAAAGAAAACTATCACAAGAATTATATCTTCCAAGAAGTTCACAACCTCTCATCATGCTCAAACCTCTCCATCCCCCCCCTCCTCTCTACTTCTTCACCCTATTTATCAAATTTCCATACACACTTCCCCAAGTCTCCTCAACCCCCTCACTATTATCCATCAACCTCCCTTATCTAGATATTTTGGGAAAATATTAAAATAAAACTAAATATAAATGACTTGCATTAAACAACAATAAATAAAATAAAAATTCTTTATTCTCATGCTAGATAATAAATGTTATTTGATAATTTTCCCCAAAATGTACATAACACTCCACCATGCTCATTTAATTCATCACACCCACCATCTATCAAAGTCAATAAAGTATTTAATGCTTCTAGATATTTGTATGCAATATAATTTACATATTCAATAAACATTCAATTAAATAGTTAATAACTTACTTTAATAATTAATACATTAATTACTTATGCTAGTGTACATGGGTAGGGTATGTGTGCGTAACTAGCGGACACATATCTCATGCATGTACTAATGATAAACAATCATTGCTTCTACTGCATAGTTCCTATATGATCACCAAGACATGTACGACAACAGATCAAGTAATTGATCGTTTAATAATCTTAACGAACTAAATTATACTAAATCATCAATAACTCATTGTCACACTTAAAATATCATTAGGAAATCAAAGAGGTTTTTAAACATTGTAGGAACCAAGTGAGTAAACAATAGTGGCATCTTTAATCCC
>ML794577.1:629138-643400 GCA_009831015.1 Picea engelmannii
ATGAAGCGCCAAAAGTCATGTGGGCCCCGTTTGGGTAAGTTGGTGCATCAACTTCCCGGGGTCGTAACTTTTGCATACGATCTCCGTTTTAGGCGTGTGATAGCTTGTTGGAAAGGTATCGTCGAGGAGATTAATTTTGGGGGCTCAATAATGCCTTCGGATATCATTGATAACCTCAATCTCAAAAAAACTTCATTTAGGCCCTCAAAATGTCCCCGGAAGTGAAAACCTGCTAAAAATAGTAAATTGCCAAAATGGCCAGAAAACTATTTTGAGCTATTTGGAAAAGGTGGGTGGCCCCCGATATCCACCTGGATCAAGTGGCATCTTTAATACCCAATCAGTATTCTTAACTAACATCGAAGAATACTTCCTTCCTAACCTACTTCCATCTTCCATCCTATCCTTTCCTCTGTTGGACTAAGATGGAGCGTCAACTATATTGACCTAACTCCAGATAGAACCAGTAAGCGGAAGTGTCATACATCTCGACCAACCTTCCCCAACAAGTAACTAGCAGTGGTCATCACATGTCTAGGGGAGCGTGACTTCACACAACCCTCCCACAACTCTAGGTTTTTTAGGATAAACGGTGGGAAATACCTCCACCCCTCCTCATAGAACTAGGGTCAACACCCTACATCAAGCCATATTGTGCAACTACTGTTCTTAGAGTCACGTCATCAAACATCCACTCTGGGTAATTCATGCATCCGGTCAAAACCACACTTACCATAGATCATAGTAATATTTCGAATCATAAATTAAATAGTAAGTACAACTTATAGCATACAATATCTTCTTGATGTCTACGACATCCCAGTTACCTCAATACTATAGTCATTTGGCTATCACATAGCTCATCATCTTGTAGGTTAGTTCACCAATAACACATATTGATGCAGATACATCACAAATTTATATAAGAATCCACATTTGCATTGACGCTCAATTAAGAAATGTATTTCTATTCACATCTTGCATTGCATCTATTATAGATTCATAACATAACTTGAATTGGTATACATGTACCGAACTTACCCATTTTAATTTTCATGTTTAAATAATCAAATAACTATCTTTCTCATCAACATATATCATGTAACATACAATAGGTCTAGAGGTACACATATCAATGTCTAACAAATTCTAATTGACTCCAAACAAATGCTAAACTTTGAATTATTAAGATTAGTAAACAACAATGTTCTAACTACCTAGGGTCAAAATATGGGGCGTTACAAATTTGGTCTTAGTGGATGTTGATCATCATCATCATCATCATCATCATCATTACCGTTTTTTTAATAAATAATAATTATTTTAATATTAATTGATTAAATTTGGTTTTTGAGATTTTAACAAAGCAAATGAATTATGGAGAAATTTTAGGAAAAGTACTTTTCATTTTTAATTCTATTATTATTCGTACATATGATTAACATATAAATAATCATATCAATATAAATAATTTTTGTATTTTTATGATAATATATGATAATTAAGTTTATAGGCATCTCCTTATTGATAATCTTTGGATTAATCATTCTTTTGATTAAAACCCTCATCCTATGGGTAAGAATTGAAGATGTTGACATATTCTCATCTTTGTTTCTAAATCAATGGATGATATTGTCAATACTAACTTCCTTTCATGCATAAATTTATCATTACTTAACTTGTTTTCTATTTGACATTTAAACTCAATAGGATTAAGAAATTATTTAGTCACCTATCAATTGCCACATACCATACTTTTACAAATCTAAGAAAGGCTACTTAACTTTTAACATTTACTTATTAACTATTATTTTTTTACATTTAATAGTTATGTCACATGTGATTATGTTTTAGAACTTGGCATGGAGAGGAAACGAAAAAACTAGCCCTACCTTTTTAAAATGTACTTTTCATCTATTAAATTTTAACAATTACCATATTTCAAAAAATTTCGTGTGGTTATGTTTCATACTTGGAGTCTTCCATGGAAAATAGTGGAAAATATTTGATTTTTTTCATTGGAAAAACATTCTATGAAATAATTAGTTACCGATAACTTGAAAAAAAAAGTGTTGCCTCGTAGGGTCTGCAATCCCAAATATATTTGGATTCATGTGTATTGGTGCATCAATGTATTCGATCTCTTCACATTCAATAAGAGGGGTTGACTGACAAGAATTCGATTAAGGCCATCAGGAAAACCTCTTTCATTCATAATTCAGAAGACGTTGTGAATATTTTGGGTGTTTTCGACTTTCTAATCATGGAATCCTAGACCCATCAGACATTCCTAGAAAGACCATAGAGAAAAAGGTATCCCCTCTTAGTTACATCAAAGGAGGATCTACAACTCCTTATGAAAACATTGGCATAGGGCCTAAATTTGAAGCAATACATGAGTTCCCTCAATGAAAACAAAACTTATGGTATGGAATTTTCTTTGGATTTAGGGTTTAGATTTTAAGGTTTTAGGTTTTATGGTTCTTTCTATATATATATATATTAATCGTGAGAGCCAATTCATGTTAGAGTATTTTGAAAGGATGAAGGATCTTTCTAAAAGAATAAAAAATATTATTCTTTAGGTGTGAGAAATTGCTATGCTTCCCATTTTGAGCACTATAAATTTGAGCTCCGCAAGAATGAATACCTTTGGATTTAGAGTTTGAATCCATACATTATTTCAACGATCTCATGTCGCCTCATTGAAATCAAAACTTTTGATGTAACATTTTCTTTCTATTTAGGGTTTAGGTTTTTAGGTTTTAGGGTTTTCCAAATCCATTAAGGAGAGAGGGATGTTGAATAAATTGTTGTTATTGATGTCAAAGGTAAGTATTAAAATACTAATGTTCAAAGGAAAGGTGACTTTAAATAATACAAAGTGAAATTAGATTAAATATGAAGTTACATGAAAGTGGATTAAATATGAAGTTATGTTAAAGTGGATTAAACATGAATTTATGTGAAAATGGATTAAAAAGTAAAAGTGAATTAAAAATTTAAAGTGGAGTAAAAACGCACATGGTATTTGCACATGGTTTTAAAACTCTTTATGGTTTGTTGGAAAGTAAATTAAAAAAGAGAAATTAATTATTTATTTATTGGAAGTCTTGTATTTTCATATGTACATGACTTTTCATGTAGAGTAAATGGTATAGTATAAAAGGAGAACAAGATTGTGAGTGAAGTGTGTGTGGGTGAAGAGAGAAAATGTAGTATTTACATAGGAGAATATAATATGAGAAAAGATTGAATATTATTTAAAAAGGAGGGAGTGACAAAGCATGTGATAATATATCTAATATATCTTGTAAAAGCAAAAGGATCGAGCATCCAACAAATATGACAAAAGTAGGAGTCACTCTCGAGCTGATCCGGAGAAAGTATAAGTAGTGAGTGTAGAACAGATCTGATGAAAGAAAAAATAATGAGCGCAAAGATGACTTGGTGAAGACAAAAAAAACAAGCAGACTAAGGAAGGAAATGCATATGAAGAACTTGTAAACTTGTAAGTAGGTTGGTGTTTGAACCCTTTTCGTCACCTTGGTGAGCAAATAAGAGGTGCTTGCATGCCCAGTTGGGTCTTGTTGGGCAGGACAGATGTAGAGGAAAGAGTTAGTGAAAGAAAAAAAAAATATAAGCAAGAATTAAACTAATACAAACTAAAATACTAAGCATGGAAATAGAGAGATAACAAGAACAAAAAAGACCAATGTCACCAATGTTTTTAGACTGATCTATTGATGAAATCAAAGCACCAAGAAGAAAGGGGACTATGAGTCCCTTCTTCCTCCAAGGGAAGGCTCTTGGACCCTCACAAGCTTGCTCTCCTTACAACAAGAAAAATGAAAATGGTGATGAAAGAACTCCTTTGCAAACCCACTCAATGGAGAGGTGGATTGCTCAATGAAATGGTGCCAATGTGATCTTGTCAAGGAGTGAGTCCTTCAAACAATATAGGCAGCATAACATTACATGAAATTCCTTGAGAAAATGAGGTGCATTCATGGCTTTTTATAGCATTGCATTGGGTTATTGTGTAACTCCTTTGTAGTGTGAAAAGAGGCCATTTAGGGCATTATTAGGTCTTTGACCAGCCTACCATGTAGATTCAGCTCAAATTTGAGGGTCAAATCGGCTTGGGAGATGATCCATAAGTGGTTGGGTGGCCAACCACTTTAATAAATGCGTCGTTTAGTAGGTGCACGGATTTTTGCGCTAACAGCCACGCATCGTGCACATATGCGCGCATGGTGCGTTTTTGTTCCGCGCATGTGCGCCCGTGCCCAACTTCTATAAAGAGCTCTTCAATTTTTCACTACTTTGTATAGTTTTTGACCTTTTTGAATGCTGTAAGATTAATTTAGGGCCATGAATGACTTCATTGCTGTTTTGACGATGCTAAGTTATTGTCGTCACGTGCAGACGAAATTTCAGTGATAACATATGCCCCCTGATGGATGAGGTTAGGAGCATACGTATAGCCGAAATCCATCAATGTTTCTTCTACTGAGAATGTTGTTTGTAAGAGAGAGCAATAGTGGGATCGGTGAGAGCAATCCTTTGGAGGAGAAAGGAACCGGTAGAGTCAACCTTCCATAAGGTGCATAAAATATACAACTGTGTACAAACGAGGCGAGCATGCCCCATGCTCGTGTTATGTAACTCTGAAAAAAGATGACTGAAATGTTGGTGTAGACAACTGCAGCACCCTCTGGGGCGGTGATGATAAAGGCATAAGACAATTCTGCAAAGGAACATGCTATGAATAATAGGCAATGATCGATAATAAGTATCGACGATGATGCGGGCATTGATGGCCCTACCACATTCAGAGGTCTTCGATAAATGATAAAAATAACTGCAATAGTCGCTAAGTAAGACCCACCATAACATGAGAAAGTGTTGGAATCGAATGTTATGGGGGCCAACGACAGTAGGGAGTAATGGTGTTTCTCCCTGTGTCGTCTGAGATCTCTCATTGAATGGAGAATGAGAATCAAGATACTCTCTCCCTTTCGGAAAATTGTGCTGATGTCGACGAAAGGGGAACGCGACTCCCAGAAGAAAAGGGCTTCGTGGAATCTACTGAGGTGAGGAACTGGTAGAGGTACATGGATGAAGTCAAGAAGTGGGAAGACTCAAGACTGCCCTTGGTTGGAGGATGTATGAGATAAAGAGTGGTTGCAACCATGTAACAAGGTCGAGTGTCAGGGGGACGACAAGACTGGTGATAAGTTGTGCCAGAGGCAGGACAAGGTGAACAAATTCAGAGGGCCGAGGTAAGTGACCTGTGGGGTACTCTGAAGATATGGATGATGCTGGCAAGGGTAGATGAAAGTAATGCTCCAACCAAGGGTGACATGGGTTGCATGTGGCCAAAAAGGAAGCAAGTCGCCAACGATGACAACAAAAGAAAATGTAATTACTGGAAATAAAGGCGTTTGTACAATAAATAACGAATAATTTTGGGGAGAAATGTACAAATACAGAAATGGGTGCCCCAGTCTGAAATGAGTGCCCCAGGGAGGGAAAAATGTTCTTGGAAAACTGATGAAGGGTGGGGGCCCCATTGGTGAGTTTCTGTATGAGGTAGGTGAAATGAGGATAGGTTCGCAGATGGGAAAATTGAGTGTGGAGGAAATGAAGGGTTCATGATACTGCAGAAGTGCAGGGAAAAATAGAACCGTGAAGAGATAATCGAGGAGTCCGTGTGGGAAAGCTAAAAAAATGAGGAGAAGAAGTATGTGGTTAATTCGCGACATGATGAAAGACTATCGGGACTCCCATCCCTAAAGGGTAATGAAGAACAGCATGAGTGTCAAAAAGTGCCAAAAGGTGCTATGAATGGGACAACTCATGTGGGTGAGAATGCTACCGGATGACAGTATCAAAGGCGAAAATGGAGGCGTGGGTACTGCAGAATCGGAAAGGGAGATCCTAGAGGCCAATATCAGAGGGTGTGACTGGAAATGTAAATGCGATACAGTGGGAAAGACTACAAGCTAGTGTTGAGTATATAGCTGAAGGGGTGGTGTTGATGAATGATGATCAAGTACCTGCACACATGACAACCAAATACCCAAAGTGAACAATATCTGAAGAGAATCTAAGATATGAGCATGTATTTGATAAATGTGACTATGCGCGTGCGTACCTGACCATGATATGAAAAAAGACGCCCCGGGGGCTCATGATGAAAAGTGACCCAGGGATTGTTGTTGAGCAGGAGGGTCCTGTGGGTGGTCCACCACCACCTGGGGTAGGTGGTGGTGGTCCACCACCTCCTCCCGAGGGAGGAGCGGGTAGTGGTGCGATAGAGGCACCATGATGTATATGGTTTTGTTGTATATAGGCTAGTGAGCCGATTTTTTTTTTGTACCGAGGTGCTGTGTTGGCCTGCGGATACGTGTATTTTTGTATGTAAACATTCGGATGGCCTGATTGGCCTTTATATATATATACATGAGTATACCTTTTTGAGATCCTGATGTTGTCTACATGTTGTTTTTTGCTGATGAGTTGAGTACGTCCATTCTATATATATGCTGTGATAGTGTTTCATGATATGTTTATGTATGTGTAGTTTGATGTGATATATGCCAATCTAACATCATGTTAGCTATTTCATATGTTGTTTGATTCAATTGTCTTGGAATATGTGTAAATGTAATGGAATCAAAATGTCTAGATAAAAGTCTAACCTGCAGGTATTTGCGAAAGAGGCATGGATCGCGTACACGGTATACATTGTTGAGATGGAGAACGACTAGTTGAGAGTCGAGGAAGACGCTAAGGTGATGAATATTATGATGTTGTGCGTTGGCCAGGAGGCCAATGACAACAATGTATTCGACTTGGTTGTTGGTTGCTAGCCCCAAACATATGCCGCCTGAGTGTAGCATTTCATGTGAGGGGGTGTAGAGAGCCCAAGCAGCCGAAGCGAGATTTTGTGTCCAATGGTTGGCGCCGTTGGCGAAACCAATGTGATAGGCTGGTGGAGGAAGCATATTTCAATAGCACAAAGGATAGTTTAGATGAAAGGGGAGGAAAAAACGATTAAAAATGCTAGAAAAATAAATAACCTAAAGTAGAATGACTACGTTTAAGCATAAAATTTCTTGAGATACAACCCATTGACGGGTTCCTTGAGAGAGAGGTCTTCAGGAGAGGCCAGGATGTATGCGCCTTTTGTGAGGCAATGTTGGATGATGTAAGGGCCATGCCAAAGTGATTCAGACTTGCTGTGGCCAAAGGTATCATGAGCGATATCATAAGCTAGGACTAGGTCACCTTCGCGAAATGATCGAAGGTTGACATGGCGATCAAAGGTAGCTTTGGATCGTTTTTTTGTTGCCTCGTTGTTATGTAAGGAAGATTGACGATCTTCATCCAGAGACTCCAATTTCATCAAGTGCTGCTCCATTGGAGCAGTGTCATGTAATAGCTCAATTGCGGTGTGTAAGGTGGGAATTTCGCACTCGATGGGAAGAGTTGCCTCGACCCCATGGACTAAATGGAAGGGTGTAAAACCAGTAGCGGTTTTCACCGCCGTTCGATAAGCCCATAGCGTGGAAAATAACATATGATGCCAATTTGTTTTATATTTATTAACCGTGCGTTGTAACATAGTCTTGAGGACTTTGTTCACTGCCTCGACCTGTCCATTTGACTGAGGGTAATATGGTGAAGCAAACTCGTGAGAGAAGCCTAACCGAGAAGAGAGTTTGACGAAGATCTCATTCTCGAAGTGTTTCCCATGGTCGGAAACTAGTTGGAGTGGTACTCCAAAATGGCATATGACGTGATTAAAGAAAAAACGCATTGCAGTGTCAGCGGTATTGTTGAAAGTGGGCATAGCTTCGGCCCATTTGGTGAAGTAATCAACGACGACAACAATGTATTTGTGACCGTTGCTGGAGGGGGGATTACAAGTCATAAATTTTATGCCCCATTTACAAAAAGGGCCGGCAGTAATGACAGCGTGAAGAAGGGCAGGGGGAGCTCGGGCTTTGTTGGCATAGAGCTGACATTGCTCACATCGTTTCACGGCATGAATGCAATCATGAAACAAGGTAGGCCAAAAGTAACCGGCTTGGATAATCTTTTGAGCAGTGGATATACCCAAAATATGGCCCCCACATGCACCACTGTGGCAGTCATTTAAGACTCTATCGGCCTCGTCAATAGTCAGGCATCGACGAAGAATGGTGTCGACGCCCCACCGGTATAGGATGTCTCCGATGAGGAGATAGCGGGGGGCCTGATGGCGAATACATCGACGATCATCTCGTGAAAGGTGGTGTCCGAACTTTTGAGTTCGTAGGTAGACGAGAAGGTCACCATACCAAGGATCATCCGAAGTGATGTAAAAGAGATGTTCGTCAGGAAAGTCGGTGTTGACGGGGGTACTGGTTGTGTCAGAGGGAAGGGTCGTGACAAGTTTTGCGAGAACAAGGGCCTTCTTACTGTTAGGTGTTGAAAACTTGAGATCGTATTCTTGAAGGATAACGATCCATCGAACAAACTTGCCATTAACTTGCCGACGACTGAGCAAGTACTGCATAGGGTTGGAATCTGCAACGACTTTTGTGGTACGAAGTAGAATGTAATGGCGCAGTTTCTGGACTACGAGGAAAACTGCAAGAGCAAGTTTCTCTTCGTGTTTATACTTCAAGGGTGGTCCTAAGAGGTTCTTACTAACGTAGTAAATGACATGTTCATGATTTTTATCTCCTAGCTGGACGAGGACGCCGGCTACTGATACAACTGATGCTGATACGTAGAGGATGTAGTCGCGATTATAGTCAGGTGCACTAATTAAAGGTGCATTTGAAAGCGCTGCTTTCAGATCGTCAAATGACTATTGGGCATGGTTGTCCCAGTGAAATGGGATGTCGTGACGTAGTAAGCGAAGGAAACCGTGTGCGCGTATGGCGTAATCAGGAACAAAGCGACTGATAAAGTTAGCTTTTCCCTGTAGACTCTGAAGTTGCCGTAAATTCCGGGGAGGTGGAATTTTGGTGATATCTTGGACTTTGAGGGGTTCCACGGTAATACCGCTTTGGGAAACAATAAAACCGAGGAGGTGCCCTACGGTGACACAGAACACACACTTGAGAGGATTCAAGCGGATGTTGTACTGACAACACCGTTGAAAGATGATTCGTAAATCATCGAGATGCTGGGTGCATTTCTTGGATCGAGCTGTGAGGTCGTCCAAGTAGGCAAGGATGATTTTATCCAGATCATGGAAGATGTATGTCATCACCCACTGGAAAGTTGCGCCGGCATTTTTTAAGCCGAAAGGCATGACACGATATGCAAAGGTACCCCACGGGGTAATGAATGTGGTTTTATACTGATCGACTAGGTGGATTTGGATTTGGTTATAGCCAAAGAATCCGTCCATAAAGGAGAGAGCCTCATGGCCGGTGCAGTCGTCGATAATTTGATCGATGAAAGGCGTTGAAAAGTTGTCTTTGGGACATGCATTATTGAGATCACGAAAGTCGGTGCAAACACGGATAATGCCCTATTTTTCGTCAACGGGTATAGGGTTGGAAACCCATGAAGTATAAGCGATGGGGTAAATAAACCCGGCAGCGCGTAATTTGTCTATTTCGGCTTTGATAGCCGCATCTTTGGCTGGGTTTAGTGGTCGATGTTTTTGGCGAACTAGCATGATGTCGGGCCAGATGTCGATGCGATGTTCGACAATAGAGGGATCGAGGCCAGACATTTTCGTGTATGACCAGGCGAAAATATCCCTATACTCCTGGAAGAGGGCTTTATATGCAGTGATTTCATGAGGAGTGCAAGCAGCTCCAATGGTGATTTCTTCGATGATGCCATTTTTAATGGAAATGTCAATTTTGATGGTGGGGGAAATGTTGGCCATGTTTCCTTCTTCAAACGCATCAGGGGCAGGAATGGGATTGTTGAACCAATCGATAGGCCTTGATGGGATAAAATATTTGGTTTCGATTGTGTAAATGGGGTTTTGGTTAGGAGGCATGAGGGATTCCTGTGGAGAGAAGAGTGCGCGGTGATGTAGCGCATCCCAGGGATAGTCTGGGTGGTTTAGCTCTTCAAGTATATCCTCATCGCATTGGAAACGCTGGGAATACAAGGGGTCGTGAGGAGTGATATTGGTGGCATTGTGAGTGCCCCCTGATGAAGAAGCAGGGGGGACAATGCTAGGAGGTGGTGAGGGTTCACTCGTCATGAACCATATATTGAATTACTGAGGGGTACCCATGGTGGTCGGGTGGAGAGTGTCCGTAGAGGAATGCGCAGGAGAGTTGGGGGGATTGCGGGGTAAATCCTCAGAGATGTCATTAAAGAACCAAGGAGGCGTTGGGAGTGCCTCGGGCTCCGGATAAATGACATGAAGATACTCAAGTGACGAGGTAATGTCAAGTATCGCCTCTGCAGGTCGGTGAAGCAGGGCCAATTGACGTCACCTGTACGCAAGGATCATAGGACACTGGTATGTAAAATGAGCTAGTGAATCGCAGAGAGAGCAAGGGCATCCCATACGTTCATTGACTAAAGTAGTGACATAGCGAATGTCAGTGATATTTGTTGAAGCGGACGTAGCAAGGCATGGGTTGTTCTGGAAGTTCTGGCACATGGCGCCCAATGTCTACCGAAAGCGTGGCAGTGATGGGAAATGATGAGTGTAATGGACATACTCTGAACAAATAGCGCAAGCGTATTTGGTTCTAAACCCTTTACTACTCGAAGGGTTTGTGGGATTAGAAGTAGTGACGGGTGTTGTGGAAGTTTGATTGGAAGGCATTAAATTCCGTAATTCAGGTAGTGATGGACAATTGTTGGTTTGGTGGCCCTCTTTCTCACATAGTGCACAAGGTGGTGGGATGCGTCGAGGAAGTGGAGCGGTGGGCTCTTTCTTCTTTCGCCTGCCCCCAGCTATAGCAGGGGGGGTCATGAGTAGGGGGGTGGTAGGGGTAAGGACGGGGATTTTCATGGGAAGTCCTTCCTGTGGGGGAAGGGATGGTCGAGGGACCATCTCTGGTGGATGTAAATACCAAACTGGGATTGCTAATACCATATTTGGGAGTGTTAGCATCGCGGCTACCTGAAAATATTTGATACCTGGTGGAGGGTAAAAGAAGGGAATTTGGATAATGGCTTGGGGGACTGTCTCCCAAACGAGACTAGGCCCTTGAGGGGATGTGGATTCGTGGACTGTTGAGGTCGACGATGGCGCAGGAGGCTTCGACTGGAGTGGTTCTACGACTATTGAGACGTCAGGAATGACTGAAGCCTCCTGAGGAGGAAGAGCATCCTCCTTTTGAGTTTCGTTAGATGATACGACGCATACCTGATTAGTAGGATGAAGGAGTGGTGGTACTCCATGGTATGTCCGTAATAAGGATGGATATTTGAAAATCCTAGGACCCATCTCGACAAGGGGGTAGGCGTCTTGGGTGGTGTGGATGAGAGGAAGAATGTTATTGTGGTTGGCAGATGGGTTAGGCTCATAATGTGAGACTTGGTCGATGGTCACGATCTTCCCATTGTGGGGGAACATCATTTTCCAAAAGACAGAAGAGGCCACTGCCTTCATAGCGTACATGTAACTACACCCGAACAGGATATTATAATCAAGCGGGGCGTCGATATCTTTGATATCAGTGAGAATAGTCTTGCCCCCGAGTTCAACAGGGACATTTTGGAAGAGCCCTTCAGGAGAGGATGGTCATCCATCATAAGCTCGTAAGGTGATGGCAGAGGGTATGAGTTCCGGGGAACCAAGTTTCTGCCATACTATTTTGGACATGATGCACGTAGAGGCACCTTCATCGATGATACACCGATGAACTGTGATGTTCTGTATTTTCACTGATATTTGAAAAGCGATCAAGGCGGGAAGACGGGGTTCTCCGCTATCAAGATCGAAGGTGATGAGTCGAGTATCTGCAGGGTCGACTGCCCCCAAGGCGGAAAGTAGAGATTTTCGATGTGTAGGACAAGTATGGAGGACTTCCAAGACTGACATGGCAGCCGGGGATTGCGCTAAGTCGTCTACCAAGCTATAGTTATGAGTTGCCCTAGCCTGTGGGTTGTGGACATTCCTGCGCAAGGGGATGCGAGGGATGCGTAATGGTGATTCGGGGGAAGGGCGAGGGATCACCAACAGGGGTCCCGTTGGTGTAGGGTTTGTCTCTGGAGAGATGGGAGTAGATTCAGCGGGTGTATGATACTGACGATTGTGGGTTTGAAGAAGGATTTCTTCCTCACTGGTGAGGAGAATTGTACGCTCTGCTGGATTGTTGGGGTTGTGGTATTGTCCCACTTGAGGTGGGGGATGCTGTGTGTCCTGTTGGGTGTTTATCACACCTTGATGTGGAATAGGATTCTGCAGCATGGTGGGAGGGGGTTGTTGCACGTATTGTTGTGGTGCATGTTGAGGGGTAGTTTCTGCAGGAGAATGGGGAAGACTACCCGAGTCTTTCAACCATTTGAAATCAGCGATCTGGGGGCAATGGTGAGTGTAATGACCGAAATCACCACAAAGGGCACAAGGGAATATGGTTTTAACATTATTTCTTCCTTGGCGTTTGTTTTTATTTCCCCCTTGGGGGTTTTGGTTTCCTTGGTTCTAGTTTCCCCCAATTGGTTGGTGCTGTGGGGGTTGATTCCCGCCTTGACCTGGGTTGTTGTTATTCATGTTCCGTCCTTTATTCTTGGCATTGTTCAATGGATGACTTGGATTGGTTGTATTCAATTGTTCAAAATTTTGGTATTGTTGAGCAGCAGAAGGTTGAACAAAATTTACCCCCGCATGTGGATGTGGGGGAGCTATGGGTTGTGGAGGACCAGGAAATGGGAAGTATGGATTTTTTGGTGGTCCATAAGGTACATAGGAAGGGGTAGTACTTTCACTAGTACTATACGCTGATGTTGAGGGAGTACCATTGTTTGTGGAAATAGGTGGATGTATGGGAGGTGCTGGCGGTGGTCCACTGATGGGTGGGGGTATAGCAACAGGGTAAGCCTATTGATAAGGAGGTGGGGGGTAATAAGGGGTGCCCCCATACGCTAGTCGGTATTGAGGTGTTCCATACATCGGTGGTGGTTGGGGTTGTGGACCATGGTGTCTTGGCCAAATGGCACAGGTTTTGGAAGATCAGGAAGTATTGTGTATAAGTACCTTGACTGTGCATAGATGAGGTCATACTGTTGGGCCTTACTGATGGCTTCCTCTTCGGATTGAGGGAAGGTGGAAGCTACATCCTTTCCAAGGAGAGAGACAAGTGATCTAAGAAACCAGTCGAGACATTGTTGCTTGGTGGTTTCTTCTTTACACAAACTATGTTGCCTATGCCACTCATGAATGTGGTCAGCGATGTGTGTGGATGAGGTTTGTTTGAAGTTAGACATTAGTTCTAGACCATTATCATGGTGGATGGGTAGTTGGAAGAAGGTCAAGAATTCTTTGGCCAATGACTCAAAGGTCGCATGGGACCCATATTTTTCTTCGACATACCATTTGGCCGATGGGCCAGTGAGTGTGCATTGAAATAATCGCAGTCTGATGGAATCATCCATAATGCTGTTAGAAGAACACCATAGATGAAAGGTCATGACATAGTTGGCGGGGTCATCCCCATCCTTTCCTTCAAACTTTGGTATGTCTGAAGGAAGTTTTGTTAGCATTGCAGGCCATGTGGCGTCATGCAATATAGGATCATTGGTGAGTTTGGTGAGATCCGATATGTTGAGAGAGGCTAAATATGGCATCTGTAGTGGGGTTGTAGGGTTAGTTCCGGCCATAGTGTGGTGTGAACCTAACCCTTGATGCGGACTAGGTAGGTTGGTGATCCCTCCTTGAGAGGAAGTGGGTCCCCTGCTTCCGTGTAAAGGAGAGCGAGTGAACGGATGACCTTGGGAAGTTGACCCAAGTAATGTAGAACCAAGCAAAGTTGATCCTATGATAGTGGCACTCATAGGAGTGTGTGAAGGAGGTGTCGATGATCGGGCACAACCAGATACTCCCCCTAAGATAGGAGGGAGATTGAGCAAGTGTCGTGAACGACGGGGGTTATGTGGTTCCCCTATGATGTCAGACTAACTGTGTGAATGTGTGCGACAAATGGTGAGAGAAATATAGAAACAAGAACCTTTGCGTTAAATGTTTACACAATATATATATCCAAATCAAACTGTAATCAGATGTGCATCATACATAAAATGATAAAGAAGCATATATATGGGTAAGTGGGTTTT
>ML794577.1:643783-655244 GCA_009831015.1 Picea engelmannii
TCCAGAAAAGATGGGGTACTTTCGGAATTCCTTTGGAGGAAACTTACTTTGACCTCCGCGTTTCGAGAAGAAGCTATGTGAGTGAGAAGTGACTTTTGTGTGTGAGTGAAAGTGTGCCAATTTTAGTGAATTAGATGTCACCTTGCTGCATGTGGACTTCACTTGGTCCTTACAAGAGTTTGATTACTTAATTAACTAAGTTCCTTTGGTACAACCTTGCGTAATTCAAAAGCCCTAGAAAGCTAGCATGTGGACATGTGGGTCCGTTACTATCCTTTAACTCCTTATGGTGATGTAATCTAAAAAAGCTTGAAACTATCCTAGATTGAACATGTGGGCATGTATGGGCCCGTTACAAACCTTTAAACTTCCCTAGTGTTTTGATCTAAGAAAGTAGAAATTCAACCACTATCTTATCTTTGTGACATGTGGGCATGTATGGGCCCATTACAAATTTAAGATATGTTTGAAAAAGAAAACTAAGAGGAGTCCCAAGAAGGGTCGTTGTCCTCTCCTAAAGGTTTTAAACTTTGTTTAAGGGAGATGAATTGTTTTGCAATCTTGTTCTGATTCTCAAGGTCGCTTGAAGGCGCGAGAGAAGAGCATACTAAGTGATTGTAATTCAGTTTCTAGTCCCAAATGTAAGTTTAGATGTGATTAAAAATGATTACCACCTTATCTTGTAAGTCAAAACAAGCCATCCATGTGGCAAAAAGAAAAGAAGGGAAATTGATTTTTTATCCTCCTAAGTGCCTATGTGTGTTTGACTAACCCCTTTATATGATGAGGGGACTGAGTGTGGTGCAGTATTTAGAGCATGCTTAACATCATTTTCAAGAAGGCAAATGGCCTTCCCCACATCCCAACAACTTACAATGTGAAATTTTACTCAAATGCACGGCCCCTAGTGCAGACAGAGGCACACAGAGTGTAGGCGCGCGAACAAAGTTGAGATAGAAAGCGCATGCGCGCAGAGACTAGATGTTGGTTAAGCGCATGCGCGCACGATGTGCATATGTGGGGTAAAATACCCGCGCACCTATGAAAAACGACCGAGAAAGAAAATCCAGATGGATTTCTCTCAGTTCTCCCTTGAATTGAATGGTTGACAGGTCGGCCTAGGCCGGTTTATGCACCTGCAAGTTAACCAAACTAAAAGAAGAGCAAAATAAACCCAAATGAGGTAGGAATTGATACCTTATCCCCAGTGGAGTCGCCAATCTGTTTGCACCCTTTTCGTCACCTTGGTGAGCAAATAAGAGGTGCTTGCATGCCCAGTTGGGTCTTGCTGGGTAGGACAACTGTAGAGGAAACAATTAGAGAAAGAAAAACAAAACTATAAGAAAGAATTAAACTAATACAAACTAAAATACTAAGCATGGAAATAGAGAGATAACAAGAACAAAAAAGACCAATGTCACCAATGTTTTTAGGCTGATGTATTGATGAAATCAAAGCACCAAGAAGAAAGGGGACTATGAGTCCCTTCTTCCTCCAAGGGAAGGCTCTTGGACCCTCACAAGCTTGCTCTCCTTACAACAAGAAAAATGAAAATGGCGATGAAAGAACTCCTTTGCAAACCCACTCAATGGAGAGGTGGATTGCTCAATGAAATGGTGCCAATGTGATCTTGTCAAGGAGTGAGTCCTTCAAACAATATAGGCAGCATAACATTACATGAAATTCCTTGAGAAAATGAGGTGCATTCATGGATTTTTATAGCATTGCATTGGGTTATTGTGTAAACCCTTTGTAGTGTGAAAAGAGGTCATTTAGGACATTATTAGGTCTTTGACCAGCCTACCATGCGGATTCAGCTCAGATTTGAGGGCCAAATCGGCTTGGGAGCTGATCCATAAGTGGTTGGGAGGCCGACCACTTTAATAAATGCGTCGTTTAGTAGGTGCGTGGAATTTTGCGCTAACAACCGTGCATCGTGCACGTATGCGCGCATTGTACGTTTTTGTTCCGCGCATGTGCGCGCGCACTCAACTTCTGTAATGCGCTCTTCAATTTTTCACTACTTTGTACAGTTTTTGACCTTTTTGAATGATGTGAGATTAATTCAGGGCCATGAATGACTTCATTGTTGTTTTAACGATGTTGAGTTCTTGTCGTCACGTACGAACGAAATTTCAGTGATAATAGTTGGTGCCTACAAAACAAACAATTGTGGGGATTGGTGTCTCTAGTAGGTCGATGCATACAAGCAGTTATGGAGATAGGTGTCTCTATTGGGTCGATGACTACAAACAATTGTGGAGATTGGTGTTTATATTAGGTCGATGCCTACCAACAACACAAGGAATCAATATCTCTAGTAAGTCAGTTTCTACGAACAATAGAGGGTATCGACGTCTCCACTAGTTTTCTTCCTACAAACATTTCTAATAATAGGTTAGTTCCTACAAACATTTGTGATAGTAGGTTGGTGCCTACAAATTTATAAAAATAAGTTTTTGTGGATTTCTCCCAAAAAAGTTTCCATGTAAAATATTGTGTTTTCTAGTTGTTATATTTATGTGATTGCTTCATAATGGTTTATAAATGTTATTATTATTTTTTTAAATAGCCTTATACTGATTCACCCCCTTCTGAGTATAAGTGTGTGTTCATCAATGGACTGATATCCTCTTGGTCAGACACAACTCATTTGTTGACATCATCGGATTCCATTAACATACTGAAGCATAAGTTCTTAGATAAAGGCCTTAGAACCAATGGCATTTTCATCCTTATTGGTGAGTACCAAATCCCCCTTTCATTACTTATTGATCACCGTAAATTTTTCCAAGATAATAAATTTTTGTGGGTTTTTCTTTTTACATCCAAGATCGCATACGATCTGACAAATCTATTGTTATTTTTTTAGCTACTACCTTTATAGCTTTGCATCAACAAGTGACACATATCCCATTGGCAATATGACCTATGTGAGTGACCTTCAATCTTTCAATGCCCTACCAAGTTAAATTATGGTTTTCCAAATCTATTAACTTTGCTTTGTATTTTACAAGTATTCTATGCTTGTTTAGATTATTTCTGAATCCATTACATTATGAATAAGTGTTTGATAAGGAAGACGAATTGCAATGGCCATATTCCAATAACGTGGTAACTCTAAACACTTACAATTGTATGGCAAAGTAGAAGACAAAAAAGTATGTGAGCTTTAATGGTCAAGAGGAATGACTATAGCGAAAAAAACATCACAATTATTACTATCACAACTTGAAGCATGCAAATAGTTTATATGCCTTTTAAAGTTTGATTTATATCTTTAATTGTAATTTTCATTTTCATTTTTAATAACTTTAGGTTATGTTTTCACAAACAATACCACTCACTATACATATAAAATGTGGTTAATATACATCCATCAACTCTCTTTTTATATTTTAAAACTAATAACCCAAATAGTCGTATATGTAATTGTGGTTGATATACATCCATTAACTCTCTTTTTAAAACTAATAACCCAGATAGGCTTATATGTAATTGTGGTTGTGCTGGTGATGTGATGAACATCATACTAAACCGTTTAGCTTAGCTGAAAAATCTAGCAGAACTGTGACGCCCTCGCAGCGTTTGAGTTGCTTGGGGGTCGTATTCAATGTAACTATGGAGTGTTCCTTGGTGTCAATTATATTCCTGCAACACGTTACCTATTAAAAAGGATCCATTAACAAGGTGATAACCTACTAATGCATGAAATAGTGCCATAGTGCTGCAGGATTGACTGGGCTGTCATGGAACTGCGAAAGTAAAAATAAATGCAGAGGGGATGAGATGCAGTGATGTTCTATTATCATGGGTGTGAGAATGTTGTATTTGAATATTCGAGTCTTGTAGTGTATGGACTGTGCTTATGACAGTGTTAGAACTTAAGTTCACGGCACTCATAAGGTCATGCATATTCCAGTTTCCGCTACCTGCCAAGATTGGGATTTCTTTCAGGTTAGTCCCCTACTATAGATTAGTAAACTACCAAAATCAATAAGGTTTTCTTATCTGCTGAACGTAAACTGCAGATTTTGAATCATAGGATTGAGCAAGGACTGCTAGAGTTTTTCAGGCTTCCACTTGAAGATAAAGACAAGTATACAATGCAGCGCGGGACTATCGAGAGAGACGCTTTTGTTTTCAGAAGCTGGACTAGTGTGATACGATGGCATTGCGAACAAAACCTAAGGTTATCATAAAATAAACCTACGCATTTCAAGTGCTCCCATATAAACATTGTAAACAATAGTGGATTTATTAAAAATGACTGAAGGTGGAACGTGGAACCTTCAATCATTTGATTGCTGTCGATTGATGAATGTGCATTAGTTTGTATGTTAAAATATTTATTGTCATTACTTTTAATAATATGTGGGAAAACAAAACATAATCAATTGCTTTTCTAGATTTTAAACAGAATATCATATATGAGCAATAAATCTAATCTATTGAATTTAATTTATAGAAAGTCAAAATAGGAAATTACACTTGCCAGATTTGTAAAACCAAAATCTACTATAAATCATTTATATATTTCTTGTGTAAGTGTTTCAATTAAATTATGATTTTTCATTTTAATTAGATTTAATATACAATTGAAATGATTCTAATAATTAAGAACATGTGTTTAGACATTAAAAATCTCTTATCCCACAAATAAAAAGTCTCACACCAATTTAATATTGAACTTAACTTTTTTAATAATAATAATAATTATTATTATTATTATTCTTATTATTATTATTATTATTTAAACTCAAATCTCTTTTGAGATTTCCTTATAGCCAAAAGAATAGTTGACCTACTTTACCATACCTATAATTTAGAAGTAATATGTGTTTTGTGGTTTAATTGAATCTATTTTAATCAAAATAGAGAGGTAATGGGTGTTTTGTGTTCTAATAGAATATATTTTAATTAAATTCTATTATTAAGTTACTTTATAAAAATCTTTATAATTTTTCTAAATGAACGATTTTTAAATAATGTAATAAATATTATTTTATAAATTATAATAATTTAAGAAATACTATTTTTTTAAATGAAGATTTTTTTATATTTTCTCAATTAAAATATTAACTTAAGTGATATGTACGTAAGGTTAAAATCCATGACATTTAATTTAATAGGCGATTTTTAAATAATGTAATAAATATTATTTTATAAATTATAATAATTTAAGAAATACTATTTTTTTAAATGAAGATTTCTTTATATTTTCTCAATTAAAATATTAACTTAAGTGATATGTACGTAAGGTTAAAATCCATGACATTTAATTTAATAGGAAGGGCAATTAAAATGTAAAAGTAATTGACATTTTTTTTTTTAAATAAAAAAGTTTTAATTCTTCAAAAAACTGTCGTGATCATATATAACAAAGTCGTGTTTGGAGGGTTGTCTCTTGTTCTGTTAGACAAATGGAAAATGGAACATATGACACCCTTATGTTCTAGATGTATGATGAAAAAAAATAAAAAAATCCCCCACATGTTCTGTCAAACATTTCAAAATTAGTATAGGTGGCAGGGTAGCAGTGTGACAGAACTGTCTGAACATGCAACAAGAAATATGAATGGGAGTATGGAAAATTCACTGTTTTTTTTACCAAAGAAGTGTAGAGAGGTGAAAGGATTAAACATCAAAAGAGCCAATAAAACATGTGCTTCCCTGAGTGCCGCTTTGAGGAGTGAAGACGTATGGTTGCCCATAGCTTGGGCATCATTGTTGACTTTGTGAGTTCGAGAGCACTTCAAACAAAGTGTTGAGTCTGTTGCTAAGTAAAGTATTCCTATGAAGTTGTTCCATCATATCCCTTTGTAGCTCCAGATGTTAGCACAAGGAGGCAAGTAGATTATGAGTCTCGAACCAGAGATGAGGAGGGAAGTGGAGGCTCTATTGGACAGTTGGTCAACTGAATCTCTTTCTGAATTATACAAGTCGCCCATTCGATGGTACAAGTTGTAGAAGAGGTAGAATGACTGGTGCTAGGAGGGTCTTGGGAGTCCAGAATTCTGTAGAGAAGGGAATCCGATGAAACCATAATTGGCTCTTCTGGAATTTTGTCCTCTACATAGGCTATTGGAGGCATATTTTTCTCCCTATCACAACAAATTAGTGAGGTTCAAGAAGCCTAGGAAATCCTATGAACGCAACGTTGCATGGCTGCATAGATATACCGTGAAGGTCTCCTATTACACTTACCACACACCCGTGGCATGGTGGTGATGGAAAACCAGACTCAGCTCGGCTTGAGAAAGTGCAGAGAAAAGAGAATGGAAGGAGAAAATCCCAAATGCAATAGCTGAGCTGAGTGGGAGGAACCATAAAATACCCAGAGGAAATGGAGATGTGCAAAGGGAGCTGAAGTGACCTTGCACATGCCTCATGTACCCATCGTCGTCCATCCTCCATGGTACACTGAGAGCTCCATTACACCTGTGTAAGGGAACTGTCGAGCCTTCCGAGAAGCATGTTGAATGTTGTCCTCCATTCGAGATATGAAGCCGAGGGCGATGGAATGCTTATTAAATATGTAGAGTTGCATTATATCAAAGTGGCATCCTATCCAAGAGAGGGTAGTCACTTAGGGATATATCCATACACTGGCGCAACAATGGGGGAGCTAGGGAGATTCAAGAATCAAATTAAATCATCTCCTCCTTCATTAGCTAGGTGATCTGCTACCTTCTTAACCTCTCTTTTTACATGGGAAGGGATTAGAGAGAGTTTGGTTTTTAGGAGGGATCTGAATTCCTCAAGCAATCCCAGAATCCTACAACTTGGGGAGACTTTTGAAGGGCAGGAGCCATGGATGATTTTTTATACTAACAAGAGTATCACGTGGGAGTCCCCTTATATAATGAGTTCATTGATGTTGCGACTGAATTCGAGTTTTATTCCCTTGGTCAGGCTCCACAGTTATGTTGCATTGTTTGTGTTGATCCCTAGGTGACATGTTGTGATGTGAATAATCTGTCTGGCACTGTCTTGGAATACAACCCCAAAGCCTGCTAGTCATAGATTTCCCTTCGACGAGACATCAAAATTTAGTTTTACAAAACCTTGAGGGGGAGGGGACCAGGAGGAGGGTATGAAAGAATGTATGCAATATGGAGGGGGGGCTTGGTGAGGGCAGTCAGGGAGATTCAACTACCACGACGAGATGATGAGACTTTATGAAGGATTGCATTGTAGGTATTCCTATGTCCAATGTCCATCTCCAATTGTTTCTCGAATGAGAGTTAGGATCTTTGCTGATGTATTGATGGGGGAAGAGGAAAGGGAATGGAAAATTATTTTGTTTCGCTATTTTCAGATTTTCCAAACTATGAATCCTGGTAGAGGTTTCCATATGCGATCCCAAATTGGGATTTGATAGGTGATCAAGTCCCAATTTTCAATAGTGATGCAAATAATTTCTCTGTTTCTGTTGGAGCGACATATTATTTGTGTTTCCATGTCCCGGATTACCCCACTATGGGGGCATTGATTTACAATGTCCTCCATTATTTCCTCAGGTTTTTGGTAGAGAAGTAATATTGAAGGTCCTACAAATCCCTGCTTCTGGAGGTTATCCCAGGTGAGTATGAAATTTTGGGCTATTAGCCAAAGGAAAATGGATATTTTCGGCCAATATTTGGAATTCCAAATTTTACCCTAGATGTGCTCTTTTGGGTGCATGTGGTAATTTTCGTGAAGGAAGTAGGCTTATTTTAATGAGAAGTTACATTTTCGTGAGTGTCCCCAACTGAGGATGTTCGATCCTTCACTAATACAAATCTTCCGCTGTGAGGCTAACTCACACCATGGTTGTGTGTTTTTTTCTTCTTGTGTGTTGAGTTCATGGGGCCGAGTCTTCGATATGCGCCAAGGGTGGTGTTGAGAGTTCTCCTTCCAAAGGTCCTTTTCATGGATTATATCCTTGAATTGCATTTTCTGATATAGGGGGTGTAGCTCTTCCATTGAATGAAAAGGTGGTAATTGCTGCCAAGAGTCCTACCAGAATAAGGACAACTCTCTATTTTCAATCTCCTAGAAAGCATATTTTTTTATGAGATGACGATTGCACCATGATGCATTCCATATATTGGATCCTTGAATCAGATCATTTAGTTTGATAAGGAGGTCAACATTGGTGGTCAGTGCATATTTGAGCCTTCAAAGTTTAGCCCACAACTCCATGGGATGTTTGAGCCAACGCCACCGGATCCCTTAGACCCAGTCCCCTTATGGATTTTGGCCAACATATTTTATCCCGGCCTACTAGAGCCCATTTCTTGTCTATATGGTGATCATGCCAAATAAAAATTTGTTGGAGGTTTTTGATGGCTTTTATAGTTGATTATGGTGCTACCAAGACTGTGAAAAGGTATGTTGGTAGATCTTGAAGGACTAATTTTAGAATGATTAGACGAGATGCAAGGTTGATAGAATGAAAGGTCTAGTTGTCTAGTTGGTTGGAGATGGATAACATGAGGTTATCCTAAGAGATGTTGCGTGTGGATGCCCCATGCCCCATGAGGGGGATACCAATATAGTTAGAATGAACGAAGCTCTTAGGGATACCGAAACATTTGGATATGTTGGTTTGGACCACTGACAGGGTGTTGAAGAAGAAGACTTGTCATTTGCCTAGGTTTAGGGAGGTTACCGAACCTTCTGGAAAGTCTATGAGGATGGACATAAGGTTGTTAGCTTCCTGGGAGGTGGGGGTATTCATCAACAAGGTGTAATCCATGAATTTACTATGGGAGGTTTTCGACTAGATATTATGAAGGGGTAGGCCTTTGAGGGAACCATCCTCAATTGAGGCATTGATTTAGCGGCTTAGGCCTTCAACCATTATGACAAAGAGGAAAGGGGAAAGGGGTTCCCCCTCTCGGATACCTCTGGCAGGGGAGAAGGGATAGGAGGACACTCCATTAACCAGAATGGGGAAAAAGTATGAATAAGTGAGCTCCATGATCCAATCTATCCAAGATTTATCAATGCCATAACACTCAAGGATGGAGTGCATGTATTTCCAACTGATTCTGTCAAAATCTTTTGAGAGATCTAGTTTGATAAGAATACCTGGGGTACAAGTTTATTTGAGTGAATGTATTACCTCATGAGAAAGGATGACACTATCCATGATTTGACTCCCCTCCATGTAGCTTGATTGTTCGTTGGAGATGATGAAGGACAACACATGCTTGATTCTTAGAGCTATTACCTTCATGATCATTTTGTAGATTATATTGCAGAGGACAATGCAGAGAAACTGCTTTGGATGGGATACCCTCTCTTCCTTTGGGATTAGCATGAGGAATGTGGCATTGAAGGTCAAAAGGACTTGTCCATATGCTCTATACTCCTCTATGAGTTTCCATACTTCTTCTCGGATCATCGGCCAACAATAATGAAACAATTATGTTGTAAATGTATCCAGCCACGATGGTTTCCCCAAAGGCATTTCTTTAAATACTTCATCAACTTCTTCTTGTGTGATCAGACTCATTAGTGTTTCATTTTGTTCCTTTTTTATGAGGGATTGGATGTGCCTAGTTATATTTCTTATAGCCTTTGTTCTATCCCTAACGGGTTCCGAGAGGAGGTCTTTGTAGTAATTTACGAGTTTCACTTCTATGCTTGCATGATCCATAATGTGGTTTCCCTTAGCGTCTTCTAGTTGGATGATTCTATTGACGTATAATCGATGCACCATGGAGAGGTGGAAGAACTTGGTGTTCCTCTATCCCTCCTTGAGCCATTGTACTATGTATTTGTGTCTCCATACTATATCCTCTTATTTTTTATGCTCCTCTAATTCTTCCTAAATATTTTCTTCTCTCTTGTGGAAAATTCCATATTTCTTTGTAAAATAAATACCTATTGCAGGTCCTCAAGGCATTTCTCAATCTCCTGCTTTGACAAGAAGATGTTACCAAACACATTTTTGTTCTGGTTTTTTAGATGCAATTTGAAATCCTTCAACTGCTGATGGAACTTGTACATGAATTTTCCATGGGATATCTCTTCCTGCCTCCACCAACATTTGGAAAGTTCCTAAAAATCTGGGTGGGTGAGCTATAAATTTTCGAAGAAAAAGGGTTTAAACTGGGGTGTTGCTTTTGTATCTATCCAGAGAGAGACCAGCGAGTGATCTGAACCCGATTTTGTGAGAATGTTGGCTTCTAACACTGGATCCTCCAAAATTATTGATTTGGAGATGAGGAAGTGGTCTAATATGCATGCCACATGATGGAGGCCATATTTTCGGTTGGACCATGTAAATATTCCATTCCTGGTTTCTATGTCTATGAGTTTGAGCTAGTATATTAGTGTTCTGAACTTGCCACTATCATGTTCCAATCGCTTTGTTTATCTTCTCTTCTCCTCTAGTGTGAGAATGATATTTAAGTCTCCCCCCACTATCTAGTCTGTGGATCTCATAAGTGCACTTACGGTGGATATCCTTTGTAGGAAAATATTCTTGTCTTGGGCACTTTGTGGTCTATATAACACATATTTCATTAAATTTGGAAATATTCAGTGGATCTAGAATTTTAGAATTTTATATAGATTGATTTTTTTCACAAAAGGAATTAGAAAATCATTTAATCCATTACTTTGAATGTATATATTCACCATTTTTTTGTTATAAAGGTATCATTATAAACTCTCATGTATCATTATAATCTATTCCCATTATTATTATTTATATTTTTCTATTGAAAGTTAAATGGATCTAGATCACAATAGTGGATCTTGATTTAGCTACATCTTAGCTTGTGTGTTAAGTAAAAGATTGGATCTAAATAAAAAACAATAGATCTAGAATTTCGAACTAAATTAGCAAGATTGTTTTTTTTCAAATTGTGGAATTAAAAAACTGCTTGGTTCACTACTTTTTGTATATATTCACCATTGTTTTGATAAATTTATCATGATAAACTATATAAAATCAAATTTACATAAACTTGCAGAAGCAAATCTAATTCTTAGACTTGGATTCCTTACATTATTTCTATTAATATTATTTATAACTTGTATTAGAAGCTAAGTTGTTTAGTATTATTTAATGACATTAATAATATTGTCTCTTACTATTATTAACCAATTTAATTATAATTTAATATACTAACTAATGTTGAGTTAGTATACTAGTAGAAGGTTAGCACAATTTTTAAGTGACCTATATAGAAGCTATTTGATGCCATAATACCAATGTGTTTCTTACTATTATGACAATTTTAATTCTAGACATAGTAAATAATATTGCCTATATTGAGTACAATATTTTATTATATTAGTAGGTTGACAATATTTTTTAGTCGACAAAAGAAAATATTATATGTGAGTTACTATGTATTAAGTTTATTGTTTTAACAATCAAAATCAATTATAAAGTAGAATAACAACATAATTTATTTTTATTATTATTACTTATATTTTCTATTAAAAGCTAAGTTGA
>ML794577.1:655344-666024 GCA_009831015.1 Picea engelmannii
ACATCTCCAACAACATCATTCTAGCCTGGAGGAATGCTTGCACATGCTAAACTTCCCTCTTGCACAAAAACAATCAAATCTCAAACAATTTCAGTCCACTGTTAAGGAAATCTAGCGCGTGTTAGTTTTCCCTCTTGCATAAGAACAAGTGCATATCGGACAACATCAATCCATAATGGGGGGAATCTATCACGTGCTATCTTTCCCTCTTACGCAAGCACAAGCACATTTTGAGCAACATCATTCCAGTGTTACGGAAAGCTAGAGCATGCTATTTTTCCCACTTGCACAAGGACAAGCGCATCTCGAACATCATCCTACCATGGGGGAAAGCCAGCACGTGCTAGCTTTCCCTCTTACACAAGTATATACACATCTCGAACAAGATCATTCCAATGTGGGGCAAAGCTAGCGTGTCCTAGCTTTCTCTATTGCACAAAAACAAGCGCATCTCGAACAACATCATTCCTTCGTGGGGTAAAACTAGTCCATGATAAATTTTAGTCTTGCAGAGGCACAAGCAGATATTGAATAAAATCATTCCATTGTGGGGAAAAGCTATCATGTGTTAGCTTTCCCTCTTTCAAAAACACAAGCACATCTCAAACAACATCATTCTAGCATGGAGTAAAGCTTGAACATGCGATACTTCCCTCTTGCACAAGCACAAACACATCTCAAACAACATGACGCAAACGCGCCAGCCAGGCAAGTCTGCTCTCACAGGACTTTCTTCTACTCGTACCGAAGAACTCGAAGGTTCTTCTATTTCCCTATCGGGAAATCTGCACCCACAACAATCTTTCCCCGAGGTCTCCCCTTTACCCCTGGGAGATCAGCTAAATCTCGCTGTCTCGCGAGTTAGGGACTTAAAACCTCCAACTCTTCCTTCCAAATC
The DNA here is from genome assembly GCA_009831015.1 of Picea engelmannii. Classification (NCBI taxonomy): domain Eukaryota; kingdom Viridiplantae; phylum Streptophyta; class Pinopsida; order Pinales; family Pinaceae; genus Picea; species Picea engelmannii. The sequence continues at coordinate 656,243 of ML794577.1, forward strand.
TTGCGATACCCGATCTGGCGATACAGGTATAGCTCCTTCCTTTACTAGTGCCCTCACCACATGCAACCGTGGGCTAGGCTCAATATTAGTGCCTCTCGCAACCTCGCAGGTTGAATCGTCGAACTTTCACCCTCCTATTCCGCGAGTTCCCGAGATGCGAGAATTCAATGGAGTGTTGACTCCTATCTCCAAGCGACGTGTGCCCACCCGTCGGTCGCGCGGTACCACCTTATTCTCTGCCATGCGTCCACATGGACCTTGGCTCCTCAGCACTTCGCGACTCACGAATCCTAATGCCAATATTTCGGGACTTCTCGCGCTGAGATCCCGAGGGCTTCGTGCCACCTGGATTCCAGTCATGCTCTGCTATGGCCCACGCGATCCTCCAGCTGTCGGGATATCTCTTTCTTGCAACCTCGCGATCTCCGTGGCTAAATTCTCGAACCTTCTCTTACAAGGTCCCGAGACATGATCCCATGCGCAGATCCAACGGTCCTCCTGCGATCCGGATCCAACGGTTATCCTTCTCTCGCTACTCGCGACCTTGCGACTTGGGGTACAAAATGTTTGGGCTCTCACCCTGCAAACTCCCGAGTTCGCGAGATCTCTCGATCTCTCGCCACCTGTTCTCCTCAGATGGATGGCTACAAATCTCTCGCTACTTTGTCGTTTCGCGTCCTCGCGCCTCGCGACTTTGAATACCCAATACTTGGGCTTTCACCCTGTGAACTCCCGAGTTCACGAGATATCTCAATCTCTCTCCACCTGTCCTCCTCATATGGATGGCTACAAATCTCTCGCCACTTTGCTACTCACGAAGCTAAGGGACTTCCCTTTCGGTCCTCCAATATCCGAGTCTGCAAGATGAGAGAATATCCTTACATGCATCCTCCACAACAAATGGCTCTGATCTTGTCGGGATATCGCGTCTCGCGATATCGTTGTTCTTTGCTGCACAACTTTGTGGCTTCAAGTCACGAGTCTACGATACATGATACCACGTGTGGATCCTACGGCTCCGGCGACTCGGAATCGACGGCCCTGCCCCTCCTGAGCTTCAAACTCTTCGGACCCTCTCTCTGTAACCTCCTTGCACCTCTGCGAGATCTAAGGATCCTCGGAACTTCGCGAAATATCTTCAGAATATTTCGACCATCTGTTCTTCCTTGTGTAATCCATGAAATGAAAGAAGTATCTCCCCACGAGATTCCTTCGCCGCTTCGCCAACCTGCGACGCTTCTTTCCGACTTCTGACAACAACTTTCTTACACTTAACCTTTAGTAAATTCAAAGGTCTATTTCTCCTGAGCTCTTCCACTCTGCTTCTTCAGAGGAACTTGCGCGCACTCCTTGCGCTCAACATTCAACAACTTCCCAAGTGTTGAATCCTTCCGACTCTGCGCACTTCCTGCAGCAGCAGTCCTAGATCTCCCTTGCTCAGATTTACAACTGAGACTTCTTCTTCACCTGTGCACTCCTTGCACAGCTTTAGCAACCCACTTTCACTTCTGAGAGCTTTGAGAACAAGAGTTTAACTCCCGAGCCTTCTATCAATGCACCCATTGCGGACGACATCAACTGCACTCCTTGCAGAAATCCTTGCTCAAAAGGAGAAACAATTGTAATTCACTTCTCCTCCTCTCAGACTTCTATCTTAACACATGAAATCATACACACAGCATAACAACAATGCCTAACAGGAAGAAATGTTCATAAATAGAGCATTCAACACACATACACAAAGAATAACACTACAACCATGAATCTGAATCAACTTCTTCTATTAATTCAAGATCTGTACATAGGTGTCTTCTACAATTCTTTGCTACTCTACTATACTCTTCCCTGCTCTAAATTATGCTAGCTTATGTTACAATGTGAAATGAGGGTGTCTATATCCGTTCTCCCTCCGTCCTTCTAGAACTGTCTAATCTAGAAAAATCCTATCTACCTGCAACTACTACTATAAATGTCTCTGTCTATCTCAGACGAGAGCGTATGGCTTGAGTTCTGATTACATTCTTACCAAGGCGCCTAAATTAAATGATCTCATTTATGTTTAGTGCATCAACTTCAAGGGAAAATCAAAAAATTCAAAAACTTGTGTTGGACGTCTTCCAGCTGTCTTTTGCTTCCACGTTGGTTTTGCTTGTCATGAGGGATGCTCCTGCATCATACTCCCTCGCTTGAAAATGTGCATGGGCTCCTGTCCAAGAGCTCCTGCACGGTATGTCAATGCTTCAAAATTTTTTCTTCAGTCTCCCAGCTGGCATCTTCAATTGGGTGGCCCTTCCACCTGACCAAATATTCAAAATATTCTTTCCTCCTGGTTTTCTTACCCACACGTTTGTTCAGTATCTGCTCCATCTGTGGCTTTTCTGCAACTGGCATCTGCTTCTGCCACTGGACCTCTGGTTGATCATCACCTTCTGCTCCTGCTTCATCAGCTCTATATGGATATAAATCTGAAACATTAAATATTGGAGATATTCCGATCCCATCTGGTAACTCGATTTCATAAGCATTATGTCCCATTTTCTCCAAGACCTTGCATGGTCTGATTTTCTTCATTTTCAGTTTGTTGTATGCTCCTCTCGGGAACCTTTCCTTCCTCAAATGTGCTAGAACCAGATCACCAACTTCGAACTGAAGTTGTCTCCAATGTTGATCTGCTCTGCGCTTGTACTCTTGACTTGACTTCAACAGTTGCTCCTTCACCTGGCTGTGAAGTTCCTTCATTTCTTCAGCGAATTCTCCTGCACTAGCACTGCTAGTATCAGTCTGTTCTGAATCCCTTAGTTCAGACACTCCTCTTGGTTGCCTCCCATAGACAATCTGGAATGGAATTTTTCCTGTACTCCGATTTACTAAGTCATTGTAAGAAAATTTTGCTTGTGGTAATATGCTATCCCAGCTGCTATGGTGCTCCATCACCAAGCTTATCAACAAGTCTCCCAGACTTCTATTGACCACCTCTGTCTGTCCATCTGTCTGAGGATGATAAGCAGAGCTAAACATCAAATTAGTTCCTAGCTTCTTCCACAACGTTCTCCAGAAATTCCCTATGAACTTTGTGTCCCTCTCCGAGACTATGCTTTTCGACAATCCATGGAGTCAAACAATCTCTTTGAAAAACAAATTTTCGATATGGGTCGCATCACTGGTCTTCTGGCATGGAATGAAGTGTGCCATATTAGAAAACCTGTCAACTACATTTTGTTTCCTTCCTTTTGAATGTTGGCAAATTATGCATCTATCCATAAACTTCTTGACTTCTGACCGCATCCCTGGCCAAAAGTATGACTCACTCATCTTTGCAAATGTTTTATCATGGCCAAAATGTCCAACCAATCCTCCACTATGCTTCTCCTTCAACAAGTTCTCCCTCATGGAGCAATTTGGAATACACAGTTGATTGCCTTTGAACAACAATCCGTCCTAGATCGTGTACTCTATCCACTGGCTTCTGTCTCTGAGAACTGGGTTCTCAGCTGCTTCATAAGCTTCCTTAAAGTCTAATTCATCTGCATACATGTCCTTAAGATCATCAAAGCCTAACGTCCTGACTTTAAACTCCTACAACAAAAAACACTTCCTGCTCAAAGCATCAACAACTTTGTTAGCAGTACCAGAAATATGTTTTATCACAAAAGTGAAATTTTGCATGTATTCAACCCACTTAACATGCCTCTGATTCAACTTTTCTTGTTGAGTCACAAATTGTAATGCATGGTTATCACTGTATAAAACAAATTCCTTTGGAATCAAATAGTGTCTCCATTTCTTCAATGCTCGTTTGATGGCATAGAATTATTTATCATATGTGGAGTATTTCTCTTTTGCCTCCTTCAGCTTCTCGTTGAAATATGCAATCGACCTATCTTCCTGGCTTAAGACCACTCCAATTTCAAACCCACTTGCATCACATTTCACCTGAAATGTCTTTTGAAAATCTGGCAACACCAAAACCGGTTTCTCTGTAATCTTTCGTTTCAACAAATTGAAACTCTTCTTAGCCTCTTCCATCCAGTGAAAATATTTATTTCTTTTCTTGACTGTATCCATCATTGCTGCACTAATTCCATTGAAATTCCTAATGAATTTCCGGTAGAAACTAGCCAGTCCATGGAAACTCCTCACCTCGAAAATATTTCTCGATGATGGCCAATTTTTTATTACCTCCACCTTATCTGGATCCATCCTCAGTTAGTTTGCAGATATAACAAACCCCAAATAAATGAGCTCTGTCTTCATAAACGAGGATTTCTTCATGTTTATCAACAACTTCTCCTGCTATAATTTCTTCATCACAATAGCCAAATGCTTCAAATGTTCATCCTTTGTCTTGTTGAAAACCAATATGTCATATAAATACACGATGAAAAATTTTCCGATGAACTCCTTCAGGACTTCATTCATCAACCTCATAAAGGTACTCGGTGCATTCGTCAAACCAAACGACATGACAAGCCATTCGTACAAACCTTCGTTTGTATTGAATGTTGTTTTCCATTCGTCACCTTCTCTCATACGAATCTGATGATACCCACTCTTCAAATCTATCTTTGAAATTTTTTTTGCCCCACTTAAGAAATCCATCAGATCATCCATCTTTGGTAATGGGAATCTATACCTGATAGTTATATTATTGATGGCTCTTGAATCAGTGCACATCCTCCAGCCTTCATCTTTCTTCGGACTGAGTATTGTTGGAACAACACACGGACTCAAGCTTTCCCTGACCAAGCCTTTGTCCAACAACTCCTGGACCTGTCTTTTAACTTCTTCATTCTCCTGTGGCGTCAATCTGTACGTGACTTTGTTTGGAAAACTAGCTCCTGGTGTGAGGTCTATCTGATGAATCACACTCCTCATCGGTGGCAACGAATGAGGTAGTTCGTCCACTACAATATCAGCGAACTCTTCCAGCAGTTCCTGAACTTCTCCTGGTAAATCGTCCACTCTTGTGCTAGTCAAAACAATTCTCGGTTTTCTGACTACAAAGAATTATGGATCTTCCTTCTTCTTAACTTCTGTAAGAAGTTCCTTCCCACTCATGAGAAGTACTATGTTGCTTACCTCTGGCTTCACCTCTTTATCTTCAATTGGACACAAGATATGAGTTTTCCCATTCTTTTCCAGGGTATATGTATTCTTCCTCCCATCATGAATTACCCTTCTATCATATTGTTATGGTCTACCCAACAATAAATGACAGATATCCATAGGAATAACATCACATAAAATCTTATCATTATATCCTCCTATATTAATGTCAACTAAGGACTGTTTAGTGATATTTACCTGATGTCCCTTCTGTAGCCATGAAACTTTGTATGGAATCGGGTGATCAGTTGTCTCCAGCTCCATCTTTTCTACCATCTCGATTGAAACGAGATTATCGGTGCTTCCACTGTCCACGATGACCTTGCATAATCTATCCTTGGTCTTGCAAGAAGTCCTAAAAGGACTGTTCCTCTGTGATGGATTCTCCATCTCTTTCTTCGGCGTCAAAATAACTTTTCGCATCACTGACGATCTTCCTCCTTCAGCGTACTCTGCCTCAACATCTCACCTTTATGCCTCGGTGATGTGAGTCTCTCCCGGTTCTTTCTTTTTTTCTGGACATTCGAACGACCTATGCCCATTCTTTCCACATGTGAAGCATGTGATTACTCCACCTCTTCCTCTTCCTCTATCTTTGGTATGAGGAAACCTATTATTATCAGCATATCCTCCTCTCTTCTTTGTATTCTTCTCTTTTTGTTCATCATATTGCCCTCTCTGTGAGGTTCCACCTCTTTCTGTCCGAGTCTGCGATTTCTTCCATTCCTCCTTGGACTTCTGGTATTTATCTTGGGAAACTGCTTTGCCTCTGGGCTGACTTCTGCCTCGGCCCCTTTGACCCTGTTTGCGGCTCAGCTTCTCCTCATCTTTCAGAGACAATTGGTAAGCATCCTCCATAGTTCGGATGGTCTCCAATTTTAGTTCATCCTGAATTTCATACCTCAGGCCATTCATATACATGGCCACCTTTTCGTCATTGCATTCGCGATGACCTACCCTGATATTCAACCTATAAAACTCCTCAGTATACTCCTTCACTGTCATCAGCTTATGTCTCAGGTTCTGTATCCTCCTGAACAGAGAAATTTGATAGTCCCTGGGAATAAATTTTTCCTTCATCTTGGCTATCATCTTGTCCCAGCTCTTTATCTTCTACTTTCCTTGGCAACGCCTGTCATCTTGCAGTTCATCCAAACACAAGGCTGCATGTCATTTTAATCTTGTGACGGCATGTCTGACCTTTTTATCATCTTCGATATCCTCATAATCGAAATAAGTATCAAGAGCTATAATCCACTCTAGCATCTCTTCTGCATCCAGACTCCTTTCATAGGCTGGAATGCCCATCTTTGTTTTCGAACTCATCCGAGTGATAGCCTTAATTAAACATTCATTGGTTGCATCTTCCACTGGGATTTCTTCTTCTTCATGTCCAGCATCACCTTCATCCTTGGATTCACTGATATCTCTTGCATCGGTGTTTCGCCTTTGTTTTATCTCCATGTCCTCCATCCTAGCACGACTATTTCGCATTCCTCTTTCCACGTCTGGGTTTTGTACTTGCCTACCTCTTTCTCTGGACATTTCTCTTTCCTCCTCTGGATCGGGTGATTGTCTACCTCTTCTCCTTGGCAGAATGGTGAATTCTCCCGTTTTCTCTGCTGCAGAAAGAAAAGAACTTTTCTATGCTCTGATACCACTTGACGCAAATGCACCAACCAGGCACGTCCGCTCTCATAGGACCTTCTTCTAATTGGCCCGAAGAACTCGAAGGTTCTTATATTTCCCTATCGGGAAATCTGCACCCACATCAATCTTTCCCCCGAGGTCTCCCCTTTACCCCTGGGAGATCAGCTAAATCTCGTTGTCTTGCAAGTTCGGGACTTAAAACCTCCAACTCTTCCTTCCAAATCTTGCGATACCCAATCTGGCGATACGGGTATATCTCCTTCCTTTACTAGTTCCCTCACCACATGCAACCGTGGGCTAGGCTCAATGTTAGCGCCTCTCGCAACCTCACAACCTCACGACCTCGCAGGTTGAACCGTCGAACTTTCACCCTCCTATTTCGCGAGTTCCCGAGATGCGAGAATTCAACGGAGTGTTGACTCCTATCTCCAAGCGATGTGTGCCCACCCGTAGGTCGTGCGGTCCCAACTTGTGCTCTGCCATGCGTCCACATGAACCTTAGCTCCTCAGCACTTCACGACTCGCGAATCCTAATGCCAATATTTCGGGACTTCTCGCGGTGAGATCCCGAGGGCTTCGTGCCACCTGGATTCCACTCACGCTCCGCTATGGCCCATGCAATCCTCCAGCTATCGGGATATATCTTTCTCGCAACCTCACGATCTCCGTGGACAAATTCTTGAACCTTTTCGTACGAGGTCCCGAGACACGATCCCACGCGCAGATCCAATGGTCCTCCTGCGATCCGGATCCAACAACTATCCTTCTCTCGCTACTCACGACCTCGCGACTTGGGGTACCAAATGTTTGGGCTCTCACCCTGTGAACTCCCGAGTTCATGATATCTCTCAATCTCTCGCCACCTGTTCTCCTTAGATGGACGACTACAAATCTCTCGTTACTTCGTCGTTTCACGTCCTCTCACCTCGCGACTTTGAATACCCAATACTTGGGCTTTCACCCTGCGAACTCTCGAGTTAACGAGATCTCTCGATCTCTCACCACCTGTCCTCCTCAGATGGATGGCTACAAATATCTTGCCACTTCGCTACTCACGAAGCTAAGGGACATCCCTTTCGGTCCTCCAATATCCGAGTCTGCGAGATGAGAGAATCTCCTCACACGCGTCCTCCACAACAAACGGCTCTGATATTGTCAGTATATCACGTCTCACGATATCGTTGTTCTTTGCTGCACAACTTTGGGGCTTCAACTCACGAGTCCCCGATACACGATACCACGTGTGGATCCTACGGCTCCGGTGACTCAGAATCGACGGCCCTTCCCCTCCTGAGCTTCAAACTCTTCGAACCCTATCTTCGTAACCTCCTTGCACCTCTGCGAGATCTATAGATCCTCGGAACTTCACGAAATCTCTTCAGAATATTTCAACCGTCTGTTCTTCCTTGTATAATCCACGAAATGAAAGAAGTATCTCCCCATGAGATTCCTTCGCCACTTCGCCAACCTGTGACGCTTCTTTCCGACTTCTGACAAGAACTTTCTTACACTTAACCTTTAGTAAATTCAAAGGTCTATTTCTCCTGAGATTTTCCACTCTTCTTCTTCAAAGGAACTTGCGCGCACTCCTTTCGCTCAACATTAAACAACTTCCCAAGTGTTGAATCCTTCCGACTCTGTGCACTTCCTGCAGTAGCAGTCTTAGATCTCCCTTGATCAGATTTACAACTGAGACTTCTTCTTCACCTACACACTCCTTGCACGGCTTTAGAAACCCATTTTCACTTCTGAGAGATTTGAGAACAAGAGTTTAACTCCCGAGCCTTCTGTCAACGCACCCCTTGCGAACGACTTCAACTGCACTCCTTGCAGGAATCCTTGCTCAAAAGGAGAAACAATCGTAATTCACTTCTCCTCCTCTCAGACTTCTATCTTAACACATGAAATCATACACACAACATAACAACAATGCCTAACAGGAAGAAATGTTCATAAACAGAGCATTCAACACACATACACAGAGAATAACACTACAACCATGAATCTGAATCAACTTCTTCTATTAATTCAAGATCTGTACATATGTGTCTTCTAAAATTCTCTTCTGCTCTACTATACTCTTCCCTGCTCTGAATTATGCTAGCTTATGTTACAATGTGAAATGAGGGTGTCTATATCCGTTCTCCCTCTGTCCTTCTAGAACTGTCTAATCTAGAAAAATCTTATCTACTTGCAACTACTACTATAAATGCCTCTCTCTATCTCAGACGAGAGCGTATGGCTCGAGGTATGATTACATTCTTACCAAGGCACCTAAATTAAATGATCTCATTTATTTTTAGCGCATCAACTTCAAGGGAAAATCAAAAAATTCAAAAACTTGCGCTGGACGTCTTCCAGCTGTCTTCTTCTTCCACGTTGGTTTTGCTTGTCATGAGGGATGCTCCTGGATCACAACATCATTCCACTATTAAGGAAAGCTAGCATGTGTTAGCTTTCCCTCTTGCATAAGCACAAGTGAATCTCGAATAATATCATTCCATTGTGGGGAAAAGCTACCCTGTGCTAGCTTTCCCTTTTTCACAAACAAAAGCACATCTCCAACAACATCATTCTAGCATGGAGGAACGCTTGCACATGCTAAACTTCTCTCTTGACCAAGCACAATCAAATCTCAAACAACATCAGTCCACCATTAAGGAAAGCTAGCGTGTGTTAGTTTTCCCTCTTGCATAAGTACAAGTGCATATCGAACAACATCATTCCACAATGGGGGAAAGTTAGCACATGCTATCTTTCCCTCTTACACAAGCACAAGTGCATTTTGAGCAACATCATTCCATTGTTGGGGAAAGATAGCGCATGCTAGCTTTCCCTCTTGCACAAGCACAAGCGCATCTCGAACATCATCCTACCATGGGAGAAAGCTAGCATGTCTCTTACATGAGCATATACACATCTCGAACAAGATCATTCCACTGTGGGGGAAGGCTAGCGTGTGCTATCTTTCTCTCTTACACAAGCGCATCTCAAACAACATCATTCCTCTGTGAGGTAAAACTAGT
>ML794577.1:708439-737417 GCA_009831015.1 Picea engelmannii
CCATAACAATAATATCTCAGTTGGATGTTAAACATACTAATATGGTTTAGCTCAAATAGATATCTTATAAGAGTTTATTTCACATTCCTATCATGCATTTATACTATTGTACCTAGCAGTCCCATGTTTGACCTATTCATGGTAACTAGCTAGTTTAACTCATCTTAATTTAATATGGAGATTTACAAAAAACTCAATGTTGATGAAGTCTGTGTAATAGAATTTTTCCAAATTTAACTTTGAGTGGAGATAGATCAATAGTGCTAGTTACAAACTTCTTCAAATACCTAGATCAACCTTAATATACATGAGATAATACTTTAGGCTTGGATGTTTTTTTCTGAGACTGCCTCCCCCACTTAACACTACTAGAATGATCACCTCCTCCCCGATGCTTCTTAAAGGAAACACGAAGCAGGAAAATTTAACTTCTATTTAGAATTGTACCAAGCCAATGTAAGGGATGCACCCTCCCTCCACTTAGGAAATCCTAACAACATCGTCATTTGATCAATAACTCCCACCCACAACCCCCTCAGTTGTGGCAAGGGGGATGGAGTCATTAGGCACCAAATTCAAACATTGAGTTGGGTTTGTTGTCCATAACAATAATATCTCACTTGTATGTTAAACACACTAAGATGATTTAGCTCAAATCGATTTCTTATAAGAGTTTATTTCACACTCCTATCGTCCATTTATACTATTGTACCTAGCAGTCCCATGTTTGACCTATTCATAGTCACTAACTGGTTTATCTCATCTTAATTTAATATGGCGATTTACAAAAAAATCAATGTTGATGAGGTCCATGTAATAGAATATTTCCAAATTTAACGAAATATGTGTTATATGTGTTTGTGAGCATGTCATCCTTGTTGGATCCCAAGGCCCAGAAGTGGACTGTGAGATGCCAACAGTGGAAAAAGGTTGATCTATAATGATTGTGGTAGGGTTCCATAGAATGGATACATCCCTTGCGATGTCATTTGAGTCTGTGTGAATGGAGTTGCAATTCCTCTAGCATCTCTGAAATATTTCCTCCAATGCATCGCCGACACATTTAGTTTCCTGTAAGAGAAGAATGTATGGATTCTCTCCACGAATAATGTTTTAGAGGGTCCTTTGTTTGGACCTTCCATTGAGCCCTATGATATTATAAGTGGTTATATTCATCATGATGAGTTGGGTAGGGGAGATAAGTAACCTTGCGTGAGACAGTTGATCTGTCTCGAGTTGAGCATATAGTCTCCTACCTCTTTGATTAGTTGATGTGTTGATTTCTAGCCTCTATGCTTTCTTTCTTGTAGGGTACGCCTGGGATCTGGTGTTGGATATACGAATATACCCATTCATTAAGTGGTTATTTTTTGTTTATGTGTTATATTCTTTTCTTGAGTAGTGGTGTCTCATTTTTCCTCATTTTTTGTGTTTCCTTAATTTTCGTGTCCATTGTTGGGCGATTTTTCGACACATGGTTTTTGCTGATGGTTTTCTATTTCCGGTTAAGGAATTATGGTTTTTGACTAATCCAAGTCATTGGGTTAGGGTTTTGGATGTCACTAGATCATATATGTATATTTTATTGTAAACAATGTATCACTATGCATGAATATAGAATATGTTAGTTATCCCGGTTAAGGTTTCCAGGGAAAAAATCTATGTGTAATGTTTGTATTTTCCATTATATATTTTATGTTCTTTTACTGAAAATATGTTTGTAGTAAATATTGTACGAGGTTAAAATATACATTTGGAATCAGATCTTGTTTGAATTCAAGGGGACACCTTTGTGGTCAATATTTTGGCTCGGTACTGTGATTAGCATTGTTACAGTGGGAGATATGTGGTATTGATTTTTCAGGTGAAAAGAAATGGCAAGCAATTTGAAAATGTAGATCGAAAAGTTTAATGAGAAAAGTTTTGTGTTGTGTAAGCTCAATATGGAATATTTTTTGGTGGATACAAATCAGTGGATCACAATAGATCTAGGTACTGCATCTACAATAACTTCAGCAGATGACAGGAAAAAGTTGGATCAGAAAGTGAAGAGAACAATCCAATTGTGTCTCTTAGATTCAATATTATTGAATGTGGACCTGAGGAAGCTACAACCAAGGATTTATGGGATAAGTTGGGGAAGTTGTATCAATCTAAGTCTCTAGTAAATAAACTATTCCTAAGAAATAAGTTGTATAACCTAAGGATGAGAGATGGAGACTCGGTGGCAGAGCATTTGAATGCCTTCAATACTATGGTAAGTTAGTTAGTATTTATTGAGATTAAAATTTCAGATGAAGATAAGTGTATTAGTTTAATTTGTTCTTTACCAAACTCATGGGATAGTCTGGTTGTAGCCATAGGTAGTAATACAAATTCCTTAAAGTTTGATGAAGTGTTTTGATCCTTGTTATCGAAGGACATGAGACCGAAGAACATGGAAGGTGGCGTGATCCCTCCCAAGAGGGAGTGACGAGCTAGATATGCATTGTGGGGTAGTGGATGTCATGGGGACATGTTGTATCTATTTGAGAGATACCCACAGGCCTTGGATGCATTGGTTTTAAACTCATAGGGGTAGACATGATGAGGTACAAATGCATTGCAGGGTAGGGGATGTCATGGTGACATATTGAAGATATTTGAGAGCTACCCATAGGCCTTGGATGCATTGGTTATGAAATCATGTTGTACTATGGATATCTGATGTTGTATAGATTCATATGTTCAATATTCAATGGTCATGAGCTCGTGTGGGAACAAAGAATACCTTTCTAGTTAAGAGGGAGTGTTGATATTTTTATGTAACTACAAAATATATTCTTTTGTATTTGTATTGGTCAAACCTCGAGAAGGTTATTTTAATCTTATTGAATAAATCAACTCAAAATAAATTAGTATTTTATTGTTATCCTTATTTTAAAAGTCAAAACAACCCCTCTTATGGTTGTGCCTTTTTGGGAGTCAATTATGTGTATAAATAGAGGTCGAGTTCCTCTAATTCGTACACACACACAACTCACCTTCTCTTGTGTATTTGGAGCATAACAAGGAAGGTCTAGTGCAGGAGGTATTGGTTTCTTGGTCTTTGGTATTTTGGTCTAGGTCTATTTGTGCAGAGCTATAACATGACATTATATTTGTTGAAGGAATCTATACTGAAGAATTGGTTGTTGGGTTTTCTCCCCTGCGAGGTTTTCCTAGGATATATCTTGTGTTCTATGATTTTTTATATTTCAATGATCTTATTACATGAAATTGTTAATTAATGTTTCGGAAGATAATTGTAACTTATAAAATTATAACAAGGCTAAGTACATCTGGGATATCTTGATTATATTCCACATGATACACTACAAGTCTACACCTACACCCTTCTTATCTAGGGTAAGACTAGATCATGGAAGGGATACATAATTGGTGGAAAGCACCTTGTATCAACAACTAGTGGGGATCCTTTTCTATCTTACCCACACTTGACCAAATATATCATATGCATTAGGAGTAGTTTCCACCTACATGGAGGAGACGCATGAGCTACATTGGAAGGTTACTAAGCGCATCCTCATATATGATTAGGGAACTGTTAGTTATGGGACTCACTATGAATCAATTTGGGAATTGGATCTCATATGGTTTAAATATTTTGATTGGGTTGGTGATATCACAAATGTCAATTCCACCTCTAGGTACGTGCTTAATTTGGGTTCCAGTACCATTTGTTGGTCAAGAAAAAAATAGTCAAATTTTTCTTTATCGTCAACAAAGTCCAAGTACAGTGGAGTGGTCAAAATCACCATTCAATAACTTTGGATTTAAAACTTCCTCACTCATCTTGGTATCCAATTCAGTCATCCTACCATTAGCTGGTGTGACAACCAGAGCATGCTCAAGTTTCGTAGAGATCGAGTAATGTGGCAGTGAATAAAACACATTTAGATCCATATGAATTACATCAAGGATTTGTTTCATGATAGGATCATCAATTTCTAGTATTGTCCTACGTCTCAACGGACTGACAAAATATTTGAAAAGACTTTAATTGAGTAGAAGTTCCAAAGTTTTCATCAATATCTTGAATTGAAGGACATAAGTAATTAGAAACTATATTTGCTTCTTCTTTTTGAAGCATTGTTGTTGGCCCTTGGGTATGGAAGCAAGCAAAGATCAAGGAAGAAAAGGGAGAATGTGAACTGTGTGGAAGACACAGTGACTGATATTGGGTCAAAGTGAACAAAGGAGCAGAAAAGATGGAGTAAAGATCGAGAAAGAAAGTCGTTGAATGAGGAGATCATGGATGACAGATAAGCAAGGAAGAAGGATAGTGGACAAGTTAGTAAGTGGAAAAATCCACCATTGGATGTTTTGGAGCATTGCGCAAGAAGAAAGGAAAGGAAGGTTGGCGAAGCCTTGAAAATATGGGTGAAGTTGACATAGGGTTTTAGACACCTAGGGTTTTGGTATCTAGGGTTTTGGACAACTAGGTTTCAGCCTAAATCTGTCAGTGAACTATTGTAATGTATAAATAAAGGTCTAAAGGACCTGGGTTGGGTCGACACTTTTGGGTTGGTACGATATTTCTATTCATCTAGTTGTATTGTTGATGTGAATGAGTATTGTATTGAGAGAGAGGAGTGCTAGGGTGTGAGCCTTCTGATATTGTAAGATCTTCAGCTAGGTACGAAGATAAACCCTGCAGCTAGGTGCGCAGGGAGGGGAGAGTAGCGAAGGAGAAGAAATAAGATCTGTTAGCTAAGAGCGCATATAAGAACTGTATGATTTACTTAAATATAATATAGCATAGTTCTCTGGACATATCCCTAGAGAGAGGGTGAACCACGTATATTTTGTGTTGTGTGTGATTGATATTTTGTCTTTGTCATTGATATAATGTGATTGCATTACTGTTTTAGATCTGATAAGTAGATGTGCATAATATATCTAAGATGATAAGTGATATATGAGTGTTGTGTTGTTATTGTATTAGATCCACTTGATATTCCCTTTGGTTGTAGACATCTTTGTCCTGCAACCCCCTCATAACTACTTTGGGTGATACTGCATATGCTTCGTAGGTGTTTCCGAAAGGGCCACTAGTTAGGGATTTTTGGTGTGCTCTTGGAGCTGAACCTTGGGTCTGCCCCTATGCCAACAAATGGTTTTGTTGCTGGACAGGAATCTAACTGAGGGAATTTCAAGGTGGTTTCCATCGAAGACAAAGATTCAAAAGTGGATAGAAGATCAAGAAAAGGACTTCGCTGAAGCCCAGAACAAAAACCCTAATCTTAGTTCAGAGGATTGGTTGGAGAAATATATTTTTACCAATATACATGAGATATTATTTGGAGGGATCCATCAAGAGATACACGAGTGGCTAGCTAGATTAGCAGATACTCAATTCAAGACCCGATCTAGACCTCTTGTGGTTTGGACGTCGAATTTGATCAATAAGATCAAAATAATTGATAATGTCGTATCATGAGGTGTAGATCACTGGTTTGATTGCACCATTGGAGGATACATCAGAGAGTTTGTTGTTGACAAAGTAGAATCATACAGCCAAGCCGAGAGATATTTATTTAAGGGGCCCAGAGGGAAATTTATACATTTTCTAAAGATGAGAATCAAGATGCTATTGCATGAGAAGAACATATTGAAGACACAATAGATTGGTTGGATAAAGAAAGGCTAATGTTCAATAATTTGGATAGCGATAGCTACATAGAAGATGGACGTATGCGTAGTGGGAGAGTGTTCAAAGAAGTTCACCTTGTGAACCTGTTCAAGAAGAACTATGGGGAGGAGGGTTTCTATAGTGGAGAAGAGGTAGATCTAACAGACTAAGAACATTCAGAACCTGCTAGGGAAGAGGAAAGAGAAGCTGAAGAGTTTTGCCGAAGAGAACCCGAAACCTTAGAAACTGTGCATACCATCAAAGTAAGTACTGTTATCCCTCCTGTTGATTCAGTAGTATTAAGAAACCAGAGTAATCCCAACCACCAGAGTACCTAGATCACTGTCAATAGTAGTCCACCACATAGTCAGTCAGGAACCCTAGTGAGATATATGGTAGATGAGATGAGAC
This sequence comes from Picea engelmannii, assembly GCA_009831015.1. Taxonomy (NCBI): domain Eukaryota; kingdom Viridiplantae; phylum Streptophyta; class Pinopsida; order Pinales; family Pinaceae; genus Picea; species Picea engelmannii. Next base: position 714,525 of record ML794577.1, read on the forward strand.
TCCCTATCTTTAGGGGAGATGGATCTGAAGATCCTGATCAACACTGGTTCCTATGTGAAGTCGTATTGAACATTAATAATGTCACAGATGAAGCTGTCAATAGAACTCAATTCAGTACAACTCTAAGAGATCACGCATTTAGTTGGTACATGAAACTTGTCCAAGGGCTTGCACAGCCTAAGCCATTGAATCAGATCAAGAACGTGTTGATTGCAGAATTCAAGAAACCTAAGTCAGAATCCCATTGTATCACAGAGCTGGAAGAGATCAAGCAAAAGGTGGCTGAACCTGTTTGGGTGTTCGATCAGAGATTCAAGACCTTAACAGGCCGATTGACTTTTCAAATCCCAGACGAATAGAACAAGGAATGGTTCATTGTTTCCCTTCTGCCACACATCTGAGTTCCTCTGATGCAACAGAAGATTGCTTCATAGTATGAGGCACTGGATATCACCATGAATCTAGAATCAACCCCTATGGGAGAATCCATCTCAGGTATGAGCTAGATCTTGAGTCAGCTAACTAGTTTGTCTCTGCAGGTCAAACATATGAAGAACGATAAAGGAAAACATAAAATAGAAGACATTTTGTGTGTTCGATGTAGATCAAAAGGCCATGAAAAGTAACACTTCTCTTTATTCAATTAATACTTGGATTTTGTAGCTTTGAGCCCCTTGAAGCAAGTCACCTTACCTTGGTGCGAGGTATGTAGAAGCAGACATCATACTGGTGAGTACTACTACATGCAAAAGCATGTTCAGACACATACAAATTTGTATTGTACATTCTATAAGTCTGTAGGACATGATGATAGGGATTGTAGGGCTTATGATCTCATGCATGAAAGGTCAAGATACATATATAAGATTCAAGGCGAAGTATAGCAATAAGGAAACACTACATAGTGAAACTCTAAAGGAAGAGGAAACTTCAATCCTCGCGGTGGATTCAGAGGATGAGGAGGAGGAGGAGGAATGGGTCAAAATTTAGGATAGATCATCTGTTATAACTACGCACAACTAGGAAACCTTGTGAGGGATTGTCAGAACCATTGTACCACTTGCAACTACTGCAGCTCATTTGACCATGTTATAAAATATTGTCTTGTGCTGCTAGATAAGCTTCAAGAAAGATGAGGACCTCAACAGTACCCGCAAGTGCAATTGATATATGTTGAGACTTGCGGAGAAGACACTAGATTCACTATTATAACAAGAGGAGGATATGTTATAGGAGATGACAGAATGACCCAAGGGAAGATTACAAAGGACTGAAGAATCAGGAAAGCTACAAAGAAGACCCAAACTTTTGATGCAAAGAAAGAAAGAAAAATATTTGAGGAAGCAAGAACATAATTCAGAGGAGACCAAGGTTATTCATCAAACACAAGACCAGAAGTGAGAGAATATGGAATTCCTTTGGAATTTGATCAGTCTTCTTCACCAAAAAAAGGAAAAGAGGTAAGCAAGCGCATGGAATTTTTATATACATGTATTAAGTTGGTTCAGGACGAAAGCGTTGGACAAGAATTACAAAATCTAATCAGACAATATGAGCTAGGAAAGATAGACCCCTTACTGAATAGGTAAGTACACCAAATATGTAAGAAGAGAAGGACAAATAAGGAATTACATATGAATTCTCAAATAGGAGAGTATGAGATAGACTATGTGGTCCTTGACTAAGGGTCGGAGGTCAATGTCATGACGAAGCAAACCTGGGCACAGATGGGATAACAGAAGTTGATCTATTCCCCTATCAGGATTAGGATGGCTAATCAGCAAGATGTAAGCCATTTTGGCATATTAGAACATGTACCTATGGACATTGATGGAGAGAGAACATTTGCAGATTTTGAGGTAATTGAGATTGTTGATGGCAATTGTCCTTACCCCGTCCTGTTAGAAATTGATTGGGCTTTCAATAATTCCACTGTGCTTGATTTAAACAAGAGACGTATGAATTTTGAAAAATATTGCCTTAGGGTCATCGCACCTTTATATCCAGATGAAGGTCAGCGATACAAAGAACCTATCAGAGAAGAAGACCAAACATGTGCACTGGAAAACATATACAAATTAATAGCCAGACAACAGGATTACATTAATCCCACAGTCGATGGAAACTTAAGCTGGCGAAGTGATAGCGCATGTTCATCAGACTCATAAGAAGCACTAGAGAATTAGAAGAATAAGATTTATGAATTATCTACAAGAATATATGCTAGATTAACTAGATAAGTTCGTTGGATCGACACAACAATAAGTAACTTACCCACCTTTGATGGTCTAGATCCTTTAGAAAAATTCTTTTCAGACTTTGAAGAAAGTGTACCAACACAACAAAGGTTGTTGGCAATGGATGAGGCCTTGAAATACACACCAACAAGATGGTGGGGGACGCACAAAAGTAATATCACATACTGGACATAATGGCGTACTTTGATGACAACGCAGTTCTCGGCACAAGTAGAAGGTTGTGAAGTTTGCTACATAGGTCGAAGCTGCCCAAAGGACCTTTTGTGAAGATGTGAGGAAGCCTGGAGCCATATCCCACAAGAGCAGTGGGTAAAAAAATTCATCAACATGTTGGACACAACACCTATCAACTGGTACCTTCAAGCAGAACTGTGCCTCATCACTACAGATTGGCAAGGTATGACTCAGAATTTTGTAACTACCTTCTTATTTGAAATTAAATATCCATCAGTAGATCAAGAATTACAGATTGTGAGATAGAAATTATTCGAGGACGCATCTAGCCTTCCTTTGGAACAAGAAGAGGATGAATGGAATGTGCCTCTCCAGAAATTGAAGGGTTGCTATAAAATCAATGCCGATGAAGATGATGATCCAAGGAAGGTGAACATCGCAGAAACAGAGGGTCGGAGATATGTAGAAGGACCAATATTTGAGCTACCATTCATTGGACAACCAATCAAGATTAAGAAAGTCAATATTGGAACAGAAAAGACACCAAAACTTGTAAACGTTGGAGATTATTGGGATGTTGCTACCATTGATAAAATTACAGAGTTACTGCATGAATATCAGGACTTGTTTCCAACCAATTTCACTGATATGAAGGGCATTAAAGGGCCTATGGGAGAGATGAGGATCCATTTGAAGCCATATGATAGACCAGTCAAAGAGAGACCTTACATACTAAACCCTAAATATAAGGAGAAAGTGAAGATTGAGCTTGACAGAATGTTGGAAGCAGGAATTATAGAAGTTGTCGAAGAGTCAAAGTGGATATGCCCTATGGTGGTGCAAGACAATAAAATAGGAGAAATCAAGATATGCGTATATCTCAATAAGCTAAATCATGCTTGTTTTCATGACCCCTTCCCTACACCATTAACTGTCAAAGTGTTAGATAATGTGGGAGGCCAGGAAGTATATTCTTTTACAGATGGATTTTCAGGATACCATTAGATCCGGATTTCCAAGGAAGACCACCATAAGAGCACATTTGCAACAGAATGGGGATCCCACCAATATACAGTGATTTCATTCGGATTGAAGAATGCACCAACCATATTATCCAAGGTGGTGGTCGAAGTGTTCAAAGAATTTTTGCATAAATTTCTAGAAGCATATTTTGAAGACTAGACTGTGTTTAGTTTGTTGAAAAATCACATTGAATGTCTAAGGCTAATGTTGGATCAATGCAGGTAGCTTCAAATTGATTTGAATTTGAATAATTGCATCTTCTTCGCACCATTTGGAGTATTGTTAGGTCATATTGTATGAAAGCAGGGATTGTTGGTTGATCCGTCTAAAATTTTAATTATACTTGATTTTCCACCTCCCACTTCAGTCAAAGAAATGCGCACTATGTTGGGACATATTGGCTATTACAGGAAGTTCATCAAAGGATATTCTCATATTACAACACCCATCGAAATCCTATTGAAGAAGGATTTTCATTTTAGTTGGATAGAGGAATGCCAATAGAGCTTCAACACACTGAAACAAAAAATGGTTACTGCGCCCATTTTGGTTTTCCCAGAATGGACCAAGGATTTTCATGTGCATGTTGATGCATCTTCCATTTCTTTAGGAGTTGTGTTAGCACAGCCAAGATAAGGAGATATTGACCACCTGTTAGCCTTTGCTAGAAGGAAACTATCAAATGCTGAGATCAACTACACCACCACTGAGCGAGAAGGATTGGCCATGGTGTATGCATTACAGAAATTTTGCCACTACTTGTTGAGCGAACACTTTAATATGTTTATTGATCACTCTGCACTAAAATACCTAGTCAACAAGCCAGTGTTTGGGGGAAGGATATGCATATGGCTACTGCTATTTCAAGAATATGATTTTGAGATCATAGTAAAGCCAGGGAGAATGAACAAAGGTCCTAACCACTTGTCGAGGTTGGAACATGGTTAAGAGTCGACCAGTTTAGAGGATGCACTACCAGATGCACAGTTCTTGGCCATTAGAAATATTGATGACCACTTCCCAGAGATAGTCCAGTTCCTATCAACAGGAATGGCACCTAGTGAGTACACAATTCCTCAGAAGAAACAACTAGTAGTGAGTGTTGTAGATTTCTCACTTATAGCCGGACATCTATACAAGATCGGACCTGATGAGATATTGAGAAGGTGTGTTATGGAGGCAGAACGACCACTGATCCTTTCCAAATCTCATGAAGGCATCACAGGAGGACATTATGCAGGAAAAGAAACTGCGCAAAAGGTTCTAAGAGTTGTCCTTTGGTGGCCTACCTTACACAGAGATGCTAAAGACTATTATAGAGCCTGCGATGTATGCCAAAGAGTTGGGAAACCATCCAGAAGAGATGAAATTCCATTAGTCCCACAACTAACCCTACAAGCATTTGAGAAATGGGCCATTGACTTTTTTGGACCTATAAATCCACCAAGAAAGCATACAGGAGAAAGGTACACAATTATAACAACAAAATACTTGACTAGATGGGTCGAATCAAGAGCAATCAAGGACTGTAGTGCAACTACAGCTGCGCACTTCATATTTGAAGACATCATAACCAGGTTTGGATGCCCAAAGATCCTTATGATTGATAAAGGAGCACATTTCATCAATAAGACAGTTGAATCCTTGACTGAATAATTTGCAGTCCACCATCAGAAGAGCACACCGTACCATCCACAATAAAATGGGATAGTTGAAGCATTCAACAAGATCTTCTAGACAACACTCACAAATATTTGTAGTGTGAACATGGATGATTGGGATTGGGATTTAAGAGTACCAGTATTATGGGCCTATAGAACCACTTTCAAGAAGCTAACAATGCAGACCCCCTTCAAGTTGGTATATGGTCTTGAGGTTGTTGTTCCAATGGAATATCTGGTACCAAGCCTAAGAATTGTTTCCTTCACAGATATGGATGACCCTAGCGTTGTTCAAGAGAGGCTTGCACATTTGGTTGAATTGGAAGAAGACAAATTCATTACAAGATTCCATCAGTAGGTTTAGAAGGAAAGAGAGAAGGCCTATCACAATAGGAACATCAAGAAGAAGTCATTAAGACAAGGTGATCTAGTACTAGTATATGATAACAAGTTCATAAAACATCCTGGGAAGTGAAGAACACATTGGCTAGGGCCATACCAAATCTCTTATGTTACAGAGGGAAGAGTTACACAATTGAAGACTCTGAACGGGGAGTGGAAGGAAGGAGTAGTGAATGGGAGCCGATTGAAGTTGTACTGTGATAACTAGATGCCTCACAACTCTCAATGAAAGCATGAAGAAAAGTGTCTAGGTACTAGGTGCAGCTGAAACTGGGTAGCAGACACAAAAAAAACAGTCTACACAAGGGATGGAGAAAAGGAAAAGAGTAGAACGCAGAGGCTGCACTGCGCAGCCTAGAGTTGAAGTAAAATAAGAATCTCAGATCTGAAGTGCCTCGTGATGAGTCATAGGTGAGTGTTGGGGGCCTGTTGGCCCTTGGGTATGGAAGCAAGCGAAGATCAAGGAAGAAAAGAGAGAATTTGAACTGTGCAGAAGACACAGTGACTGATATTGGGTCGAAGTGAACAAAAGAGAAGAAAAGATGGAGTGAAGCCCGAGAAATAAATCCGTTGAATGAGGAGATCGGGGATGATATATAAGAAAGGAATAAGGATCGTGGACAGGTTAGAAAGTGGAAAAAGCCATCGTTGGATGTTTTGGAGCACCGCGCAAGAAGAAAGGAAAGACAGACTGGCGAAGCCCTGAAAATATGGGTCAAGTTGACCTAGGGTTTTAGACACCTAGGTTTTTGGTATCTAGGGTTTTGGACACCTAGGTTTCGGCTTAAGGCTGTCAGTGAGCTATTGAAATGTATAAATAAATGTCTAAAGGACCTGAGTCGGGTCAGTACTTTTGGGTTGGTATGATATTTCTATTGATCTAATTGTATTGTTTATGTGAGTGAGTATTGTATTGCGATATAGGAGTGCTAGAGTGAGAGCCTTCGGGTATTGTAAGATCTTCAGCTGGGTGGGAATATCGACCCTGCAGCTGGGTGCACAGGGAGGGGAGAGAAATGAAGGAGAAAAAAGAAGATCTGCTAGCTAAGAGCGCAGCTAAGAACTGTATGATTTATTTAAATATAATATAACATAGTTATGTGGATGTATCCCTAGAGAGAGGGTGAACCACGTATATTTTGTGTTGTGTGTGATTGATCTTTTGTCTCTATCATTGATATATTGTGATTGCATTACTATTTTAGATTTGATAAGTAGATGTGTTGAATAGATCTAAGTTGATAAGTGACATATGAATGATGTGATATTCTTGTGTTAGATCCACTTGATATTCCCTTTGGTTGTATACATCTTTATCCTGCAACCCCCTCATAACTGTTTCAGGTGAGACTGCATCTGCTTCGCAACTGTTTCTGAAAGGGCCAATAGTTAGGGCTTCTTGGTGTGCTCTTGGATGTAAACCCTAGGTCTGCCCCTATGCCAACAATTGTACTTTGGGGAGGAATTTCCCATGAGGTTTTCCCTCTTTCCTCACCTTTTCAGTGTTTATTCATTTAGATGCATTTTCAAATGGGTACCTAACATAGCCTTGTAGCCAGGACCCATTCTTCATTACACCCTAGTAGTGTTCAAGGGGAGTGTTGGAGATATCACACACTCACCTAGTAATTATTTTTCCTAAGTTTTCTAGTCACAGTTAGGGTATCTTGGTCTTTAGGGATTTCTAGTCATCGAGAGGGTCTCCTATTTTTTAGGAGATTTCCTAAAACTTAGGGATCTTCCTAAAAGGTAGGGTACATTTTCACTTCAGTTGGGACTTTAGTTAAGACTTCATTTCAACCATAGTTGATCTTAGTTGACTATTGGATGAACTCTCGTGCATCTATTTCCTATATTTTAGGGTATGGGGGTGCACTTCCTTTGCATTAATATGTTATTCCTTGTCTCCACACTTGTCACTCATTTAAATTGTTTCTTTTTAAATAGTTAATTGAGACTAGCTCGTGATTAACTCTCTTATGATGAGTTAATGTCTAGATCTCCTTTAGATGACTCCTATGGTGCATGGCATATACATACTCCATGAGATTAGCACATGCACTCACTAATATTGGCGCATTTTTCTCTTGTACTACTTATATGCTTTTGTATTACTCATTATTTATGTTATGATTAATATATTTTCTTATTATTTCTCTCATTATTGTGTCTCTCTCTCAATTCTCTTGGATTTTTTATGTGATTTTCACTAGCTAGGTTCTTCGTCAATGGTTTTAGGGTTTTCACCCAAACTTCACATGAGATACGAGTCAAAGAATAAGATACCTGAAATAATACCTACAAGACAAGGTAAGGTTTGTATGAGTGGTTGGTTATGCCATTTAGTTTATGCAATGCACCAACTACATTTATGAGACTAATGAATAATTTTTACACCGTTATCTATATTCATTCGTTATCATTTATTTGGATGGTATATTGGTTTATAGTGCTACCTAGGATGAGAACATATCACATTTCATGTAGGTCTTATAGGCTTTGAAGAAGCACCAATTGTTGGCTAACCTCAACAATTGACAGTTTTTTTAGCAGTATTTGGTGTATCTGGGGGATGTAATCAATGGAGGGGAGCTCAATATAGATCCTGCAAATATGTATGCCATCATGAAATTACCATATCCTAAAAATTTCACATGATTTAGGATTTTTTTGGGGAAACATAGTTATTGTGGATGTTAAAAGCTTCATTTTTAGTAGTAGTTGCACCACTCGACACCATAACAACAAGTGGTAAGAGTTTCCACTTGGGGAATGCTCGACAGAAGGATTTCGATGAAATGAAAAGAAATATCAGTTATCCACCATTGCTTGCACCACCAAAGTTGCAGAAACCCTTCGAAGTTGAGACATATGTGATTGGGTATGCCATTGGAGCAATTTTGATACAAGGAGGAAGGCATGTATGCTATCATTCTGAAGTATTTCATGGGGAAGTTATCAACTACCAAAGCTATGGCAAGGATATTTATTCCTTGGTAGAAGTCATTCAAAAATTGAAGCACTATATTATGGGAAAGGAGATCATCATCCATCTAGGTCACCGACCACTCCAATATTTGCAGGCCAAAAGTAAGTTACAATAGACTAGGAACTACAAATTCATGGGGTTCTTACAACAATTTCATCCAGCCATCAAGTATAATAAGGGTAGAAAAAACACGTTGGAAGCCATGATTTCAATACCACCAACATCCAAGATTATAGATTTGTAACTATGATGTAGATGGAGCCTCTTACCTGTGATGGATACAGAGAGGCATTCACAAATTATGAGGACTTTGAGGTGGTGTTTCAGTAGATACGTGGCCAAATTCATATAGAATAAGGTGATGGAAAGGATTTATATCATTTCCAAAATGGTTTACTCTACAATCTCGACAAGCTCTGTGTCCCTAAAGGTGAATGATTCCAATTTATCAGAGAGGATCACACCTCCAAGTTTGTAGGACATTTTCATGTTGGGAAGACAATTGCCAATTTACAGAGGTATATGTACTGGCATAGAATGCAAGAATATGTAGCACGGTATATTATAGGATGTATACTTTGTTGTACTATAAAGACCAACAACAAGAATCAAGGTCTATACCATCCATCACCTGTACCAACTTGACCTTGGGAAATCATTTCCATGGATTTTATGAGAGGGTTACCAACAACTCGGAAGGGACATGACTATTTATTTGTGGTAATTCACAGGTTCAACAAGATGTTCATTGTCATGCCTTGTAAAAATTCCATGAATGGACAAGAAGTAGAAAGAAATTTCTTTTAGCAGGTCTAGGTTCACTTTGGCATACCAAGGAGCATCATCTCAGACATAGATACCATATTTCTTCGTTCATTTTGGACTACATTGTGGGTGAATATGGACACTAAACTGAAGAGGTCTACAACATTCCATCCAAAAACATATGGGTCGAAAAAAGTAGTGAAGAATACTTTGGTGCATCTTTTGAGGGGTTACAATCAGAAGGATCCAAAGACCTAGAATGAAAATATCATCTATATGCAACACTCTTATAATACAATAGTCCACATTTCTACTGGTAAGTCATGTTTTAAAACTTGTTTTGGATATTTTCCACCTTCACCCTTAGATGTTTTATATGGATGACATGGAGGAGTGAGGGAGGACATCATAGGATATTCATTAAAGGAAGAAAAAAAAGTTTTCAATATCATGCAGATCCATTTTTAAGTACATGAGACATTAAATAAGTCATAAGAAAAGTACAAGTCTAGTCATGACCAACACATAATAGAGAGAAACATTAGAGTGCAACATAGAGTATTGTTACAACTAAATAAGGAAAGACTATAGGGTCATCGTAAGAATATAAAGGATTTGCATTATGGTAATTTTTAGGAATTTGAAAAGGTGGTAGATAATTCCTACATACTAAGTATACCCCCATACATGTGGATTCACTTAGTAGTGAGTATGGGGAATCTCAAACTCTATGATCCTTCCATGTTGGATCAAGAGGAGGATCAGGTACTACTTTACATAGAGGAATTAACACCATATTATCATGCAAACTTGGAATATGATAAATGATCCAAGTGGATATCGGTGGCCACCCATTTATTCCAATTGTATCAAAACAGTCCTCTGACAATTTACTATTTTTAGAGGTTTTTGGTTCCTGAATTTTTGGGGCCATTTGGAGGGCCTTAATGAAGTTTCTTTGGGATCAATCACCTCAATGATAATAAAAGGATTTCAGTGAGCCAAATCAATCTCCTCCAATATACCTTTCCAATGAGCTATTGTGCACCCAAAACAATGATCGTATGCCAAAATTATGCCCCCGATAAGTTGATACACCAAACTACCCAAAATGGGGTCCACAAAACTACTGGATTTTCATCTTTTAGGGTTAGGGTTTTGGATTTTATTTATGTTAGAAAGGAATTTAGAGCCTCATTTTAATCATCTTCTTGCGAATGAGCATATCTATCACATATCTTCTCAGAGATAAAACCGCCACCATTCTAGTGAGTCTTGCACTCTGTATTTTTATAGTCTCTGTACATTTCTTTCCTCAATAGAAATCATGTATTTTTGTATTTCTTTGTTTCTAGAAATACTTATGTGTATTTCATTGTAATATATCTGCTTTCATTTCGTTCCAAAAATAATCCATATCAGTGGTATCAGAGGAGGATACTCTAGATAATGTTTCAATGCATGTCCCCAATGGCGTCCAAGTATAGAAAGTTGGGTCTCGAGCTTGTCTCTCTTAAGGAAAATCACTCTCGCACGCCAAAGAAGCGCTACACGGAAGAATACAATAAAAATGGTGGAGCAGAATATTATATAAACATGTTGTTTGAGCAATCTCTCGCGCGACAAAGGGACGAAATGATGGATAATTTTGACCACATCCTTCAATGCTTTCTGATAGCAGCATGGACATATTCATCAAATGGTCACTTTGGAGGGAATTCTCCCTTCAAGGTACAAGTTAATTTTGACATTCTCATATTTGAAGGTCAGATAGATACAGATCCCTTAGAAAAATGGTTAAATATGCTAGAAGGTTATTTATCTGTTTACAATTTTTACAACAAGGAAAATATCACGTTCGAACTCCTCAAGTTTCTCCCTCATGTGATGCAGGAGCATCATAAGCAGCCAACCAAGTGATCAATGTAAACGCAAGAGACATCTGGACGCGCAGATGGAAATGTGCAAATGGGAAAAAGAAGCACGTTTTTATGAACAACGTTTTAAATTTTGAATATGAAGCATTAATGTAATAATCTAGGAGAGGCGTACTTGCATTTATGTCTTGGAGATATGAATAGATCTGGAGAGGTTACTCCCATATGTCAATTGTAATAGGGATTTAAGTCTATTAATGTAAAGTAGGTAGATATGAATGTTAGATTAGATAGTTTTAGAAGATAGGAGGGAAAATGAATATAGACACCCTCACCCTTGTATCATTGTAATCTTGGGATAATTATTCAGAATTCATAAGTTGTAGAGCTATAGAGAAGAACCCATGTACAAGAGCACTTGAGTTAATATATGAAGCTTTGACTCAATTTTCATGGTGTTATGATGCTTACTGTTTAACTTTGTTGAATGGTATGTTTACAGTTGCTTTGTCTCTCTTTGTTATGCATTTGTTTCAATGTTGTGTATGTGTATGATTTCATGTTGAATGTATGAAGTCTGAGAGAGGAGAAGAATGAGTTTCAATTGTTTCTCTTCCTGAGAATTCCTACAAGGAGCACAATGAAACGTCCGTAAGGTGTGCATTGACAAGAGTCTGAGTTTTATCTCAAAAAGCTCAAGAGAGAAATTGTTGTTCTCATACCAGCAGAAGTGCAAGTGAAGCATAGAGTTGTGCAAGGTGTGCATAGGCTATTTGAAGCCTTAGAAGCTATCAACTAAGGTGAAGGTGGATGGGATGTTGTTACAAAGAGTGCACAAAGTTGAGGGTTCAAATAACTAGAGGTTATTTGAAAGACTACCGCAATGAGTGTGAGCATGATATCTCTTGGAGACTTAAGTTCATAAGATAAAGTTCAGGAGAGTTAGTACCTTTGAAGAGTTCAAAGGAAGACAGGGAGAGAAATCATCGTGAAGAAGTTAAGTTCAGGAGGGAGAACGATGAGTCATTTGGAAAGGAGTCATTGAGGAATGCATCTGGTGGTCAGAATTCTCCGTGGAGAACTTATGAAGTTGCAAGGACCGTAGGATCCAATGAAGCTACAAGGTGATTAGGAGTTGGGTGAACCCATCACTTTGGTTTCAAGAATCAACGTGGATTGTTTATTGTGGTCAGTTGAGTCGTTGGGTCATTTCGGAATTTTAGGTTTCATAAGGTTGAAGTGTAGACCAAAACCTTTGGTAACTCACATTCCCAAACCGTGAAAGGGATTATCGCATGTGAATATGAACGAGTGAGTTTCGAAACTTCGGGAATTCGGGAGTCCTGAAGAAAAGGAGCCGAGACATAGTGGAGTGAAAATCCTGAAGTCGCGAAACGCGACAGGACTTTGGCGTGGAATTTCTGGATTTCGGCGCTTCAGGTGTTGGGAAGCAGAGGGGGCAACGATTTTTGGAATCAAGAGTTCAAACTTACAGTTCACGAAATCTCGAAGAGTGAAAGGAGAAAACTCCCGAAAAGGTCACGGAAGAATAACTTTGGGCTCCAATCATTTTTCGGGGTTCCGGGAGTCAAGGGACAGAGTTGGATGTCAACGCAACTCCCAAAATCACGAAGAGCGAAAAGCCGAAAGAATGGTCACAAGTACCAGTCGGAGGATGTGTGTGAAGGAAGCTGAAAGAGGTGGTCGAGCTTCGGAGAAAGCCCCAAAATACCATAGATCTTGCCAAAAAGGGGAAATTTCAGAAATCGGGAAATCATAAGAGAAGAGGAATGAGTGTTGGTCGATCACTCAAGTCCTGAAAAGATGAAATAAGTGGCAACAAGAGGAGTGTGTTCGACGCATTGAAGGAGCCAACCCTCATTGACGTTTTGGGTTTCATAGGTTGAAGAGACAAGGGGCTCGACAACAAGATTCACGAAATCACGAAATCCAAAATCCTGAAAGGGAAAAAACCCTGATCACATTTGGTGGTCGGTTGTGGAGTTAACGTCGGTGTTTGATCACGTAGGCATAACTCAGAAGGACCTATGGAATACACCTATTTGTGGGTGTGATGTATTCCATGTAGGGAAATCAAAGATTCAATCAGACTCAGGGGAAGATTTAGAATGATCCTACGCAGATCTTGGCCCGAGGGTCGGGGGTCTATGTCAGTTGTGGTATTAGAGCCTGATTATGTATGTATATTTTAGGCAGAGAGAAAAGAGAAAAAAAATTCAGCCATGCCCGCCAAGAAGAAGAGATAGGCCAATGCCTAATCCAACAGTGGAAAGAGAAATGTGTGAGTTACGTGCCAGACTTGATGCTATGGAGACATCATAGAGGCGCACAGTCGACACTGGGGATATCAGCAAGGCTGAAAGTGAAAATTAAGCTGGAAATGAAGGAGAAGAGATCGCAGTCGAAGATGCTACAGATGAACGTCTATTCAGGGTTATTGCTAGGATAGGTTCCAGAGAAAAAATGGAGATTCCCATGTATGAGGGAAACTTAGATGTCAAAGAGCTTCTAGACTAGATTAGAGCTCTAGAAAAATACTTCGACTATGAGGATGTCGAGGAAGATAAGAAATTCAAACATGTCATCACAAGTCTTAAGGGGCATGCAACACTGTGGTGGGATGAACTGTAGGCTGACACACGCTGCAAGGGCAAGCAGAAAATCAAAAGTTGGGATAGAATGGCTGCAAAGATGAAGGCCAAATTTATACCCAGGGATTATCAAATCACTTTGTTTCAGAGGATGCATAATTTGAGACAGAAGTTGATGTCAGTGAAGGAATACACTGAAGAATTCTACAGGATAAACATCATAGGAGGTCATCAAGAGAGCGATGATGAAAAAGTTTACAGGTACATGAATGGTCTGCGATATGATATTCAAGATGAGATGAGCATGATGACCATCCAAAATGTGGAAGATGCTTATCAGATAGCTCTGAAAGTTGAAGAGAAGTTAAGCCGAAAAAAAGGTCAAAGAGGCCGAGGTAGAAGTCAAGCCAGAGGCAAAACAATTGCCCAAGACAGGACTCAGAGACCCGAAGAGGAGAGAAAAAAACCTCAACCTCAACCTGAGAGGGGAGGAAGCTCACAAGGAAGGAAATATTTTGATAGAAATACTTTTCCTTGAGCTAGAGGAAGAGGAAGAGGCAAAGGAGGTAAAGTGAAATGCTTTGTCTGTGGAAAAATCGAACATAAATCCTATGAGTGTCCAGATAGGAAGAAAGATGGTGGTGGAACTCACATTGTCGAAGCTCAAGGACAGAATGTTGAGGCAGAAGACGGTGAGGGAGGAAGATCTTTTATGATGAGGAAAGTTCTCTTGAAGCCGGAGAAGGAGGCAGAGAACCCAGCCCAAAGAAACAGTCTGTTTCAGACTGCTTGCAAAACTAAAGATAGGGTATGAAAGGTCATAGTGGACAGTGGTAGCACATACAATCTTGTATCTATAGATATGGTAGAAAAGTTGGAGCTATAGACTATTGTACATCCAAGCCCATACAGAGTTTCATGGCTACAAAAAGGACATTAGGTAAATGTCACTGAACAATGTTTAGTTGAATTTAAAATAGGAGGATATAAGGATGAAATATTATGTGATGTCATTCCCATGGATGTTTGTCATTTATTGTTGGGTAGACTGTGGCAGTATGACAAAAATGTAGTTCATGATGGGAGAAAGAACACATACACCCTGGAGAAAAATGGTAGGACTCACATGTTGCTGCCAATTAAGGATAAAGAGGTGAAAACAGAGATGAGAAACACTGTACTTCTCATGAGTGGGAAGGAACTTCTTGATGAGGTTAAGAAGAAGAAGACACACAATTTATTTTGGTCATGAAGCCAAAAATTATTTTGACCAGTACAAGGATAGATGATTTACCAGAAGAAATCCAGGAGTTGCTGGGAGAGTTTGTCAATATAGTAATGGACGAACTACCTTGTTCGTTGCCACCTATCAGGAGTATAAGACATCATATAGATCTTATGCCTGGATCTAGTTTGCCAAACAAAGAAGCATATCGATTGACACCACAGGAAAATGAAGAAGTTAAGAGGCAGGTCCAGAACTTAAGGGACAAAGGATTGATTCGAGAAAGCTTGAGTCCATGCAATGTTCCAAAAGTGCTCAGCCCAAATAAATATGGAGGCTAGAGAATGTGTACAGACTCAAGGGAAATCAATAATATTACCATCAGATATAGATTTCCATTACCAAGGATGGACAACTTGATGGAGTTCTTGAGTGGAGCAAATTTCTTTTCAAGTACTGATTTGAAAAACGGATACCATCAGATTCGAATGAGAGAAGGTGATGAATGGAAGACAACATTCAAGATAAATGAGGAGCTATATGAATGGATTTTCATGCCATTTGGTTTAACGAATGCGCCTAGTACTTTCATGAGGTTGATGAATGAAGTACTAAAGGATTTCATAGGGAAATTCATCATTGTATATCTTGACGATATATTAATTTTCAACAAGACAGAAGAAAAACACTTAAAGCATCTAGTTGCAGTAATGAGGAGATTATAGCGGGAGAAATTGCTGATTAATATGAAGAAATCATCGTTTATGAGGATAGAACTCATTTATTTGGGTTTTGTTATCTCTGCAAATGAAAAATGGATTTGGAAAAGATAAAGGTGATTAAGAATTCGCCATCGCTGAAGATCATGTTTGAAGTTCGAAGCTTCCATGGTTTGGCAAGATTCTACAGGAAATTCATCCGAAATTTCAGTGGAATTAGTGCACCAATGATGGATATGGTGAAAAAAAGACACAAATCTTTTCACGGGATGGAGGAAGAAGAGAAGAGTTTCAACCTGCTGAAGAAGAAGATCATTGAGCAACCAATTCTGGTTTTGTCAGATTTTAGCAAGACATTCCAGGTCAGGTGTGACGTGAGTGGATTTGCAATTGGAGTGGTTTTGAGCCAAGACGACAGGCCGATCGCATATTTCAATGAAAAAATGAATGAAGTGAATATTAAGTACTCCACGTATGACAAGGAATTCTATGCAGTCATACAAGCATTGAAGAGGTGGAGACAATATTTGGTTCCCAAGGAGTTTGTTTTGTACAACGATAATCATGCTTTACAATTCGTGACTCGACAGGAAAAGTTGAACCAAAAACATTCTAAATGGGTTGAATACATGCAAAATTTTACTTTTGTTATTAAGCATATTTCTGGAACTGCTAACAAAGTTGTTAATGCTTTGAGCAGGAAATGTTTTCTTATGCAGGAATTCAGAGTCAAGACATTGGGTTTTGATAACCTCAAGGAAATGTACAGGGATGACCTAGATTTTAATGAGGCATATGAGGCATCTGAGAATCCAGTTCTCAGGGACAGAAGCCAATGGACTGAATACATGATCCAAGATGGGTTATTGTTCAAGGGAAATCATCTATGTATTTCAAAATTCTCCATGAGGGAGAATTTGTTGAAGGAAAAACACAGTGGAGGATTGGCTAGACATTTTGGTCATGATAAAACATTCTCAAAGTTGAATGGCTCATATTTTTGGCTAGGGATGAGGACATATGTGAAGAAATTTGTGGACAGGTGCTAAATTTTCTAGCAAATGAAAGGAAAAAGGCAGAATACAGGGTTATACCAACCATTACCCATACCTGAAAGACCGTGGGATGCCGTAAGCATGGATTTCATATTGGGATTGCCAAGAACACAAAGAGGACATGATTCAATCTTTGTGGTAGTCGACAAATTTTCAAAAATGGCACATTTCATACCATGCCAGAAAACCAGTGACACAACTCATATTGTGAACCTATTTTTCAAGGAAGTCGTCAGACTTCACAGCTTGCCAAAGAGTATCATGTCTGATCGGGATACCATGTTCATAGGGCATTTCTGGAGGACCTTATGGAAGAAGTTGGGGACAAGCTTTTCTTTTAGTTCAGCATATCATCCTCAGATGGATGGGCAGACAAAAGTTGTGAACAAAAGCTTCAAATATTTGTTAAGAAGCCTAGTGACTGAACACCATAGTCAATGGGATCACATTCTCCCACAAGAGGAATTCGCTTACAATGATTCACTCAATAGAAGAACAGGGCAGAGTCCATTCCAGATTGTATATGGAATGAAACCAAGAGGAGTTTCTGAATTGAAAGATTCAGCACAAAATGAATTCAGAAGTGATGGTGCAGAGGACTTTGCAGAAGGAATGAAGGAGCTTCAAAGCCTAGTTAAGGGGTGATTGCAGAGTTCAAGTCAAGAATACAAGCGAAGAGAAAATCAACACAGGAGAGAACTTCAATTTGAAGTTGGTGATCTAGTTCTTGTGCATTTGAGGAAAGAGAGGTTCCCAAGGGAAACGTATAATAAGATGAAGATGAAAAAGATTGGACCTTGCAAGGTCATAAGGAAATTTGGGGCAAATGCATATGAGATTGAATTACCCGATGGGGTCAGAATCTCACCAATATTCAATGTTGCGGATTTGTACCCTTACAGAGATGAAGAATAAGGAGCAGAGGAGGAACAGAAAGAAATTCAATGGACAAAACAAATGCCTGTAGTTGTAGAGCCATAGATGGAAAGCATAATTGACAAAATGGTTAGCAAAAAGACCAAGAGAAAAGAGTATTTTGAATACTTGGTCAAATGGAAGGGACATCCAATTGAAGATGATAGTTGGGAGGATGAAGAAACAATTCAAAATCATGGACAAACTATGCAGGAACTCATGAACAGGAGTTCATGAAAATTTTCAAGCAAGGGAGTATGATGCAGGAGCATCGTAAGTAGCCATCCAAGCGATCAACGTAAATGCAAGAGACAGTTGGACGCACAGATGGAAATGCACAAATGGGAAAAAGAAGCACGTTTTTATGAACAACGTTTTAAATTTTGAATCTGAAGCATTAATGTAATAAGCTAGGAGAGGAGTACTTGCATTTAAGTCTTGGAGATATGAACAGATCTAGAGAGGCTACTCCCATCTATCAATTGTACTAGGCATTTAAGTTTGTTAATGTAAAGTAGGTAGATATGAATGTTAGATTAGATAATTTTATAAGATAGGAGGGAAAATGAATATAGACACCCTCACCCTTGTATCAATGTAATCTTGGGATGATTATTCAAAATTCATAAGTTGTAGAGCTGTAGAGAGGAACCCATGTACAGGAGCACTTGAGTTAATATATGAAGCTTTGAATCAATTTTCATGGTGTTATGATGCTTATTGTTTACCTTTGTTGAATGGTATGTTTACAGTTGCTTTGTCTCTCTCTGTTATGCATTTGTTTCAATGTTGTGTATGTGTATGATTTCATGTTGAATGTATGAAGTCTGAGAGAGGAGAAGAATGAGTTTCAATTGTTTCTCTTCCTAAGAATTTCTGCAAGGAGTGCAGTGAAACGTCTACAAGGTGTGCGTTGACAAGAGTCTGAGTTTTATCTCAGAAATCTCAGGATAGTTACCATTGTTCTCATACCAGCAGAAGTGTAGGTGAAGCACAAATATGTGCAAGGTGTGCATAGGCTAGTTGAAGCATTATAATTTATCAACTAAGGTGAAGGTGGAAGGACTATTGTTCTAAAGAGTGCACAGAGTCAAGGACTCAAATAACTAGAGGTTATTTGAAAGATTTCTGCAAGGAGTGCAAGCAGGATCTCTCTTGGAGACTTAAGTTCACAAGAGAAAGCTCAGGAGGGTTACACTACTACATATTGTAAAAATTCCGACATTTTATTTGCGGCGTTATGGACAAAATTGTCCATATTGTCGCAAAATAGTGGAAATTTATATAAAAAAAAAATCATGTTGCCCGATAACGTCGCTCTTGCCACGTTAACGTCTCTCTTGCCACGTTTTCCACTGGAACGTCGCTCTTGCCACGTTTTCCACTGGAACGTCACTCTTTCCACGTTTGTGAAGATGTATGTCGCAATTGCCACGTTAACGTCGGTCTTGCCACGTTAACGGTGCTCTTGCCATGTTTTCCACTGGAACGTCGCTCTTGCCATGTTTTCCACTGGAACGTCACTCTTGCCACGTTTTCCACTGGAACGTCACTCTTGCCACGTTTGTGAAGATGTATGTCACAATTGCCACGTTAACATCAGTCTTTCCACGTTAACGTCGCTCTTGCCATGTTTTCCACTGGAACGTCGCTCTTGCCACCTTTTGCACTGGAACGTCACTCTTGCCACGTTTGTGAAGATGTATGTCACAATTTCCACGTTAACGTCGGTCTTGCCACGTTAACATCGCTCTTTCCATGTTTTCCACTGGAACGTCTCTCTTGCCATGTTTGTGAAAATGTATGTCGCAATTGCGACGTTTGCGAAACTAGGTTTTCCCCTCCAATGGTCACCTTAGTATGTTCACCAAGTCAAAATACCAACGGTCACTTAAGACTTTTTTACGTCAGAATTGCGACGTTACAAAATCTATAAATATGTTGCATTTGACAGATGTTGCGACAAGTTTGCTATAATAACGACACTTCAAAAAGGGTTTGTGGGTCTTCTCAGCGAACAAACAATAGATATTTGTTTCAATATAAGTTTGTGGGGAAGAATGTCAGAAAACATTAGAGATGGGAAAAGAATTAAAGAGGGTGAAAAGGGTGACGGTAAATGTTATTGCCCTTGCAAAAATTGTTGTTGGGGAAAGGTACAATGAAGAAAGTGAGAGGTGCTTCTGGAGTGATTCTCTATCAAGGGTAAGGTGCTCGGAGGGTGGCTTCATCCTATGGTTGGGTGACAATAGAGATATTGTCAATGGTAAAACGAGCACATCCCGAGCTGAAGAAAAGGAAGGAGAAACACGAAGCATCAGTTGTCGAAGAAAAGGAACCTACAAATAAGACTAAGTGGATGAAAGGGACTTCTTCTTCTTAAGGTAACAATACTCTTCTTAATTCTTGTACATATCTTGTTTGCATCGTCTCTGTACATCTCTTGTATATCTATCTCTTGGAAGATAATGTGTTCCAAGAGGAACCATGCCTATGGAAAAACAAAAAAATAAGGATTGTTATCATTATACAAGTTAGATCATACAAATCACGTGGAAGCTATTACAAGGCAAGCCGAAATCAGAATCAATCTTGAAGAGACTTAGAAGAAGCAAAGACAGAAAGAAGTCAACAATCAAGAGAAAATTGGAGAAAGACTTATGACATTTTGCAGAAGACAATAAGGATGCAGGCGGAAGCGTGGACTCTGTCAGATGGAGGGAGCCGATTATATGCACTCATACATGAAGCAAGGAATAGGAGGGAGCTCATCCTATGATCCATTGAATATGATTAAGTATATATCCATGATAGTAGCCATGGAAGACAGTACGTGTTCAGTTCAACCGTAGAAGAAGACTTCCTCGAAGAAAAGCCTCTAAGTATCCCTAGTTTTCCATCCACATCTGTGATCCTATGATGAAAGAAATAAATGGAATATTTAGGGAATGGAATCTATAAGAAACTCCATGAGCTAAAGAAAAACATCAGGAAGAACATGAAGATTCCAAGAAATAAAGAGAACCCGAAACAACCAGTCATTGTATTAAGAATCACAAGATTACCAGCCTGATATGAACTCACTAAAAGAAATCAAGTAGATGAACAAAAATTTGTGGTGAAGAAAAGTGTATATATGCAAGCATCACAAGATCTAGAACTAGGGGTTCTCCCAGATGGAGGGAGAAGACTATGATAATTACTTGTTCCAGTAAACCATACATGCCTCTTCATGAGTCATTATATCATCTGCAATATCCATAGGCTGGAGTTCTACATCAGATGAATGCAAAGAATGTTCTCCAGAGAAATTGAATAAAGAGCATATGGAGAGCAACCTCAAGACTTTGAGGCATACAAGAAAGAGACCCTTGTGTGCAGATGGAAGAAGATAACTTGGTGGAGAACCTCCAGTGCACAGCAGAAGCGTGGTGAATATTCTCTATAACAAAGATATTATATCAGAATGATTACTCAGAAGATCAGGATGATGGATTTCCAATCCATGACAAATATCTCATGATGACAGAAGAAGTGCCACATGGATATGTTCCAGTTTGACTCTTTCCACGATGTTGTGAGCTAGCAGGAGGAATCCAACAATGATATAATTTATTGACCAAAGATAAACTAGTGTTCCAGATTGAAGTACATTTGAAATCAAGCATTACATTATCAGTCATGAAGTCCAAAAAGGAGAAAGTGATTCTCCAATACATATCTCCACAGATGAGAAGATAAGCAGACATTTTGGTAAAAGCTTCTGTTCAAAATGAAAGAGTTTGCATACTCAAGCTGGAGCTTGTGGAGACGACTTCCTTATTGAAAAAGGAAGAGATGTCTCCTAGGTTGGGATGGAGCATTGATGTATTATTGATGGACAACCATTTTTTTTCAGTTCGAAGAATGGTCCAGGACGAGCAGATTCTTTCCAGTTCGGAAAGTGGATTGAGATTTCTGACGGACAACGATTTCCCATTGTGGTTAACATGGGAAAGGGTCTAGATTGCTGATGTACCATAGACAATGACTTCCTATTGTGGTTAACATGGGGAGTGGTCGAGGGAAGTCTCTCTTCTTGAGGGTTACTCAAGAATACTGGCCCTCCTCGCCGGACAACGATTTCTCATTGTGGTTAACATGAGGAATGGTTTGTTTTGGAGGTTGGTACAGGACAGTCTTTTCCTCTTGTGGTTAATAGGGGAAATGGCCCAGATAGTCATTCCTTAGGGTGTATTCATTATCTCTAGTTTTCACTTTGTTTAGTTTCGGAGGAATGGCCCAGGGTGGGGAATGGTCCAGGCTCAACAATCAGGGATAGGCATTCCTTAGGGAAGATTCATTCTCTCCAGGTTACACTTTGTTTAGTGTTGGAGGAATGGCCCAAGGTGAGGAATGGTCCAGGCTCATAAATCAGAACAATCATTCTTTATTGTTTGAGAAGAATAAGGCAGATATCCCATCGTTGATGTTCTACTCTGAGGGCATATATTCTTTCAATATCTCACATATGTGAGTGAAATATTGGCCCGATGATTCAGTTTATATCATAACATTGTTTCTGTGCAGGTTGATATCAGATGAGGGCAGTGTCCAGGAGAGGGAGAGACTGAGGGCAGTGGCCAGTAGACGGAACTCGCGGAGGGCACCGACCAGGAGAGGGAGAGACTGAGGGAATCGGCCAGGAGAGGGAGATCGCAAAGAGAATGGTAAGTGACATATTCCCTGTATTTGTCTTTAATGACCAGCCTATTACATTTAGAGAGGCTATGAAATCAACATACGAGACATCAAGCTCTGACCCATCAAACAATTTATCAGTTTCCAAAGAGTCAAATCTTCTGCAATATTTAGAGTGCAATCTACTGTCAGCATTGATGCCAAGAAGTAAATCCCTCTCAAGAATTTCATCTACAAGTTTACTTGCTTCTTCCAACCTGCCTTTACTGCAAAGCCCATTAATAAGGTTGGTGTAGAAAAGGAGAGTTTCCACAATTCCTCTCCTTTCCATTTCATGAAACAGTGTCAGAGCTGCCTCCACATTGCATATTTTGCAGTGCCCTTTAATCAATGATTCAAACATAAAACCATCTGGCAGAATACACCATTTCTCCATTTCAAAGAGAAGAGTGGAGGCCTCCTCAATTTTACCTTGCTTGCAATATCCAGAAATCAGTAGATTGTAAATATTAATATGGATGGTATCTTTATGTGAACT
>ML794577.1:753470-780901 GCA_009831015.1 Picea engelmannii
TAATCCAGAGGGATTGGCTAGAGCTTGGGTGTCGACATTCATCTATTTAATGTAGTCTCATAGCTCTTCTATGGGTTTCTCTCACTGTTACATTAGAGTTCATAGTGTGCAGGCAGAAGATGTTATGATTATGACTTGTTCTCGGGTACTAGTTGGGCAAAATGTTGAAGGTGAATCAAAGCTTTAAGAACAAGATGAAGCGTAGCTTCAAGAAGAAGATATTTGTCTATTCATCAACAACGAACATCAATCTGTCAATGATGCAGATTGCTCAAAATATGTATCAGAATTGTTGAGTGAATGTGTGCCTCCTGTTTTGCATCATTTGGCTAAATTGAAAGACCATCCTTATGAGTAGATTGTTGTCATAAATGATGATGAAGCTTTGAACTTGAATGAAATGGAGATGCAATCTCCCACTTGGCTTGAGAGTGAAAGGATATATAGCATGGATGTTGAAGTGACTGAAGCTAAAGTGTGCACTGAAGGTTGCAAATAAGTTCTATCTTTTCATTGTCGTAAATTTAATTTTGAAGAAAATGTTAATGAAGCAGGAAGAAATTTCCATGTATGTTGTCACTAGCTGACACCTATATGACTTACTCCTCCTTTGGGCTCCCATAGCAACCACGTCGGAGCTAGTAACTCATGGGGACGTCGTTCTTGCGACGCTCAAGAGTGTCGCTCCCATAGCAACCACGTCGGAGCTAATACCTCCTCCCGTCGGTCTTGCCACCTTCAAAATGTCTCTCTTGTTACGTTTGAAACGTCTCACTTGCCACGTTTGAAATTTCGGTCTTGCCACCTTTGAAGAGTCTCTCTTGCCACGTCTGAAATGTCTCACTTGCAACGTTTGCAACGTCTCACTTGCCACGTTTGCAACGTCTCTCTTGCCACGTTTGCAACATCTCTCTTTCCAAGTTTGAAACGTCTCTCTTGCGACGTTTCAAACGTCGGTCTTTCCACGTTTGAAACGCCTCTCTTGCCATGTTTGCAATGTCTCTCTTGCGACGTTTGAAACGTCTCTCTTGCGACGTTTGAAACGCCGGTCTTGCCACGTTTGAAACATCTCTCTTGCCACGTTTGCAACGTCTCTCTTGCGACGTTTGAAACGTCGGTCTTGCCACGTGTGCAATGTCTCTCTTGCCACGTTTGAAACGTCGCAATATAGACGAAAAGCAGGTCGTCGGAAAAATGACGTCATGTGAAACAACGTTTGAGGGGGTCCGAGGTTTATCGGTCTTCCGACAATAGAAAGTGGGAATTGCGTCGAACGCGCCGTCGGAATTTGACCCAAATGCAGTAGTGTTAGTACCTTTGAAGAGTTCAAAGGAAGATGGGGAGAGAAATCATCGTGCAGAAGTTAAGTTCAGGAGGGAGAACGTCAATTAGTTTGGACAGGAGTCATTGAGGAATGCATCTGGTGGTCAGAATTCTCCATGGGGAACTCGCGAAGTCACTAGGACTGTAGGATCCAGTGAAGCTGCAAGGTGATTAGGAGTTGGGTGAAACCATCACATTGGTTTCAAGAATCAACGTGGACTGTTTATTGTGGTCAATTGAGCCGTTAGGTCATTTCAAAATTTTGGGTTTCATAAGGTTGAAGTGCAGACCAAAAGCTTTGGTCACTCACATTCTCGAACCATAAAAGGGATTATCACGTGTGAAGCTGAATGAGTGAGTTTTGGTAGTTCGGGAATTCAGGGTTCGGTATTTCGGGAGTCCTAATAACAAGGACTGAGGACATAATGGACTGAAAATCCCGAAGTCGCGAAACGCGATAGGACTTTGGCGTGGAATTTCAGGATTTCGGCACTTCGGTTGTCGGGAAGCAGAGGGGGCAACGATTTTTGGAATTGAGAGTTCAAACTTCCTATTTGTGAAATCCTGAAGAGCGGAAGGAGAAAACTCCCGAAAAGGTCATGGAAGAATAGCTTTGGGCTCCAATCGGGTTTTGGGGTTCCAGGAGTCAAGGGACAGAGTTGCATGTCAACGCAACTCCTAAAATTGCGAAGAGCGAAAAGCAGAAAGTAGGGTCCCAAGCACTAGTCGGAGGATACGTGTGACGGAAGATGAAAGAGGTGGTCGAGATTCGGAGAAAGCCCCGAAATATCATCAATCTCGCCAAAAAGGGGAAATTTCAGAAATCGGGAAATCATAAGGGAAGAGGAATGAGTGTTGGTCGATCACTCAAGTCCCGAAAATCCGAAATAAGTGGCAACAAGAGGCGTGTGTTCGATGCATTGAAGGAGTCAACCCTCGTTGATGTTTTGGGTTTCGTACGTTGAAGAGACAAGGGGCTCGACAACAGTATTTGCGAAATAGCAAAATCCAAAATCCCGAAAGGGAAAAAACCCTGATCACATTTGGTGGTTAGTTGTGGAGTTAACGTCGGTGTTTGATCACGTAGGCATAACTTAGAAGGACCTATGGAATACACCTATTTGTGGGTGTGAAGTATTCCCTGTGGGGAAATCAAAGAGCCAATCAGACTTAGGGGAAGATTTAGAACGATCCTGTGCGGATCTTGGCCCAAGGGTCGGGGGTCTGCGTCATCATGTCAAACATTGGTGGGAAACTTACTGGGAGAAAATTTCCACATAGGAATCTGGAATATATGGGGTTTATCCCACTTTGTATTTTTTTGTGGATGTGGTCAAGGAACAATATTACCCTATTGATAACTATGAAGACCAATACATGAGATCGACCACACTGCGGAAAGAGAAGAGCCAAATAGTGTTGTAGTTCATAAATACTTTCCATACCTTGCACACCAATTTAGGTATCAAATATTCCGAGTGACATCTGGTTCTGAAATATCATGGGGCTTTGCATAGGTACATCCAAACCAAAATGGATTTCCTAAACATTGCATCATTAGGAGTTTCTTATCGATATGTTGTCAAAATAGAGAAGAAATTTAGGCACCAAAAAAAATGGGAGTTCGGGTCGACAAATCCGCAACAACCAAAGCATGATAAAGATGACCCTAACCAACGTCCTCCTGAAATCCAGTCCAGGACACAAAAAAATAATTGTAAAGGAAAGACAAAGAATGACATTGGGAAGTGGTGCAACTTCCACAAAATCCCTTGGCACAACACCGAATAATTTCACTCGAAACAGTCATTGGTGGTTGAGGTCAAAGACAAGGAGACCAAGTCTAATTCAGAATATTTTCCAGAAAATAATGAAAAAATATATATCGTCGACGCAGACCCCACTGCTATTGTCACAATCACAACAATTCAACAAGAAGAACCAATAGATACTGAAGAGGTGGAGTACCTCTTCCATTCATAGATGTGGGTGAAAGGGACCTCATTGCATTTCATTGTTGATAGTGATATCCATAATAATCTCATCTCAACTGAGGTTGTCAAATAATCAAGGTAGGCAAAAACACCACACCCGCAACCATACAACATCGAGTGGCTTCACCAGGGATGTGATCTCCATGTCATCCAATAGTTCAACCTGTCCTATGGAATCCAACCCTTCAAGGATGAGTTAGTGTGTGATGTTTCCCCTCTTGATGTCTATAATTTTGTTTTGGGACAACCATAAATGTGGAGATGTCATATTGTTTATGAGTCTCGACCCCATAGTGTCATTGTTACTCTGGGGGGTCATCTATATCATATAAAAGAGGTAGTTCCAACTACCGTTCCACGTAAACAGTGTCACAAGGTAGTATGTCATACTACAAATTTCATCTTCTTCAGAGTATGCTCAAAATGTGAACAAAAGAACATCGCAACCACGACAGCTTCAGTCCAAGCACCTTTTGTCCAACAAAAATAGGTAAATAAGATTAAAACAAATCATAAGGATTCCTTATACACACATTCATCTCATGTATCCAAACTAGTTAAAAAGGTCCAACCTTTCCAGCCACAGGTTCGTGATAGCCTTCAAAAAGCTAAGGAGTGCAACTTCTCCAACAAGGCAAGCAACTCATTAAGATCATTATTTAACAAATGTTTTTCCCTCTCCCCTAGGTACTCAACGTAGTGGAGACCATTTATTCCTAAGGAGGGGTGATTGATCTAGTTGTATAGGAGTGGCCACCCACCTATTCCAACTAGCTTTAAATAATCTTCTGGCAATTTACTATTTTTAGCAGTTTTTCGGTTCCTGCACTTCTGGGGCCATTTTGAGGTCCTAAATGAAGTTTTTTTGGCATAGAGCACCTCAATGATAATCAAAGGCTTTGAATGAGCCCCCAAAATGAATCTGCTCAAAGAAAAATTTCCAATGAGCTATCGTGCGCCCAAAATGGAGATCGCATGCGAAAGTTAAGCCCCTGGGAAGTCGATACACCAAACTACCCAAAACTATGTCCACAAAATTGTTGTCTTTTCATCTTCCGGGGTTATGGTTTTGGGTTTTATTTATGTAGAAAAGACATTTAGAGCCTGATTGTAATAACATTCTTTTGAATGAGCGTAGTCGTCACATCTCTTCTCAAAGATAAAGTTTACACCATTCTAGCGAGTCTTGCACTCTGTATTTTTACAATCTCTATACATTTCTTTCACTAACATAAATAATGTATTGTTGTGTTTCTCTGTTTATGGAAATATTTGTGTATTTTTTATTTTATTTTTTTCTGTTAGTTTGTCTGTGGCATGTGGCACTAACCTGTGGCTAACAAATTGCGACTCAGGGGCATCTAAGCCGTCAAAATCACCCGGGGATCGCACTCGGCTTGAGACACACCAACCATTAACATGGCTAGAATTTTTGTCCCTGCAGGTTTCAAACCGATGACTTTAACATCACAGAGCGCCTTAAGAACACAGTCCATCACCGACTGTCCTACACCTCGGGGATAATATTTCTATGTATTTCATTGTAATATCCCTGCTTTCATTTTGTTCCAAAAATAATCCAGATCAACAAATGGTTTTAGAAGAGGTCCGGAACTACAAGAGAGGGACAACACGACCTTTGACATATTGAGTTCAAAGGAAAACTTCCTGGAAAATCAAAGTTGTACTCTAGGGAGAAGGTAGAGGAAATATTTTCTCACATCATTTAGTGAATATTTTGGGGACCCAAATACTCACTAAATGGGGAGGTGTGATCTGGATTGGATCATTATATTATTTGTCATCTCTCTCTATACTTTATGGGTGGAAAAATTGGAGGAATCAACTTGGAGGGCCATTTCGATAATTGGTCCAAATTTGGAAATTTGGGTCCAAAAAACCATCTGAAATATTTCAAAAACATTTTTAGGTATCAAATGACACATTTTTTGGTCCAAATCTTAATATATAGGAAGATTGTATATTCTACACACTAATACCTTTCCAGCAATGTAATAATTGCCTCAATCAAATTTCATATGCAAAGCTTATGCCTCCCACAAGTTGACCTACCATATTGATCACCATGATGTGAGTGGATGCCACATCAACCTCCATTACTTAGACATGTCGGGCTAGCAATGTAGTGTATTTTCTAATAACATTCTAGAAGGTACAAAACCTTATCACAATTGAAGGTTGAGGAAGTCAAAATCCTACCCCTAGATAACTATCGGGTTATGTTAAATATCAAGCTACTAAGAGAAGAAGGGGTTCCATTCTATGTTACTGTAATTTTGTTCCATAGCACAACAAAACAATTTGGGAGTGGGAAATTAGAGAGAATAATAGAAGGGGTTAATTTTTTGTAGCATCCTAGCAGGCCATAGGTCTCAGGTGAATCCAGAGGGAGTTCCTTCTTATTTGTACTTGTATCATATACCACAGTAGATAAAATAGATTTGAGCAACCTGACATTCTATATGGGTTTTCTCTCATAAGGGTTTCCATAGAAGTTTGCATATCATAACATTACTATATTTTTGGTTTTGAAGGTTTGTTTCCAAATGGGGACTTTGTTTTTCTATCAAGACAAAAGACATGAAATAAATGATCATCCTAGGATGAGAATCCTTACCAAGTGGCGAAGAAAATGTTTCAGGGATTGTGTAATTTTTGGACACCATTAATGTGAAGTGTTAGTGTTGACTCATACTTCATCCACCTATTCTAAAAAGTTCCCAAATAGTTGTGAAACCTATAACTCATTTGAAGAATAGAAAATTAAAAATAGGTGGGTTCCTTAGGAAAAACACTAAAATTATATGACATTTACATTCTCAACATTCTGACATGGCATTCTTATGGATTGTCATCATTGAGCATAGTATCAAAGAAGTTATTTATTGGAAATTAGTTTGGATTAGTATATATGAAATTATGGTCCTTTGTTTTTACATAGTTATATGCTCACTGCACTCAATGGCATTGAATGTTTAAGGTACTGCAATTCAATACTCATGCAAAACATGGTATTTCTTTGGTATAAAAATCTTTGGGTTAGCATGTTGTTTTTCTCAAAGCATATATAGTAGTATATATAGAATTTTGAGGAATACTATTTTTGAAAAATTCGCATGGAGTTTTACCTTTGTTGAACATATAAGTTTTCTCAATGAATGAGACATTAGAAGCATGACATAAACATAATATGTAAAGTATATATATCATGGGAAGCATGACATAAACATAATATGTAAAGTATATATATCATGGGAACTTGCAGGAGATATGGTTTGGTTATAAGTCAAGGCTCGTGATCATAATCAACATACAATGGGTGGTAACCTATAAATAAACATCATTCACATTATAGAATACATGATCTATGTTGTTGGTTTGGTTGATGTTTGTGAAGGTTAGTAATCAACGTCGACCCATAAATAAACATCATTCACATTATAGAATACATGTGCTATGATATATGTTGTTGGTTTAGTTGATGTTTGTGAAGATTAGTAATCAACGTGTATCGTATTTGATATGGGGAATTGGTATCATAAGGTAATGAAACATTATGCTATTTGATATTGGGTTTGATGTGGTAGTAGTGGTGTATGGGATTTGAGTTGGTCACTACGTAGACTGTACATTGAATTTGAAGTGACATGGGCATTAATTCCACCAAGCCCATGTTTTACCACCTTTGAAGTCTTAGGGTTCACCTCATTGCTAGTTTTGGTTTGGACTAGGGAGAGAACTATGTTTTGGCCCCAGAAAACACCTTGTTCGTTGTGTAATCGTGAAGTTGGTGCAACCGCTTGGACAATAGATGGTATTAAATTTTTTTCTTCCTACAAGGTATGTATACATGCAAAGTTAAACATAATTCTGAAGCATATCTGTAAATTTTTTTCTTCCTACAAGGTATGTATACATGCAAAGTTAAACATAATTCTGAAGCATATCTGTTGCTGAAATGGTTTAGTTTGGCTTTGTAAATGGTTGCTTGTGTGAGTTTTTTCATCGATTATTCTATGCTCATATACAAAGAATTTTTTTTATTTGAAAAGGTTAATTTTGTTGAACAATCATATGTTACAAGAGAGTCTGAATATATATTTTCTTTCTTTTCTTTCTCATGACGCTAACTGATGTCTTTCATTCATTTTTATCACATTCAAAGTTTTGTCACAACCCAAACCGAAAATGAGCTCTACATAAAATCGGAGAAATGACCTATATAGATTTTCTTTTGAATCAGTTGGAGAGTATGAGGATTATGGCTATGGTAATATAAATGATAAATACCATGTCTGACGTAATATAAATGATAAATACCATGTCTCAGCTCTTGTGTGTTAAGTCATTTTTAAAACAAATATTTTGTCTTTCTTTTTAAAAAAGAGCTAGTAGTTGAAGTAGAAGTAATAGCATCCTCTATTTTTTTATGGCTTCATTTTATGGCAATCATGAACTGAATCTCTCCTAGTTTTTTTGCATCAGTTGGCTCGATTTAATGACCGATCTTTCTGGGAAAATATTTTTGTTTACCTCGTAACCAGTTCTTACCCATTTCACAATTTTAAGGGTTCATAAATTGGAAAGCTACAAATATACATGGGTTATTTTACTTGCATTCTATTGTTCACATGTATTTCCGTATAATCCGTTCTACTCTTTCAAAAGTTGACTAATTTTTTTTTGTTGGGCCTACACCGACTCTCGATATTTCAGGTGGGGGTGGTAAAATGAGTTATAATTGCGTTTGCTGGTTGAGTGATATATCACTTCAAAAAATATGATGTGAGGGTTGACGTATGACATTTCTCTTATGGATATAGATTGCAATGGTTTTAAAATTGGTGTTGAGAATGTTATAAGAAATGATTATAGATTGCAGTGGTTTTAAAATTGATGTTGAGGATGTTATAAGAAATGATTGTGGTATTTGAATATTCATTTCAATTTTTAATTTTTATTTGTTGAAATTTTTTTTTTAGGCATTATGAAAAATGAATGAAATTGAGTCATAAATTATTTTTACATCAACTGTTATACATTATTCTTTATTATTATATTTTCCATAAATATATTCTCTGTTTTGTTTAATACAATGTCATATTAAAATACAGAACTGATATAAATGTATTAAATGATAAAGAAGTTGCCTCAATCATTAATTTGTTTTCATTTTTAATTTTATGTCATAAATCCTTGTTCATGATTAAGAAAAGCTAAATGGAGAAGGAATATATAAATTGAATCTTCAATGACAAAAATAATTTAAAAGGAAGAGTTAATCGTGTGAAATGTATTTTGTTTTTTTTCTCTCTAATTTACTATCCACTTTTCATTTATTCTCTACATACTTGATCTTCCATGTTGTACACAGAGTCTTACAAAGTCATATTTAACAAACAATTCTATAAATGTTTATTCACTCTCTATTGTATTCCTTACTGTGTCATATTTAACAAAAAATTCTATAAATGTTTATTCACTTTCTATTGTATTATATTTCAAGGATTTCCAATAAACTAATTGAAATGTAAAATGATAATAGACGATCCTTTTCAATGGAGGGAGTAAAAAAAGAGGTAATAGAGAAAACAAAGGGAAAAGAGGGAAATTTCCAAATGCCAAATGTATTTTGGAAGAAAGGGAGGCACGAGAAGATGATATTTTGTATCAATTTCAATACTAATTGAGATGAATTTAATCATATAGTGAAAATTGGTTACTTGAAACTTGGTGGATAGTGTGCTTTATTTGATTCCTCACAACTCATAATAAGTCTAAGATAAATTCCAAGTTACAAACATAACACTAAAAATGTAATAATTCAATATTTAGGTCTTAATAAGGTGTTTTATACTTAACATGGGGCTTTGTCTAGGGCTTAACATTATCCATGAGGATAAGTCATAGAAATATGAAGCATTGAATGTGCACTCGATAAGCTTGGTAGAAGGCACACCTTTGAAACTGTTATATGAGAATTTACCTTCATAATCAACCTTTCTACAAAGTCCTAAGATATGGAAACACCATATTCAGCTTGTAAATCCTTAGGGAGTGACAATTACAAAATGGAAACCATGTACCCCATATTCAACTCGTCCATATGAAGGAAGTGAAAAATGATCAAGAGTATAAGGAATTATACATGATCTATATTAGTGAACAATGGTTTTTTATGCTTTTTTGGATAATTGGCTACACAAAGTTCTTATATTTGTTCAATAACATAAACATATTTAAACATATTTGTAGAAACACGACTTTTTCCTTCGCAAAAAAAATAGAAAGTCTTAAAAGGACATGAAAATATTAAGTAACCCAACCCAATTTTCCGAATTAAATGATTAACAACATATATATGATTTTCGTATCAAAATTACATTTATCAAAAGGAGGTAGGTAGCAAGTTCCCCTTTGCCTAGCCATTTTATTGATAAAGTCTACCAAGGTATACATACCCTACCCCTTCTAGATTTGATCATTAAATATTGTTGGAATCCATTAATACACTAACATATTAAGAAATAAAAAATACATCACAACAATTATATATGATTAAAATCTATATGTTATATAATCAAATATGTTATATCTCAGATCAATAATATAATTTAATCATTAAAAAATTAATAATACAACTATTTTTTTTGTGGTTTGTAGTATTAGTATCCTACTATAATACAAATATTAATTAATATTATAATATATTTTTTTTATCACCACATTATTGAATATTGTCATAATCAACATCTATATAGAGAGTGGAAACTAGGTTAAATATATTATAATATATATTTTTTATCACCACGTTATTGAATATTGTCATAATCAACATCTATATAGAGAGTGGAAACTAGGTTAAATACAATATTTGTTTTATTATATGTTAATTACTTTTTTATATATTTTATATATTGAATATTGTAATACCAAATATCTATATAGAAAGTGTCCAACTAAGTTAAATACACTTTTTAATTTTTTTTTTATTATACTACAATTGCTTTTTATATTTAACAAATTTAAAGTTAAAATATATTTATATTAATATTATATATTAATAAATTAATAATTTATTAAAAAATAAATAAATTAATAAATTAATTAAAATTTACATTAATAAATTAATCAAAGTATATAGATTTTCACAATTCCTTCCTTGTTGTTATATATTTTTTAATATAAATTATATGTAAAAATTTTGAAACTTCAACAATTCCATGAATACTTTATCCATCATAAAAATAGTTAAAAAAATAAAAAATAAAGAAATGATACTAACATTATAAAAGATATTAAAATTAATTAATAATTAAATAATTAAATATTATGATACAAAATTAGTTAGAATTAATTAAAACTATAAGGAAAGGTTAACTAGGACTAGGGTGTCAAGGGGCTCAGTGG
The DNA here is from genome assembly GCA_009831015.1 of Picea engelmannii. NCBI lineage: Eukaryota > Viridiplantae > Streptophyta > Pinopsida > Pinales > Pinaceae > Picea > Picea engelmannii. The sequence goes on from ML794577.1 coordinate 764,219, forward strand.
AAAATTTCTTCCATAGCAATATAATTTATCTTATTTTTCTTTAACAAATATTTTATCCTCTTATCTTTCTTTTTATTATTAAAATATTTCCCTTTTACAATAGAAATTCCCATTTAATAAGCTACTTTCATGGTTTTATATAATACACAGGGCAACGACGCCATTTCATGGCTATTGAGGGGAAGATTCACATATGGGAGACACTCCACAAGAAAGGTTGGGTAGGTTTGAGTCGATGTACTTTTTGTATTTCTTCTACAAAAGATATAAAACATCTTTTTATCTCATGTCATTTCACTTCCTCCATTTGGCAGAGATTAAAAATAATTCTTTAACTTAAGGATATATGGAAGGGCTCATCCCTATCAGAATGCTATAATTTGTGGGCTTAAAAAAAAAAACATTCCCTACCTTTCGACGCTCACCTGTTGGTTTATATGGCTGGAGAGAAACTCGTCTCTTTTTTAGGCTTCTACTCCTTCTGTCAGTCGAGTGATTATAAAATGTTATGAGCACTTTTCATTAGAAGTCTGGCATTCAAAAATCGATTCAAACTCATCCCTGTGACTTCACTCCTCGCGAAGGTTTTTCCTTTGATTGTTTTGATGGTGCGGCTAGCACAGATGCAACTTTTTGTGGAGCAGGTGGTTTTCTAAAAACACAAGGCCCCATTGATACAAAATGGCTTTTGAACTGTGGACAAGGCACTAATTCAAAAGCGGAGCTCTTGGGCGTTTGGGCGTCTTTGACTATGGCACATCACCTTTCTTATACAAACTTACAGCTCCTTGGAGATTCAAAGGTGGTTATAGACTGGTTAAACAAGAAAGGCAAACTGCAAGCTTGTGCCATTGAAGGTTGGAAAGAGAAAGTTCTGGGCCTTATCAATGTTTTTCAGGATATCAATTTTCACCATATCTACAGGGCACACAACAATGAGGGAAACTTTCGCTCTAAGAAGTCCTTTATGGAACCCGAAGGCAGGATCACTTTTTACAATGTGGAAAATGGCATTGAGGGCCATAGAGAATACTTCTACATCTATTAACTATGTTTTTCCATCATAAATATGCTAGTTTTCTTTTTCGAGTTCTTGGTTATGTTTTTGAACCTTGATCCAATAAAGACGTAATGTTTTTTGTTTTTTTTATTATGCTACTCAAGTTTTATGATGAGATTTTGGATTTTGACTCAGTATTATGTTATGGACTCGATAGTTCATGAGTCCAAAAAATTTGTAATAGTTATATTTCTAATATAATGGATAAATTTTCTTTTTGAAAAAAAAAAAGCTACTTTCATTTTACTTTTGTTTTATATACTTTTAATGTTTAATCATTTTTTGAGTTATTATTAATCATATTCATCTTACCTCTCATCATTATTACCTTCCATTTATTATCTTCCATTTTTTAGTTATTTAATTATTAATTAATTATCATTAAACAACATAAAATAACGATTTTATCTAAATTTAAACCCAAAAGATAATTTAGCCAACGCCAAAAAAATATAAAACAATTAAAATTAAATTAAAATTAAAACAAATAAAGTTTTAATAATCAAGTGAATCTCATAACCTCTCCGAATAAGTACAATTTTGCTTCTATCAATAATTGTACCTTGTCCCTTGTCTGAAGACAATTGCTCCATAATTGTACCTTGTCTCTTGTCTGAAGACAATTGCCCTTTCTCAGTTGTATATTGACAATTGTACTTTCTTACATGAACACAGGCAGAGGGGTTATTGTAGACCGTTCATCTCAGGGAGCGGAGAAGCCATCTTATCTGCGGCGCTGTTAAACGGTGGTCCAGACGGAAAATTAATGACACGTGTCGCTTTATAAAAAAGGCAGAGCCCGTGTACGGTTAATGTTGTATGTTTATCATAATGGACGGACACGATTTTAAACTCGATGGAGAGGATAGGCGAAGAGAGATCGAATAAAGAATTTCATTGTTACTAGAATGTAATTTTTAGGTGGAGTCTGGAGTCAACAGATCCGTTTTTTGGTAAAAAAATGAACTTGAATCAAATCAGATTTTTGGGGTAGTTTAATTTTTACATGGATCAAAGTTTTAAGTATTTCAGAATTTTATCTTAAAGGCTTTTGCCTATTAAACCAACCCAGATGCTCAGAAAATTAATTGAACTTCTGGATTGATCAGAAAAGTAATTAGAGAGGGAAGATTGCTCCCGAATTAGCCTACTCCTTTTTAAGTAACTAATAGAAACATCCCAATGATAATATTATTTGATATCCATTAACATATATGATTAAATAGATATATTATTTAAGATTGTTTTAATGTTTTAAATTTTTTTAGTTTTTATTTGAATCAAGTCATATAAAACTGGGTGAAATAATTTTTTTTGTTATTTAAGTTGTATAAATGGATTTATATCCTGCAAATTTTTCTGATACATTCTGATTATACATACTTAACAACTTAAATATACAAATTCAACATTTTTTAACAAATTTTTTAAGAAATAAAACTGATTATATATATATATATATATATATATATATATATATATATATATATATATATTATATTATTTGATATAAAGTAGTATATATTAATTTATAATTCAATATATATTATTCAATCAAAATTCACTAATCTAATTTGAATGTAATAATATTTCTGTTCTAAGGCTTTTGTGACCATTGTTTTGATCAGAAAGTTTTTTCAGATTTATAACATAAGGTTTTTTGGTGTTCAAAGTTTCGGACCAAACTAGTGTGGTCCATCATCAAGAAAACTATTTTGTAATGATAAAAAACTTTAATGTACACTTAATAATATATATAAAAGCATTGAGTTCATCATGGGAAAGAACTACACAATGGTGGTGAGGGCTTTAAGTAACGTAAATATGAAATACGGTATTTGCATCTTTAATACCGACACTTTGGCATACATTTTCAGCTCTAGCTATCGAGTATATCTTGACGAAAAATGGATTTCAAAATCTCGAACGGATGGACATATTTTTCTTGCGAGTAATGGAATGAAAACCCTAATACAATTTTACTGAAAGTGACTGCACTTTTATTCTTCGTTTTCTGTTAGAGGAAGCGCCTCTCTGATCCTATAATTATGATCGAACTTCACATATTTTCATGCAGTTCCTCCGCTTCATCTTCATCTTGATTTCGATCGAAGTTGACATAATTTCATGAAGTTCCTCAGCCTCATCTTTGTATTTTTCTTGTGATTATTTGATATCTCGCTATGGATGTTTGCTCGTAGCTGGTTACAAAGTTTTTCACCTGCACCCATGGACGAAGAGAGAGCGTACAGCCCCGGCATTATTAAAATATTCTCTTGCTTTTTTAGGGGGAGGATATTTTAGGGAGAGGATGTACTCTCTCTCTTCTTCTGTTGGTCTTTGTGATATTTAACAACGTTTGAAAAATCGAATCCTTCTGGTAGCTTTGATTGGAGTAACCTACAGAACACCAAACAAGGCTGTAATATCTGTTCGTTGTTCATGTACTTTATTTCTTGATGTCTTTCAGGTTCCTAACATTCGTTTTTCTGGGTTTTCTTAGTTTTACAGTGCATTTTGAAAGGAATTGCAGGTTGTGTTAGAAATATTTAACGTGTTATAAGGGCTTGCTGCTGTTCACCTGTGCTTGGCTGTGTACTGGACTATATAGAAGTTGGTGGCTCTCCCCCAGCATCCGACAGAAAAAGTTTTATTTTGCTGATGACTAGCTTTAAATAAAAAGTGGAAAATGTAATTTACTCTCCGTAAAAAGCTGAAACGAAAATCCAGCAATTCGATTACATATTTAATTTATTACAATGATTATCGGTACATTACTCCCCCTCTGGGTCCGTAATTGTACATCAATGGATACCCCTGGTTTTTTTTTGAGCTTCTTTCCGTTTCAGTTTCCATTGGTAATCGTTTTGCATTCTTCACTTTTTGATGTATTTTAAACAAAGAATGGGAATATGAAGAATTTCTTTCGTTTTGCTTGATTTCTGTTTACAGCTTCAAAGAATCGGACTGTACATGCAGCTGAAGAGTGATCTTTGTAACTAAATTATAGTACATGAAGAGATATGAAGATGCAAATGAACATTAAGTTATTTTGATGGTCCTTATCCCGAGCGTACATGTTCCACGGGCTCTGCCAGAAGGCCTCTCTTAAATTGCGAAGATTATGCACTACATAGACTTTCCACCAATCTTAATGCGTTTTAATTCTACACATCTTAATGCGTTTAGTTTCTACACATCTCAATGCTTTTTAAGTTGTTCATACAGCATATCAATGTGACATTTTAATTCTGTAGTATGCCCACATGTAAAGGTATTGCTCGATGTTCACCAAGGAATTTCTTTTCTTTTTTAGAAAGAAAAAACTTTATATTCCATATCAGTAGAATATGGAATATAAACTTTAAAAACTTTCCTTCTGAACTTGCTGATGAAAACCTGTGACAAACCGATCTTCCTCAAGCCGTATTAACTGCGAGACTCTCTCATCTACTGCGTTTGAGTTTGAAATATCAGTGATCTTTACAATGCATAGGCTAGGTAGAATAAAATCCATTGGCATCATTGCTTCTTTCCCATAGACCAACCTGAAAGTTGTCTTCCCTTTCAATTTTTTACTTGTAGTCCTGTAAGGTGATAAAACTGCAGGAACTATTAACTCCCAATCATCTCTCCCCACGTTGCATATTTATGTCAAATCATTCTCTCAGATTTTATTGAAAGATTCCAGTATCCCATTGGCCTGAGGATGATATGGGGTACTTTTCTGATGATGAATTTGAATCTCCCTAGTCAATGTTGCAATTGTTTTATTCGGAAAGTGGGTTCCTTATCGTTGAGTAATATGTGCAGACATCCAAACCATGTGACTACATTCTCAAACAAAAACTTCCCAGTAGTCTTCACGGTGCAATCTAGAATGGGTGTTTCTTTCTCCCATCTTGTCAAGTACTTCGTCGTAGTGATTATGTACCTTGTCCCTGATATTCTTGCGTGTAGGTTGATTGACCCCACAAAATATATGGCCTATTTATCAAATACTTGCAAGGTCACCTGTGGGTGTAAATACATTTCATCCCTCCTAGATGTATTTCCCACTCTTTGAAATACATCGCATGATTGACAATATTCCTTAGCATCTTTGTTAATCGCAGGACACCAGAGCCTTGAGCACAAAATATGTTGTGTAGTCACCTTCCCTGCATAATGTGCTCCTCCAATCCCTCCATGTGCCTCTGCAAGTATCATCGATCTTTCATGTTCCAACACACATCATCTTAATAATCCGTATTCTCCCAACTTGTATAAATTCTCTACAATCAACTGATAATCCACTTCTTTGACTAATAGTTGTTTCTTATGCGCCATTATCATCTCTAATGGAGCCATTCATGTACTTAGAAACTACGTGATGTCCGAGAAGTAATCATCCACCATTTTAAATGCAAATACTTGTGCATATGGTAAGATGTCATCTAAATTGCATGCATCTTCTCATGATAATATGCACAATAGATGATATGGCCCTGCATTCAAATTCTCGAGTTTCACCACAAACTTAAAATCGTATTCTTGGAACAAGAATAACCATCTGCATATTCTCCTCCCCAACACTGGCTTGTTCACTGGGTATTTTAATGTAAAATGGTCTATGTACATCTTGAAGTGAGACACCAATAAATAATGTCTGAAATTTTGTACTTCATATACAATTGCCAATCCTTCTCATTATGTAGTGTAATTATTTTCAGCTATAGACAACTTCCTATTTGCAAACACAATTGGTTGATCTATGTCCCCTCCCCTGGTTGAGAGAGTATTTCTCTCAAAGTTATGGACGATGCATCTACATTAACATGGAACTCCTTATTCCAATCTGGAAAGATCAAAATCAACACAGTTACTAGTTTTTTCTTTAAGGTTTCCAAGCCCTTTTGATAGTCCTCGTTCCATTGGAACTTTGCTTCCTTCTTTAACAAATTTTCCATTTGTTTTTGATATACACATATCCTTTGATAAACTTCCCGTAATATCATGTGTGACCTAGAGTTTCCCTCAGTTGTCTCACTGATGTAGGTGGTTCTAAATCCAAAATTATAGGAATCTTGGCCAGATCCACTAGTAATCCCTACTTGTAGACTACATGGCCCAACAAAATTCCAAATGGTGAGCAAAAAATACACTTCTTCAGGTACAATGAAATATGATACTTTCTACACCTATCTAAAATCAACCTAAGTACTTATATGTGATCCTTCAGTAGAATAAAAACAATCCAATCGTCTAAGTATACTTCTAGGAACTTATGAATAAACTCATTGAACGCTGCAACCACAACTCTGGAAAAAACTGTGGGGGAATTCTTCATTCCAAAGGGCATTACTATATAGTGATAACTTCCACACTTTGTTGAAAATGTGGTCTTGTACCGATCTTCCTATGCAATTTTTCTCTTATGGTACCCCGAGAATCCATTTGTAAACGAGTACATTTCTTGGCCTCCTACGTTCTTCAATACCTCATCTATGAATGGTGTTGGAAATGGGTCATTTAAACATGCATCATTCAACTTCCTTGGATCCACACAAATCATGATTACTCCTATATTCTTTTCTTGGACTACCATTAGACTAATCCACTCTGATTCCTCCACAGGCTCAATCCTTCCTACATATAACATCATGTCTATTTCAACTTTCACCTTCTCTTTGTACTTTTTATTTAACCTATAAGGCCTCTGTCGCGCTAGCTTAGCACCTGGTTTTAGTGGAATCTTCATCTCTCCTAAGTCCCCAACTATCACATTCATTTTTGAGAATATATTTGGGAATAGGTCCTGATATTCTCACAACAAGTCTATGATCTTCTCTACTGTCTCATCACTTCAATAATATCTTATCTATGCAAACTTTGGGTTCTCTTTCAGCCCAGTGTTTACCTTCCACGTCTTTATAGGTTGTGTGTATGTGATAGACTAAATCTCTGGACCTTCTACTACTTGTTCTCCTTTTGTTTTAGGTACCTGTATATTCCTAGGATCTTCTTCATTCTGTTCTTCCTTAGAAACATTTTAGTACTCCAATAAGTCATGGACGGTCATATTAGCTCTATGTGCACTGCATAGTGGTACTACCTCCATCAACACTTATTCTAATAAGATCTTAGTTCGAATAACTTGTAGTGTTGCATCTGTCGATGAGGATTCATATTCAAATTTAAATGTGATTTTAAACCTCTCGAACAACTTGTCCCATCTTGTTGTTTCTCTGCGCATTTCCAATTCCAAATATCAGTTCTTCGGAATTGTGTGTAGTGTGTGTATAAATTTGTGCATCGATTTTGTCTTTGATACTAATATCCATAAGGTCTTGCACTACTCAACATGACCCTCTAGGCCATTCTCGCCTGTATATTTTTGTGCAGTGTTTTATACCTGTCAGCGGGCGAAATTGAACGTTCGTCAACTGGAGGGGTGGATCTGGTCCGGGGTTGTCTAAATAACCCAAGCTGTTTGGGATGATCCACTCCGACGGGTTTAGCCGCTTCGTTGGCCGATCTAAGTCCTAAAATAGAGAAAGAAAAAATAAACTAAAGAAACTAATCTAAGTGAAAAAGCAGCTACAGCAAATTATATACAAATCTAAAACTATATATGCAGTTTACTAACTAATATCATAAAACAATAATTCTACTTATTTAAATGTTCAACTATCAACAAGATTAAATCTCAATTGCATATGTAGAGTATTTATAGAATACAGATTTTAGATTGAAAACCTGCAAAAATCATTTGTGAACTGTCCTATGACAATGAAACTATTATTTTGATTTTTATAATTTTATGAGAAAGGAACAAAAAATTGAAAACTAACTAAGATGAGAAATTAAAATAATAATCCTAACTGTGAATCTGAAATATATAACTATCTAAACTACTAAGAATTCTTGAATTTATTAACTATTGAATTGCAAATAACAAACTGACCTGAAGTAACGCTTCCTATTTGTCCTATGCATAGTGCTTGATTTAGTTGTTTGATGGGAGGAAACACACACCATATTTTCCACAAAACTTCTTGTAAACGAGAAGCAACAGTGCTCTTTGAAAACGAATGACAGAACAAACAAGACACAAAACGACAACTATCTTAAAGTTTACAGATCATCACATTTAGATAAATCCCTGTGCGAAGATTTGCATATAATTGTTCATTTAATTAAAAAGATAAACCTTCTGTTAATTAAATTCAAACAGAGTGATTGTTGTGAGTAAAATGAGACACATCAAATATGGACAAAATTTAAGTCATAATGCATCAACCTGTAACAAGTCTTGATATCTAAAGTAGTCAATAACTTGATCACAAATTAAAATGCACAAAACTTGAACGAAAGTATGATAAATTGAAAGCTAAAGATGTTACAAAAGATCCACTTCCATTCGAGTCTATATAATCATAAATCCATAGTCTTTGTTCTCCCAACAGTGATGGGTTGTTTACAAAAAATAATAAGTATATAAAGGCCACAGGGTAAAGCATCCCTGTGGGAATTATCAAAAACAGTTTGCAAAAAATATGGGAACAATCTCCCAAGTCTCTATTTCTGCCTAGGACTAACAACTAGAAACAAAACTATGTAATCAAAAGTATGTTCTAAACTACCACAACAGATCCAATTCCCATTGAAATTCGTATGTACCTGTAGATAGGCAAAAAAAAACAATTTTAGATAATGTTTTAATTGTAGAATCAACAAAATCCAAATTTTATGACTAGCTACAGAATCTCACGATACTGTAGCTGGTCATATTTACAAACAAAATCGTTTTAAATTAACCAAATGATAACATAAATATATGCGACCTATTAAACAAACCCTTAATCACTAATTCAAATCAAAGCAAATCATTCATGCTAAAACAAACCAAAACTTCTATGCCAATTCAGAACCAACGAAATCATAATTGAATTAATCAAATGGTAACAGGGATATATGCAATCTGTCAACCAACGTTTTTATTACCAAATCGAAACAAACATAATCTTTTTGATAATTCAAAATCAACGAAATCGTTTTTGAATCAACAGATTATATTTTATTTATCAAACCAATCTTTGATACTAATCCAACCCATACAAAAGACTATGCTAATTCAAACATACATAATCGTTTTTGAATCAAACCAAACAGAACTAAATCAAACTAACTCAGAGCCAATTCAATCGTTTATACCAATTCGAGAACAACAAAATCGTATTAAACCGATTTAATCAAAACAGATCTATAATCGATCTAACAATCAAATATTTTGCACTGATTTAATGCAAACACAATTCAAAACGAAATCATTCTTGCTAATCCAAACATAACAGAATCATGTTTAAATCTATCAAAGAAAAACTATTTCTGAGAAAACATGATCAGCTATGCTAATTCAAACCAAAAATCGATATTGAAATCACATACCTGGGCTGTAGGAAAACGATTCGGTCAGGATAACTTTGAGTTAACAAAGGCAGTAGCTGCCTCAACATTTCTGAAGATGATAGAACCCGTGGTCTTTTTCTTCTTATCATAAGCTTGTAGCCTGTGATTTTCCTTTGACAACACAGTAACCCCTTCCTCTAATGACTTAATTTTAGATTGCAACAGAGGAACATCTATGTAGTAACGTTCGAGCCAAGAATTGCATTGAGTACACGGTGGTTGATCGGGCCGAGCCACTACAGGTGGGGGTTCTTTTAAATTACCAGGGGTTCCACTGTCAATCTTAATTCCCGAGAAGTTAGAGTCATTCTTGCGGCACAGTGGAAGGCTGGACACATAGTCATAGGGTTCAACAGAACAGAGGCCATGAGAGTAAGGGTATTCCTCGGCCAAAAAGCGTTCAATCTCAGAGTCTGAATCCTCGCTCAAAACGATAGGCTTCTGGTCAGTGTTTTGTTTCGGCTTGTTCCAAGCACATCTGGATACCCATCATGCATTCTTCTTTCCCTTACTATTGGCATCAGTATTACCCTTTCCCTTCTTCCTTACAGGCCTCTTAACAGTCTTAGTATTGTCTTTCGAGCATGGGTCGGGTATGGTGTCGGGTAGGTCAATGTTGGGGCATTTCAAGGGTTTGACAGGGGGTAAAAGGGTAGGAGGTGGCACGGAAGGCCCAACCAGGGTTTTGGTGACCACAACCTTGTCCACTTGAACACATTCGGGAATGGCAAAGCCATTTCTTGATAGGAAATCTTGCCAACTGTCACCACTAAGCCTCAAATGATGCACAATAATGATCTTAATCAAGCAGTGATGGAAGAGGCTGCTATCAGCCTTCTCCCTCTTAAATCATTTCAACATTTTATATAGACTGCGTAGGAGGTAGTGAGGCATGTTCAAAGGGAAATCAACAAAATTCATAAGTAACCGGAGATGGGAAAGAAACACTAAACCATAACGACCTTCGCAAGTCACTAATTGCTTAACAATGGCTAATAAATCATGCCACCTGGGCTTGAGGGCAGTGATAGGCATACCTCTATCACAAGTGACAATTTTTCTCGATGTGAATAGGAGATGCCATGGCACTTCGTCCACTTTCGAATTCTTAAACCACCTCTTCCCTTTAACTGGTAAACCCGTGGATGAACTGAGGAATTCCTCATTTAGCTCGAGTTGGATGTCCCCAACCTTAGCCCTGCATCCGTCGAAAGTGAGAGAAAATTGTTGGCCTACCACGAGGTTGAAACCCTCAAATTTTTGGATAAAAACTAACTAGCCACTATTCTCCAGGTCTTCATGAGCGTTGTCAAAAAGCAGGAGCGTTTGGATGCCATTAGGTTCTATGCACACTACAAGTGCTATGGGAGAGAACACATAGTGAGCAGGGTAAACAGACAGGGGGTTAGACAGGGTATATGCAGAACTGAAAGCTCACAGGTTTCCCCAAGACCAACAGAGGTAACTCGAGATACAAGGCAGACATTAATGCCTAAGTGTGTGAGGGTGGTGGAACGAAACAAAACCATGCAAAACATTCACATCAAAATGTACAATCGACGACGCTATGGTGATTCAAATTAGTATTGGTGTGTGTTGAAAGTAATGAAAATGACATGCCAATCAAACAACTATTGAAAACCATGATAAGTCGACCCGAATATTTACACAAGCAATAGTGTTTGTATGATTTAAAACAAAACAATATTTCAAATTTAGCACCAAAGATTTGACCATAAAACTTATGCGTTGCATGAAACCATTGCATCAAGGGTCTAATCACAATGTTAATGCGTTCTCATGAAACCATTGCACCAAGGGATTTGATCAAAGGCAATAGAACATCAAACCACGATTATGTCAAGGACTCAATCACAATCACTAGAATACCATTGCATCACAAACTTATAAAATGAAGTCATATTAACAAAAAGGCAAAGTGAGCAAAGATTTGGTGTTTTGCCAACTGTGTGACCATCAATGAGTTAGAGGTGAAATGACCACATAAACAAGAGTAACCATAATAATCTAGTGACGATTTTAATACCATCAACATGACTTCGAACTCAAGGTTTTCACGCTTGCAGTCGTGAAAACGAAAATAAAAGGCAGGTGTGCGAATGCGCAAAATAATCATGTCGTTTTATTCAAAATATTGCGATGAGAATCAAGGGTTCCAAAACACTTGTGTAGGCAGCTTATAAGGATAGGATAAAAATGCGAAATGGCTGCCAACAATGGCGACACACTGGTAGAAGCAATTATCTCTGCCAAAAGAACAAATTCAGATTATGATAATGAGAATAATTCTAACTCAAAAACAACCAGAAAATTGTCTAAACATCATCATTAATCAAATACTCCAGTTTTTCTTAAAAGGTGAAAACTGATAACAGTCTTAAGACCAGCGAGTCATGATATTAAAGATAAAATCTCCAATACTGTTGACAGAGCCACTACTACCAGCAGGGATTCATAGCCTCGACAGGGTTACCATTTAACCCACTATGATATATGTATCCTGCTAAGAAGTTCCAAATCAGAATAAAGAACATTTTAAGGTCAAGAGATTTCATACTTACGAATTTTCATATACCCGACATTGCTTCGTTGCCAGCGAGCCTGTTCAGTACCCCGGCGAAGTTGTCTTGGCGTCATGCATGCATTTACCCGCTACCAGCAAACCTGTTCAACATCCCAGTGGGTTTACAAGCACTTCCCACAGCTCTTTTATGATTTGTTTAGTTTTTAAAGATATATAATTGAGCTGGGTGACGCTGAAAATTATGATATTTTAGACATATTTTTACAAAACTTGAAAGAATTTTTTAAAACTGTCCTTCATTAAGATTCAAAGATGGTTTGTTTACAAAACCGACCTTCGAAAGTAGGGAGACATCTTCTGAGTTATTCCCTTAAGGAACAGGGACAACGTAAGAAGATAATGGATGATCGTGACAGGCTTTACTTACAGATTGAAATCAATAAACTTCTTTCAAACAACAATCTTTTCTCAATCATGGCTGTAAATTTCAGAAGTATATTATAATTGATGTTTAGACAACTTTTCAGCAGTCATTTCAGAGGAATTTTTTTTTTGTTTTCTTTGTCTGAACATTTCATAATGCAGGTATGTGTATTTCAACAGCAAAAACTGGTAAGCATAAGGGAGAAATCAAAACACACCAGCGAAGAAAGATTTGAAAGCAAAGAAATCCACACACACAAAAAAAAATATGTACAGAAGGTGCATCTGAAAGCCTCATGCAACAAATCCCTGAAAGAAAGTAGAAAAAATCTTGTTTTATGGGAAATAAGTCCTACTCGTGGTACTGGGTTAGGGTTGATTCAGATTCATTTATCTCTTTACTTTCAATTTAAGATTTTCATGACGATACCGCGTTTTTGAAAATAAATGTTCAACTAAAAGCAAAGAGAAAAAGATCAAGGGGACTTCCCTGACAACAGCCGTATTATGGTTCTCGTGGTGCGCCCACTTGCATTCATGACTGCATTATTACAAAGAGAACTAGTGAGAAATAAAACTGAAAGAAAACCTATTCCTAAACCAACCCTAACTTTTAAACAAATCAGGATACTACGTGAAGTCATGCTTCCAATGTAGCCATCGGAGTAACTCCAATCCTGCAACGGAAACAAAATCAATCATTATTAATAAGAATGGTAGTATATCAAAAAATCATAGAAACATATCACACTTACCTTCATAATCATCATCTAAAAACAAAGTAAGCATGATCTTACCATTCCCTTGAATATTCTTGATGTATGAATCCTCCAGCCATTGTGCAATCTTGTCGTGATAAGGGTCATAATGGCATGGGCGAGTGTAAGTAAGTTTGAAAAACTTGTCAGGATTACGAGGAAATGGAATAATCATTAGCCAAGGCGGAAATGCCCCATCCTCCTGACAGTTCTCTAAGTTTTAATTAATTTCTTCACTTGGAGGATCTAAAAGAAATATGTCACGCCTACTTCCAAGATACTTAGGTAAAAAGAAAGCAAGCACAACTTTATCTTTATTATGAAATTTTTTTATATATGAATATTCAAGCCATCCTAAGATACTGTCACAAAAATGGGGATGCAAATCATGACTTTGATGAAACGAATATATCAATGGGAAACTCATCATAGGAGGATTCATGCAATCAATTAGATCATTGGTTTGAATGTCTCCTTCGATGAGATTGATCATTTCAAAATGTGAAGCATAAACATTAAGATTCAAGCTAATCAAAGAACGAATATGAAACTTAGAATTTTTGATCTCCATAAAATAAAGTGCATTGTCTTTTTCAACAATAAACTGTGTAAAATCATCTCGCAACATGTCCTCTTCCCATATGAGTGATGAAAGTGAACAAGCATCAAATCCGGTTTTATCAATGTTATGCTCGGAATTAATTTCACGAAAATTTTGAATATTGAAAAGATATGATTGTGGCGGAAAAGAGTAGGATGTTGTAGGTAAGGTGTCAAGTTCAATAGAGTCTAGGAAGAGATCATGATATAAAGAATAAAAGGAATCAGAAATAAGCAGATGAAAAGAATCTCTTGAACTATGATACTCAACAATGGTATCCTCAAAACAATTCTCTTCACTTTCTTTAAAACTATCACTCTTTTTTGGTGACAAATTCCTCAACATAATATGATCATATGGATTTGCCTTTTGTATGATAGATAATTCAAAATTTATGTGACAAACATCTAGTCTTTCCTGTGAACAAAGTGCATTTTGAGGGTGAAGGTTTAAAGTTTCTTCTTCTAGTTGCGTAACTTCTTCTCTAATCAATTTCATAGGAGTACTAGAACATTCAAGACGATTTTCGTTGCTTAAGTGTTCTTCAATGACTGATTTCAAATGTTGATTAGAGAATGAGTTAAAAGAATGAGGATATTCACCTTGAGCCAGAAATGAATCATCTTCCATACTGTTCGAAGACTGAAAATACAATGATTCAAAGGAAAAACCAATTTGGTTGTCAATAAGAGTCTGATCAATAGATTCTACCTCCCTGTCTTGTTCAACATTATCGGAAGAATTCTTCTCTTATTGCGAAGAAGATTGTTCTTGCAGTTGAGTGATAGGATTTTCAATTGGTTCTTCATTCGTGATTGAACATGACTGGATGGAAGGGATGGAAGCATCATAGAAGAGATTTAATCCCAATGACATGTCATCGAGATTAAATTTACAGAGTATATGATAGACTCTTGTCAAAGAGTCATCTGAAGATGAATCGTCGTTGATTAGCGAAGTATGAAATTCTTCACATAATTGATCAAAATCATAAATTTCAAAAGCGTCTAGAAACTCATCTACAAATTGAAACCAATCAAAAATGTGACATGCTGGAAAGGATTCAAACCAATGTTTCATCCGACCTCTAAAAGTAAAAGCGAACAGTCTGCATAAAACTCCTAAATCTGAGATGTCATGTTTGATGCATTTGCACAAAAACTTGTTAAGGTGGTCTTTAGCAGATATATTGCCTCCACCATCAAAGGTGAGTTTGGACAAGCGAGAGACTGTCTCGTTGGGAACATCGGGTAATGAGAAGTTGAAAGCATGTTCCAACACAGTGATTTGGGGAGCCATGGGGGAAATTGAATACATTTAAAATAAATTCCCCTACAAGGCCAGCTTGTCAGTCGGCCCTCCTTCTAGCACCATTTGTTGGTGGGTGAAATTGAAGGCTCATCAACTGGAGGGGTGGATCCGGTCCGGGGTTGTCTAAATAACCCAAGCCGTTTGGGATGATCCACTCCGACGGGTTTAGCGGCTCCGTTGGCCAATGTAAGTCCTAAAAAAGCGAAAGAAAACTAAACTAAAGAAACTAATCTAAGTGAAAAAGCAGCTACAACAAATTATATACAAATCTAAAACTATATATACAGTTTACTAACTAATATCATAAAACAATAATTCTACTTATTTAAATGTTCAGCTATCAACAAGATTAAATCTCAATTGCATATGTACAGTATTTACAGAATACAGATTTTAAATTGAAAACCTGCAAAAATCATTTGTGAACTGTCCTATGACAGTGAAACTATTATTTTGATTTTTATAATTTTATGAGAAAGGAACAAAAAATTCAAAACTAACTAAGCTGAGAATTTAAAATAATAATCCTAACTGTGAATCTGAAATATATAACTATCTAAACAACTAAGAATTCTCAAATTTATTAACTATTAAATTGCAAATAACAAACTGACCTAAAGTAACGCTTCCTATTTGTCCTGTGCACAGTACTTGATTTAGCTGTTTGATGGGAGGAAACCCGCACCAGATTTTCCACAAAACTTCTTGTAAACGGGAAGCAACAGTTCTCTTTGAAAATGAATGACAGAACAAACAAGACATAAAATGACAACAATCTTAAAGTTTACAGATCATCACATTTAGATAAATCCCTGTGCGAAGATTTGCATATAATTGTTCATTTAATTAAAAAGATACACCTTCTGTTAATTAAATTCAAATAGAGTGATTGTTGTGAGTAAAATGAGACACATCAAATATGGACAAAATTTAAGTCATAACGCATCAACCTGTAACAAGTCTTGATATCTAAAGTAGTCAATAACTTGATCACAAATTAAAATGCACAAAACTTGAACGAAAGTATGATAAATTGAAAGCTAAAGCTGTTACAAAAGATCCACTTCCATTCGAGTCTGTATCATCATAAATCCATAGTCTTTGTTCTCCCAACAGTGATGGGTTGTTTACAAAAAATAACAAGTATATAAAGGCCACATGGTAAAACATCCCTGTGGGAATTATCAAAAAAAGTTTGCAAACAATATGGGAACAATCTCCCAAGTCTCTATTTTTGCCTAGGACTAACAACTAGAAACAAAACTGATGCAGGAGAATCGCTCACTCAATCAAGCGAGCCAGCGCGAGGAGGAAAAGGAACAGCTGGACAGCGCCAGCATTCAAATTTTGAAACATTGAAATATGGTTGCACCAAACATTAATTATTGATGTGATGAAGCGCACTTTATATATGTAACAGACCTTGAGCGGATAAGCTCTAGTCCTTAGGTAGCTGAGGAATTTACTTAGATTTAATGCAAGTAGATAGAATAATTAACTGTAGATTAGACAGTTTAGCTTTCGAGAGGGAAAA
>ML794577.1:788903-822597 GCA_009831015.1 Picea engelmannii
AGTCGCGAGAGCCGATCCTTCTTTAACTAAGGAAGGGAGGGCCGCCGGAAGTAGCTGTGGGTGAAGGACTCCGGAGGGAGTCGGAGAGTTGATAACTCTTTGGGCCGTAGAGAAAGAGAAGGTCCTGGTGGAGCGACCGTGCTGCCGAGGGCAGGTTGCGTCAAAAACTATGTAATCAAAAGTATGTTCTAAACTACCACAGCATATCCAATTCCCATTGAAATTCGTATGTACCTATAGATAGGCAAAAACAAACAATTTTAGATAATGTTTTAATTGTAAAATCAACAAAATCCAAATTTTATGACTAGCTACAGAATCTCACGATTTTGTAGCTGGTCATATTTACAAACAAAATCATTTTAAATTAACCAAATGATAACAGAAATATATGCGACCTATTAAACAACCCCTTAATCACTAATTCAAATAAAAGAAAATCATTCACGCTAAAACAAACCAAAACTTCTATGCCAATTCAGAACCAACGAAATCGTAATTGAATTAATCAAATGGTAACAGGGATATACGCAATCTGTCAACCAACGTTTTTATTACCAAATCGAAACAGACAGAATCTTTTTGATAATTCAAAATCAATGAAATCGTTTTTGAATCAACATATTATATTTTATTTATCAAACCAATATTTGATACTAATCCAACGCATACAAACGACTATGCTAATTCAAACATACAGAATCGTTTCTGAATCAACCAAACATAACTAAATCAAACTAACTCAGAGCCAATTCAATCGTTTATACCAATTTGAGAACAATAAAATAGTATTAAACCAATTTAATCAAAACAAAGCTATAATCGATCTAACAATCAAATCTTTTGCACTGATTTAATGCAAACAAAATTCAAAACGAAATCATTCTTGCTAATCCAAACATAACAGAATCATTTTTAAATCTATCAAAGCAAAATTATTTCTGAGAAAACATGATCGAATATGCTAATTCAAACCAAAAATCGATATTGAAATCACATACCTGGGCTGTAGGAAAACGATTCAGTCAAGATAACTTGCAATGGATTTCCAAATCCTGTCAGAAGTAGGAAGAGGAGTGTACAAGCCTTGTTTCCTAGTGGTCGGTTTGGAAACAGCGTAGGCGGTGGATGACCGTATATTCTTGATGACATTATGTTAAAGTTTCGGCTAGTAGAAATGTCGTTGTGGCACTGTCATTGTCTTTTCCATGGAGAATTTTACTACCACCCGACTATAGTGGGCTTCCCAAAGCAGCTTTGATCGCTTTCTCGATGAAATGCAAATATGGCCCAGATGGCACAGGATACCGTATTGAACATGAAAATTAGTGACACATGTGTTTGCGCCCAATATTTGGTAGGTGTTGGCGAAGTCAAGATATGTCTCATAGAGGTGGGGCCATCTGAAGGTCTCTTGTCTACAAGAGTCTAGCACCATGGTGAGTGTCGCGTCTGGAGGTCAAATGAGGAAATCAACGATTTGGTTGGTACTTCCTACTTTTTACTTGATGTTGAGGTGGAACTATTGCAAATATGTGGACCACTTCTGATGGAGTTCATTGTGTAATTTTCCTTGTGTTTGCATGAATTGCAATGACTTATGATCAATGTGGATGATTGTCTCCTTCCCAAGAGTGTAATGCCTCTACTGGCAGTGGGATTGCACAATGGAGTACATTTCTTTGTCGTAAGTAGGGTACTCATGGAAGACATATGATAGTGTCTCACTATGATATCCCATGGGGTGGCCATGCTGAGTGAGGACTACACCTACAACATATTTCAAAGCATCTGTCTCGATGTCAAAGGATTTTTGTAGATCAGGTAATGAAAACATTGTGGTTGAGAACAGGTGTTTCTTCTGATCATCAAAAGATTGATATTGGGATAGCCCATCGACCAGGGGATAAACCATGGACCAATATATATTGGGGGCTTAACTAAGGGCGAAGGATAGGGACACATGGTACTCGATTCATCTAAGAGCCGAAATAACAGGGGGGGGTAGCATGCCAGGGATAAGCCCGAGGCCACATGGCCACTCTCCATATGACTAGGAGCCCTCTCTAAAGGGGTTGCGCCCAATATTATACATCAAGTGGGTTTAAAAACTTTAATATAAATATTTTTAAATGATTTTATAAGCAGTTTTGGAGATGTTTAGCCCTTTTTGCGGGATATTGGGCCCTTTTTTAGGACAAATCTTCGGGGCAAGTTGGGATATGGTTACCAAATTTAGATATATATAAATCATGACTTATTGAGGCCATGGGAGGACATTCAGAGCAAGTTTATTCTGAATATTTTCCAAGCCAAAGCCATTTTTATGCAGGGAAGTTGCTGAGGAGAGAACCTTTACGAGCCATTTCTAGGAGCTCCGGTCATTCGATTTGAGTGTCGTTTCTTTTGTTGGGTTCTAAATATCTGGTAGAATAAGAGCATATCAGTTTGTAAATTTTTTGGCACTGTCGTGATGTACTTTTAAATCTTTGAACATAAATGATAAAGCCTCACCCACTGAGACAAAGGCCTAGAGACATAGGCAAGATTGTCAAACTCCGTTATAACTTTTTTGTTTTATGGTTTGTTGTTCTCATGCTTATGTTAAGATCTAATTTTTTTTTAATGGATTTCATGTTTCATTAATAATTCTTCCTCTTTAATTAAGCTTCCTAAATGGTTAATTAACACATGCTAAATAACTCAACCATTGTCATTGAAAATATCTTTGCAGATCATGAATTCAAGGAAGTCTTCCATACATATGTCTTCCCTATTGGGACCTAATGGTATCCAGACTTTCGATCAATGTTACTAAATTATTTGGCCCCCTTGAGTTGATCAAGGAGATCGTCGATTTGGGTAATTCGGTACCGATTATAGGCTGTAATGTTTTTTAAGGCCCAGTAATCAATGCAAAGTCACTAGTGTTATGTTGTTTTTTCACATGAGTGAGAAAAAACACAACACTTGCATGCTTAGTTAAGTTAGTTAAACAATACAAAAATTTGTGAGTTTATTAGATAATCAAATACACATGAAACAAGGAAATAAAACTAAAAACAACTAAGAAACAAATGTTATAGAAACTTGCAAGAACTAGAACCATAAAAAGAAAAAATGACCAGTATATAGCTACCAATGGATCAATATAATTATAGGATAAACACTGTAGATAAAGGCAGGGACTTATGAGTCCCATCTTCCTCCTTGGGAGGGATCTGGAGTTCCCTAATAGAGAACTCTTCTCTTGATGCAATGGAAAGTGACAATGGTGTAGAAATACAATGCCAATTCCCTCAAGAGGTGAGTGGAATGGCCCTTGATATAGTGCTGGAATGATTCAAAGAGAAAATAAGATTCTCAAAGAAGAATTCTTGCAGCATAACATTACCTTGAAGTTATTATTTTTCTAGCACACCCATGGCACGTATTTATAGTGTCCATTCATGGCAATATATAATTGGTTCATAGTGTGTGTTATCACACAAAGAAGCATGAACGCAAGCGAGTAGGTGCATTATGTAGCAATTGAGATCCCCTACAGAGGTTAGATGTGGCGCTATATCCAAGCTCATTTGTAGGAAATCCAAAGTTGGCAGGCGGATAAAAGTTTGGTAGGGGCACTAAAGTAGTTGGCACGCCCAAATCTCAGCTCCCATCAAGATCGACAGTCATTGACATTTTTGGGGCCGCATCATGCATGGACGTTAAAATCCGAAGGGTAGGACAAAATCCCAACCATGGTTTTGCAGGGAGTAGATGTGGAAGAAGAGGGTTCATTTTGGGCCCGAAAGCAGTGTGGGTCCAAACCGCTTCCCATGTACCCGGAATTCACATGCACATGTAATGTATTAACCAATGTCGATAGGTGGTCGCCTGATAATTATCCTGTCATGCTCCAATCCCAAGGAGGGGTCAACCAATGAATGGGAATTGACTTCCATGACCTCAAGGCCCAATCGAAAAATGACAGGTGTCCCTCTGGCAATCATCCCATCGCACTTCAATCTCGACGAATATCCAGTTAATGAGGCAAGGACGGGTAGCTAAAACCTCAGCTCAACCCATAAATGGAAGGCTCAAAAGTTATGGTTAAGGAGGCCAAACTGCCAACAAGGTACAACGATGGTCAACTTTTCTGCAGGTCTTCATTGAACCTGGTTTGCATATGGAAAAAGGAAACATGCCCAGTCTGACAGAGGACTACTCAGGCACAAAGCTTTGAATGACATTGCTAGATCACACTCTTGGCAGTTGTGGACAGATCTAAGTATAAATAGATCATTTTAATATTTTTTTATGGTCGTCGAATGGT
Organism: Picea engelmannii; assembly: GCA_009831015.1. Classification (NCBI taxonomy): domain Eukaryota; kingdom Viridiplantae; phylum Streptophyta; class Pinopsida; order Pinales; family Pinaceae; genus Picea; species Picea engelmannii. The sequence continues at coordinate 793,222 of ML794577.1, forward strand.
TTAGCAAATCTCCCTACTATGTACTTTTTGAGGCCATAACTATTCTCTGGTTATGTATCAAATTTGAGACTCTCTCACTAATAGAAATCAACTTCTCTCATCTGTTTTTTCAAACTATGTTGTAACACTCGGGCATGGAGGATCTAGTTGAGGGTTGTGATTCTATAGTAATGTAGGTTTGATTACAATAGTGTTGTGACCAGTTTTAGTCAGCTTCTTTGTTATCTTATTTCCCCTTATACTGAAAAGATCGGGCATGGAGGATCGAGTCGAGTTGTTGTAGTTACATGGTAATGTAGGTTTGATTATTATGTTGCTGTGACATATTTTAGTGTTTGAACTTGAGTTCAAGAGTGCTCTTGAAACTGATTTTTTATTCACCAAACTCCTTGAAGGTCAGATGATTATAGTAGTCTTGTTCACATCTCTCACTAAGTCTTCCTTCTTCTCACCCTTAAACTCAAATCACTGACTGAAGTTAATAAGGACCTCACTTCCCTATGCATTTCTTGTCTAGTTTCTGTGTTCAAATCATTCTTGTACTCAATTTTTTCCATTTGACCTCCACTCATAAAACAAACATCCACCAAACGTTTTGATGGGTACTGGGGTTATCCTATCGCAATATGAGGGCGACTCTCAGTCCTAACAGTGTGAACGAGGGGCCTTTTAGGGCTCTTCCTAGCTCTTGACTAGCCTCCAAGCTAGATGTCACTCAGAGCTGAGTGTCAAATAATGTTGGGGGTCAGACTATAATTGGCTGAGAGGCCTATAAGATTCATAAATGCACTGTTCATGAGGAGTGAATGGATTTTATCATATACAGTCAAGCATCTTGCGCACAGTGCATGCTGAGGCCTGTGTTAGCCTACACATTCCACGCACTGTGCACATGCTCCCTTTGGTGAATTTGCGCACTTTGATTTTTTAACCAAGTATATAGTTTTTTTCCATTTTGATGGATTTTGGTGTTGTAGGTGGACTAATTGTTGTTGGAATAGATGTCTTTCTTCAACCATTGTGTGCAATGTTGTGGATGATTTTTCATTGATAACAGATGCCCCCTGATGTGTGAGGTTAGGAGCATACGTATAGTTGAAATACATCAATGTTTATTTTGTTGAGAGTGTCATTTTAAGGAAGAGTGAAGAGAAGAATTGCAAGAGCGATCCGCTGGAGGGAGAGGGAAAACTATGGGACCCAAACCTTTCTCTAGGAAAACATAAAATCTATGTACAAATGAGGCAGGCATGCCCCATGCTCGTGTCATGAAACCCAAATGTGTGACTGTAACTCAAGATGATGTAGATAACTACAGTGCCCTTGGGGGAGATTTATAATGGAAGATGATAGTTCAGAATGGTGAATGCGATCTGAAGTGAGTAAAGGATGACTGTAAGAAGTGTCGATGACACGTAGGCATTGATGGCCTAATAAATTCAGTGGTCTTCAATTGGTATGAAAAATTGAAATTGTCGCATAGTAAGACCCACCATAACATGGGATTTTGATGAAGCCAAATGTTATTGGGGTCAACAAAATCAGAAATAAATGATGACTCTCTCTGTTCCGCCTGAGACTCCTCATTGAAAGGGTAGTGAGAGTCAAGATACTACCTCCATTTTGGAAATTGTGTTGATGTCGACATGAAGGGAGACACGATGCGAAGAAGAAAAAGGATTCTTGAAATCCACTGAGTAATAGATGATATTAGGTACTGATGAGGAATCATGGACGAAGTCAATTGTTCGTGGTAATCAAGACTACCCTTGGTTGGGGGATTTGAAGGATGATTGGGAGAAACCATAAAATTGGATTTAGTGTTAGGGGGATGACTAGATATGGGGCTAAATTGTGCGAGAGGATAACAAAGTGGGAAAACACAGAGATCATGGGTACATGGATTTGGGATACTCGAGGTTTGTTAATGTTGTCTGTATGAAAAAAGGGTTGATGCCCCAATCAAGGGCAACATGGGTTTCTTTTCTAGGTAAAATAAGTCCATCAAGGATGAAGAAAAAATATATGTATATGATGGAAACAAAGGCTTTATACAATTACCAAAGAAATAAATAATAATTTGGCTTGAGTATACAGATACAGAAACAAGTGCCCCAGTGAAAGATAAATTGTCTTGTTTAGAGAACAAGTTTGTGAAAGAGAACTGGTGGAGGTTGGACCCCCCAAGGGTGGGTTTTTGTATTTAGGTAAATGTATGGAGGACAATGTGCATGTGGGAAAAATGATGGTGGATGAGATGGAGGGCTAATTGAACTACAAGAGCGCATTCAATAGTACCACCTATAAGATTATATGACTCGGGAGTCCATTGGAAAGGTTAACAATATGATGAGAAGAAGTATAGGTTTCATTCTCGAAAGTGAAAAGTAGACTATCGAGAATCCTGCTCCTAGGAGGTAAAATCAACATGAGTGCAAGTTGCCAAGGGGAACTATAAATCGAAAAAATCATTTGGGGGAGAGTGCTACTGATTGGAAGTACCAAAATGCGACAGAGGTAAAGATACTACAAAGTCGGATGTAGGGACTCTAAAGGAAAATGGTAGAGGGTGTGACTAGGATATGCAATTGATTTACAGAGGGAATAATTACATGCCAATGTCAAACATATACTTGAAGGGGATGTCATCTTGTTGAACAAGTACCTACACACATGAAAACCAAATACTCGACATGAACAATATATGATGATAAAGAACATATAACAACTATTTGATAAAATTGAAAGTGAGCATGTGTACCTAAACGTGGCATGAGAAAAATGCTCCTCTGGGGAAAAGAGCAGATGATCTCCAGAAGAATGTGAATGCGTAGATGGAAGGATCGGGATCTCATGGCTGAGAATGGATTGAAAAACAAAGGCTCTTGGCTCCTGTAACATAGTGTGGAAGTTGGGAAAAAGGGAAATGGATGGTGGGCCCACAATGCCACCTCATTTGTACCTATCATTATTTTTGAGTTGACGATAGAGTTGTGAGGATATTTTGAGATTATGGGAGCATGAGGATATTGATCTAGGAGTAGTGAGAGACATGTTAGTGGTCCTATCATCCTGTACATGGTGAATTTGATACTTTGTAGGTAGGGGATGCACGGAGGGTCATGCACAGGTTTTTAAGGGTAGGGTCCCACAAATGCGTAGGAAAAGGGGAAATACCCGTGCACATGTGTGAGGGTACAACTCAATTTCCCGCACATTATGTGTGGGATTTCTCAATACAATCGCACATGGGGAATGCGCAGCTATGGCATGAAATATTGGGCATAATGTGTGGTTGTCTTTGAGAAAGATGCGCACATGTGTGTGAGGGATGGTCTGCGAGGGATGTCTAGATGAGAATGCATTGGATGCGTGCTTGTCTGAATGATAAGTGTGCACCCATGTGCACCTATGGAAGACACAATTGTGAATTAGTGCATAACTATCCGAAGAACAGTTGTGCATAGATGCACAATTGTATGGAGAAAGTAGTGCATTGTGGGTAGGCTAAGGGGTGCAGTTTTTTGGATATTTTATGATTTTTGATGGATGATGTAGATGATCAAATGTTTCTGGGTGGATCCAGGTGATCAACAGAGCCTATAGAAAGATGTCGGTCCACTGGCGAGAGTGCGACTGGGACCAGTTGCGAGAGGCTGTGAGGGAGTATCCTGGAGTTCGTAGACACTTGGAAGCATGCAAGTTGCTCAAGTTTTTTTACTGACGTTGGATATGGCCATAGGAGTTCATGATATAGTTCCTAATTAGGATGTGGACCACTGATCTGCAGTACTTCATTGTGAGGGGGGATCAAATCATGTTCTCTATGACAGAAGACTTGGATTTTTTGACGGGACTCCCATTCCATGGGATGGCCCTAGCTGTTGATCCCCATCTTCTAGGGGAGGATCGGGTGGAGACCATGGTGGCTCAACATTGTTCTGGGCCGAACCCTATGTTGGGTTTGGTCATTAGTATTGAGGCCATTGATGAATTATTGACTAAGTGCATCGTGACCATGGTAGTGAGGATCTATGGATCCTTGGGTACTCAACAGATCACTGGTGGTCAGCTGAGGGTGGTGGATCAGGCCCTGGATGAGGACTTGTTTGCATGGGTGTGTTGATGCACACCACGATGATGTCCCAGTTGAACCAGTGTTGGCATGCCGACTCCAGTGACTTTGCAATCAGGTATGTTTTAGTGGCCTGGTTTTTGGAGAGGGTTTCTTTGTTGCACCTACAGATTCTGCTAGAGCCAGCAGGGCAGAGATAACTGTGATTGATGCGGTGGGACCACGTGTTTGCCCGTCATGGAGGAGCGGAAGGTGGCCACTATTTCACGACCACAATGGCATGAGTGTGGCATCATATGTTACATGTTTTTCTCTAATATCCATATGTTGGTGTGGATTATAGACAGAACCCGGATATGGTGTTACCTACTTTGGAGGACTGGGACCAGAGAGGGATGTGTTGTATTTATTTTCTGATTTTGGTAGATATCATTTATTATACATGTATATGGATGTTGACATTGTATCTACTGTTCTTTTCCAGATGTTGGACACCAGGGATGCGAGGTATAGGTTGTCAGGGATCCATCTCAATGGGAGCCAACTCAATAGCAGCATGCAGAGCCGAGGGTTGGACAGAGGCATCGACGAGATGACGTTGGTGTTGGACCAGTCAGCAGGGATGATTTTAAGAATGGAAATTTATTTTAAAATGTAGAAACCTTGGCAAATATTTCTAATCCTTCATATGTCAACTATAAATGTTTGGCGATATTTTTGTAAAAATATTCAAATTTCTAAGTATTTTATATAGTTTTTATAAACTTTTGGCGATTTTAAGGTAAAATAATTTTATCCTATAGAATTTGGGCGAATCATTTTTAAAATAACAAATCTCGTTTTTGGAAAAACCATGGAAATTTAGCCCCTACAATCATCTTTGCCAGCCAGAGAGCCACAGGGGGATGCTACAACCACTTTAGAGGATTTGTGCAGATGGTTCGAGCCGGTCCTGTAGGGTGTGCCTCAGGGTATATGGGCCCACATCTAGGACGAGGACGTCCTACACCAGTGTGTGGGGGTACCAGAAGAGTGGCAAACATTGATACATGGAGAAGCAGTGGTGGGGGAAATGATGACTGGTCGACTTCCTCTTGGAGCTAGAGGGCTTCTAGCTAGTGGGGCACCTCCGACTGACAGAGGACCTTTGGGAGGGGGGCTCTAGGGGAACCTCCGACTGACAGAGGACCTTTGGGAGGGGGGCTCTAGGGGCACCTTGAGTGCTGATTTTTTATGTATATGGGTTTATGGGACCAATTTTTTATAGGGTATTGGATACCCATTTTTTGTAGTCATAGGGTTGATGGGACTCATGAGGCTACAAGAAATTGTATCTGCATATTTTTTGTAAAACATTAGGGACCATGATGATGATATATATATGATGGGTATATTTTTTGATCATTCATGTCTTTTTGTTTTATGTTTTATGATGTATGATGTATATTCTATGTGTTGACAAATGTATGATGTTCTGTATATGATGTTTTTAAATGTGATAAATGCCAATCTAATACTAGGTTAGCCATGTGATCTACTAGTTGATTGAGGTTTCTTGGAATGTGTGTAAATGTGATGGAATCAAAGTTGCAAGGTAAGAGTCTAAATTGCAGGTATTTGTGCAAGAGGCAAGGATCATGAACATGATACACATTGTTGAGCTACAGGATGAAAAGTTGGGAATCTAGTAGAACGCTAAGCTGATGAATGTGGCAGTGACTAGCCTCAGTGAGGAGAGCAATGACAACATCATATTCACCTTAGTTATTGGTGGTTGAGCCCAAACATATGCCACTCGAATGGAGTAGGATATGTGAGGGGGTATAGATGGCCCAAGAAGCTGAAGTGATATTCTGGGTTGAGCAGCTGGAACCGTCAGTGTAACTGATGTGGTAGGATGATGGATGATGCATCTGTCAATAACATGGGTGATAGATCAAACATGATGAGTGGTGGCAACAAAGAAGACTAAAAAATTTAATAATGTGTAAAAAGAGAAATCTAAGGTAGGGGGGCTACGCTTAGGCATAAAACTTCTTTAAGTACAACCCGTTGATGGGTTCTTTGAGAGGTTAGCCTTCTTGATATGCCAATATGTAGGCATCTTTGGTGAGGCAATGTTGGATGATGAAGGGGCCATGCCATAATGACTCGAATTTCCCATGGTCCAGAGTGTCGTTGGAGATATCATAGGCTAATACGAGATCACCTCCGTTGAATGAGAGAAGGTTGACATGGCAGTAGAAGGTGGATTTGAACCCTTTTTTGGCTACCGTATTGTGTTGTAATGAAGATCAACATTCTTCATCAAGTGACTCTAAGTTCAGCAGGCGCTGCTCCATTGGAGAAGTGTCAGGTAGAGTTCTATCTCAATGCGTAGCATGGGGATTTCACACTCGATAGGGAGGGTGTCTTCGATCCCATGGATGAGGTGGAATAGTGTAATACCACTGGAAGTTTTGAATACCATACAATAAACCCATAAGGAGGAAAACAACATAATATGATGCCAGTTGGTATTATGTTTGTTGACGGTATGTTGTAGCATGGTTTTGAGGACTTTGTTTACATCCTCGACCTGCCTATTAGACTGAGGGTAGTATGGGGAGTAAAATTCATGGGTGAAGCCTAATTTTGAGGAGAGTTTGGCAAATATATCGTTCTCAAAATGTTTACCATGATCGGAAACTAACTGTTGTGGGACTTCGAACTGGGTAAGGACATGGTTGAAGAAAACATGAACTGCTATGTCAGTCGTGTTATTAAATATGGGCATGTCTTGGACCCATTTGGTAAAGTAATTCACTACCATAACAATGTACTTGTGTCCATTACTGAATGTAGGATGGAAAGTCATGAATTCTATGCCCCATTTACAAAAGGGGCCGACTGTGATGACTAGGTGTAGAGGAGCTGGTGGAGCTCATGCATTGTTTTCATAAAGCTGGCATTTGTCGCATCGCTTGAAGAAGTGGATGCAGTCATGAAACAAACTGGGCCAAAAGTACCCTTCTTGAATGATTTTTTCGGTGGTAGACATACCCCATAGGTGACCACCGCAAGCACCATTGTGGAAATCATTCAACACTCCGTCGGCTTCGTTGATGGTAAGACATCGTCAAAGTATAATATCAAGCATGCGTCGGTAAAGAATATTCCCAATGAGGACGTATTGGGGAGCTTGATGGCGGATGCGTCAATGGTCACCTCAAGAGAGGTGATATGCAAAATTCCATGTACAAAGGTAGACAAGAAGGTCACCATACCAAGGGTCGTCATAGGGGATGAAGAAGAGGTGTTCATCAGGGAAATCCTCATTGATGGGGAAAGATTTGGAATCTGAGGGAAAATTTGTAATGAGTTCAGCTAGGACCATATATTTCTTTCTTTTGGGAGTATAGAACTCTATATCATATTCCTGGAGAATAACGATCCATCGAGAAAATTTTCCATTAATCTGTTGTCGACTAAGCAAGTACTGCATGGGGTTGGAATCTGCAATGACCTTGGTAGTTTGAAGAAGAATATAATGTCACAGTTTTCGGACTGCGAGGACAAATGCTAATGCGAGTTTCTCATCGTGATTATAATTCAAGAGTGTCCCTGAAATGTTTTTACTAATGTAGTAAATCACACGTTCATGCCCATCATCCCGTAATTGGACGATGACTCCTACTACTTAAACAACAGAGGATGATAAGCATAGGATGTAATCGCGATCATATTTTGGGGGACTAATCAAAGGGGTGTTGGATAGGGAGACTTTTAAATCATCAAAAGTTGTTTGATCATGTTTATCACATCAAAATGGGATATCAAGTCATAATAGGTGGAGAAAACCATGTGTGTGAGTAGCGTAGTCTAGAAAAAAGCGATGTAAGAAGTTTGCTTTGCCTTGTAGGATCTATAGTTGGCGTAAATTCCTAGGCAGTGGAAATTATGTGATAGCTTGGACCTTGAGGGGGTCCACAGTGATGTTGTGTTGGGAGACAGTGAACTCAAGGAGGTGTGTGGAAGTGACGCAAAAGATGCACTTGAGGGGGTTCAAGCAGATATTATATTGGCGACATCATTGGAAAATGGTGCATAAGTCATCTAAATGTTGGGTTCACTTTTTGGATAGAGCAGTGAGGTCATCCAGATAAGCAAGGATGATGTGAGAAAGTTCATGAAAAATGTAGGTCATGGACCGTTGAAACGTAGCACCTGCATTTTTGAGTCCAAAAGGCATGACAAGATAAGAAAAGGTACCCCAATGGGTCGTAAAAGTGGTTTTGTACTGATTTGTTAGGTGGATTTGAATTTGATTATAGCCAGAGAACCCATCCATAAAGGACAATGCTTCATGTCCAACACAATCATCGATGATTTGGTCGATAAACAAGGTTGGGAATTTTTATTTGGGACAAGTGTGGTTGATATCGCGGAAGTCTATGTAGACGTGAATAGTTCCATGTTTTCTGTTAGCAGGGAAGGGGTTGGAGACCCATGAAGTGTACACAACAGTGTAAATGAAACCAACAACACGTAAATTGTCGATTTCATCTTTGATAGCCACAAAATTTGGATGGGTGGAGGGGGCGTTGCTTTTGATGAGAATGGGAAATATCTGTCCAGGTGTCGATTTGATGTTCGACTATAGAAGGATCGAGGACAAGCATCTCCATATATGACCAGGAAATAATTTCCATGTATTCTAGAAAGAGAGATTTAAAAGAAATGATTTCTTCAGGGGAGCATGCGACACCAATGGTGATTTCTTCTATGATGCCAATTTCAATGGAAATGTCAATTTTGACAGTGGGGGAGATGTTGGCCATGTTTCCTTCCTCAAAAGCATTGGGGGCGAGGATAGGTTTTTTGAATCAGTTAATATGCCTCAAAGAAATAAAATCCTTGGTTTCGATTATGCACAGGGAGGCTTGGGTAGGAGGGTGAAAGGCTTCTTGTGAAAGAAAAAGTGCTCAATGATGGAGCACATTCGATGGGAAATTAGGGGTAGTTAGTTCCTTTGGGATATCTTCATTGCAGTGGAAAATGTGGGAATATATCGGATCTTGGGAGGTGGTAGGGGAAACTGTCAATGAGAAAGTGTTATTGTCCTCAGTGGATGAGGACGTAGAAGGGATATTGTGTACAGGGTGTGATGGCCTACTTGTCATAAACCAAATGTCACGATATTGTGGATGGTACCATGTTCACTCTGGGAATGACAATGAAACATACCAAATGTCACTAATGTGAGCCTCCATTGGGAGTGACTAAGAGGGCTTTGGCCGAGATGTGTGGCATGTTGTGGCTAATTTTTGGTGAAATTAAGGTAGATATGGGAAATAATTAGTGTAATGTCCATATTCTAAACATATGGCACAACCGAAATTGGTTTGCAACCATTTATTATGTGTGGTTGACGACTCCATAGTATCGGTGGATGTACTTGGTGGAGTGGTAAGTAAAGGGGCTTCTTTGGGGAGTTGGATAAGATTGCATATCTGGAGAAGAGTAGGGCATCTGTTAGTGGGGTGTCCTTCTCTTTTGCATAGTTCACAAGGAGGTTGAGCTCTAGGAGGGAGTGGAGATATGGGATTTTTCTTCCTTCGTTTGCCCCCAGTGGTAGTGGTGTCATTTCCAGTTGGGGATGGGGGTGGTGTGGCAGGATCTTGTACTGGGATCTACATCGGTAATCTCTTTATCTAAGGAGGGAGAGATGGTGTAGGAACCATGGAGAGTGGATGAAGATACCAGATAGGGATGGCGAGCACCGTGTTGGGAAGGGTTAGAGTAACAACTACCTGGAATGCTTGGATTCTAGGTGGGGGGTAGAAAAAGAGGATTTGGGTAATGGCCTGGGGGATTGTTTCCTAGACTGAGATTTTCCCTTGGAGGGGCTGAAAATTTGGGATAAGTGGCACGGTGGTGTTTTTAGTGTATTCTTGGGGTAGTGGTTCTTCGTTTGGTGCAACTTCGATGTGGGGAGGGGTCTCAATGAGAGGATTATTGTCTCCAATATCATTTTTGTTAGAGTACACCAAACACAATCGAGTTGAAGTTTTGAGGAGAGGTGGTGCTCCATGATATGCCCCTAACAAGGATGGATCCTTGAATATTCCAGGACCAATGTCGATGACCAAAATATCACCTGAGCTAGTGCAGACAAGGGAGAGGATGTTATTGATGTTGGCGTAATGATTAGGATTGTAATGTGTAAGTTGGTTAATGGTGACGATTTTCCCGTTGAGGGGGAAAATGATCGTATGAAAAACAGAAGAGGCTACCTCCTTCATAGCATACATGTATCTATGTTCGAACAAGATATTGTAATCAAGTGGGGCATTGATAACTTCAATTTCAATCAGGATGGTTTTTCCCCCAAGTTCTATAGGGACATTTTGGAAGAGATCTTCAGGGGATGATGCTCGACCATCGTAAGCTCTCAAGGTGATGGAAGATGGTACTAGCTCAGGGGAGTCGAGTTTTTTCCATACTAATTTGGACATGATGCATGTGGATTCACCCTCATCAATGATGCATTGATGAATCGTGATGTTCTGGATCTTAACTGGTATCTGAAAAGTTACTAGGGCACAAAGGCATGGTTGTCCACTATCTAGATAAAAGGTGGTGAGTCGAGTATCAGTTGGGTCGACTTGCCCCAAGGAGGAAAGAAAGGATTTGAACTATGATGGAAAGGTTTGGAGGACCTCCAACATAGACATGGTTTTGGGAGACTATGCTAAGTCAACGACTAGGCTGTAGTTATGTGTTTCCCTAGCGTGAGGGTTATGTACATTCTGTCATAAAGGAAGTTGGGGTATAGGAGGGTTTGGTTCAATGTTAGGTCGGGGAATAATCAATGGTTGTACGTCTGTAGCGGGAGATAATTCTGAGGTAGTTGGGGTATATTCATTAGGGGCTCTACATTGATGACCATGTGTTTGCAAAATAATCTCTTCTTTAGTGGTAAAGAGGATATTATGATCCGTCAGATTTCTAGGTTGATTGGGACTCGGGTTTTGATATTTACCCATTTGTGGTGGGGCTAGGATTATCTCATGTTGGGTATTCATAACACCTTAGTGTGGAATATGGTTTTGTAAAAATGTCAGAGGTGGTTGTTGCAAATAATGTTGTGGGGCCTGCTAAGGCACTAGAGGCACTAAGGGGCATTGAGTATTTATGGATTCTTTCATCCGTTTGAAATCGACAATTTGGGGAAAATGGTGAGTATAATGTCCATACTCACCACATAGAGCACAAGGGAAGTTAGTTATTAGGTTATTGTTCTTCATTTTTCATGGTGTATTGTTATTGTTTCTCCCTTGTGAATTTTGGTTTCCTTGATTCTAGTTTCCCCCAGCGGGATGGTTTTGTTGGGGGTTATTTCCTCCTGGTCCTGAGTTGTTATTATTTCAATTTTTTCCTTTATTATTGGAATTATTCAGCTGGTGAGATGGAGTTTCTGTATTCAATTGTTCAAAAGTATGGACCAGTTGAATGGGAGAGGGATGAACAAAATTAAGACTGGCATGTGGTTGTACTGGTGGAGGGGCAACTTGCTGGGGAGGACCAGGGAATGGAAAATATGGTTTTCATTGTGGAGATGATCCATATGATGTATAATAAGTTGAAGTACTTCCACTACTATTGGGGTTATATGCGAGGGTTTATGGTGAACTCGTACTTGGTTGAGGGATCAGATGAATCATGGGTACTGGTGGGGGTCCCCCCAACGACTGAGGGGGAACAATAGGATATGACTGTTGGTGAGTGGGAGGATGGTAATAATACATCCCTCCATATGGTTGCAGATATTATTTTTCACCATAAGTGGGTGATGTGTGGCCATAAGGGTTGATATGTGTCATAGAACCAATCAACCCATCTGCATCATGGGACATCCCAGGATTGTCATCGCCAAATGTTGTATGTCTAGGTGCATCAAGAAATATTATGTACAAGTAACCTAATTGAGAATAGATGAGGTAACATTGTTGGGCCTTGATGATGGCTTCCTCTTCTGATTGAGGAAAAGTGGAGCCTACATCCTTGGAAATAACATAGATGAGTGATTTAAGAAACCAATTGAGGTGTTGTTCTTTGGTGGTTTCTGCTTTACAAAAACTAAATCGTCGACACCATTCATGGATGTGGTCAACAATATGAATAGAAGTCGTTTTTTTGAACTCAAAAGGAGTTCTAAGACAGTATCATGATGAATTCGTAATTGGAAAAAGGAAAAAAGAGGCCTTGGCCAATGATTCAAAGGTCACATGGGACCCTGATTTTTCATCCACGTACCATTTGGCTAATGAACCAATGAGATTTCTTTGAAATAACCTCAAGTGGATGGAATCATCCATGATGTTTTTTGAAGAACACCATAAGTGGAAGGTCATAACATGGCTGGAAGGGTCTTCCCCTGGTTTTCCTTCAAGCTTTAGAATATTTGAAGGTAGTTTCGTAGGAATATTTGGCCAAGCGGTGTCATGCAAAATGGGATCATTCATGAGTTTGGTTAAATCAAGAATGTTGAGGGATGCCAATTTTTTCATAGGGATATTTGGTGGAGGATAAGTTCCATCCATTGTGTGAGTAGATAATGGACCTATCCCTTGAGATGGATTTAGTGGGTGTGTACCTCTTCCTTGAGAAGAAGTTGGAATCCTGCCTCCTTGTGAAGGAGAACCAATAGATGGATCTCCTTGGATATTTGACCCAAGTAAAGTGGAACCAAGTAAAGAAGATCCCAAAATAGTAGAACTCACTATGGTGTGATATGGTTGAGCCGGTGAGTTGGAAAGACTAAGAACTCATCCTAGAATAGGAGGGATATTCTGCAAGCATCTAGAACAACAAGGATTATGTGGTTCCCCTATGGTTTTGACTAGCAAAGTGAATGTGTGAAAATGGTGATAAGAGAGAAATAAATGAACAAGATATTTTCTCCTTCACAAAATAGTATAACTTATAATTGCATGTAATCAAATGAACATCATACATAAATCAATTATAAATAAACAAGCATGTGGCTAGGTGGATTTTGTCTGCGTTGGGGAACAATAAAAACAAATGATTGTGTCCTAAAAGACCTATCATCCTTCCTCTCAATTTAGCTTTGGGCCTTCCAATAGCACTCAAAAGTGGGGTCTGAATCCACCAGAAGAGGAACTAGTGAAGGTTGAAGTAATATGTTATAATGAGGGGTACAGGGTGCAATCCCGAAAGAGCCAGTGATATTTCACAATACCCACACAAAATATGATCAAGGTGTGATTTCAGCCCACAACTGCCACCTGGGTAGATACCCTATGTTTGGCCACTAAGTACCTCAGTCAAAGTGTGGCATTTATATTTTCGACCTCAGAAATGGGTCATGGGTTGGACACCCTCACAAGAGTTGGGTGACTCAAAGAGGGATGTGCAGAACAACTGTACCTTGGCCTTCGACCCTTCAGGGATATATCTCAGCCTTATGATGTAGGAACACTTGAATTGGAGGATTTGAAATATCCCTATCCTCAACTTCTATTTTTTTTAAATGTGAGAACCTGATAACGGGGGGTTATTTTGATGCCTACCCCCGAGAGCCTACCTAGACTAAAAAAAATTCTTTTGGCACATCCTATGGAGGAAAATTTAGTTTGTTCTTAGAAATGTTTTAGATTTGGTGGGATGAGAGATCGAGGCAATGGACCAACCTCATTTGATTTAAATTGGTGTGGATAATTTCCAAAGAAGTAGTCGGATCTTTCAAAATTCCTTTGAAGAAAGTCTACTTCGACCTCCACTATTCTAATGGAAATTATGTGTTTGATGAGTGGCTTTGTGTGCAAGAAAGTGAAAAGTGAAAAAGTTTTTAATAAGTTAAGCGTGATATTGCAGCATGTGGACTTCCTGTGGTCCTTACAAATATGCTTACCTAGCTTACTATGTTTCTTTCATACAACCTTGCGGAATATTTAAAGCCCTAAAAAACTAGCAATGTGGACATATGGGTCCTTACTTGATCCTTTAAACTCCCTAAAATGTTGTCTATACTAAGAAATATTTTGAAACTATCCTAGAATTGTAGACATGTGGGCATGTATGTGCCCATTACTTTGATCTTTTAAACCTTCCTAGAGTGTTTTCTAAACTAAGAAAGTTTTTAGAAACTATCCTAAGATTGCAAACATGTGGGCATGTATGGGCCCTTACAAAACTTTTAAGATGACTTCCAAAACTAAGAGGTACCCTAGGGGGGATTTTTCCTCTCCTAATGATTTTGTTAATGGACTTGAAATTTCCTTTCAACCACCCTTTTTGATTCCCGAGATCACACTAGGGTGTGGGGGAAGATCATACTTGAGGGTTAAAATTGATTTCTAGTCCCAAATTAATTGATTGTGTTTTTGAAAAAGAAATAACTTCAACTACAATTTTTAAATGCCAAATGAGCCATCCATGTGGAAACAAAAAAAAAGAGAAGAATAATGATTCTCTTTACCCCTAAGTGCTTATGTTATCTAACCTTCCTTGTGAGCAAGGACTCTAAGTGAAGTGTGATTTATTTACAAAGTGCAGGAAATTAAAATCTGAAGGCAATGGGCCCTCAAACCATTCATAAAAACCCTTACAATTTGAAAAACATTAAATTATGCGCGGGATACAGTTATGATAGGAGCATAGAGGGCAAAAAATGTGCAAATAAATGAATCTTGTCATGTGCGCAGTGCGCAGAGTGTACATATGTATACCCTGAAAGCCGCACACTTTTTGTCATGCGTCGGGAATGAAATTTCAAAGTGAAATTCTCTTGCCCTAGATCTTAGTTTTGACTTTGGCAGGTTGGGCTAGGCCATTTTTTGTACTTGCATATCAAAAAAATAAAAAATAAGTTCTCTCAAGTTTGAAATAGGGAGGAATTTGATAATGATCCCCAGTATGGTCACCAATCTGTTATGTTGGTTTTTTCACATGGGTGAGAAAAAACACAATACCTGCATGCTTAGTTAAGTCAGCTAAACAAGAAAAAAGTTTGTGAGTTGATTAGATAGCCAAATACACATGAAACAAGGAAATAAAACTAAAAACAACTCAGAAACAATTGTTAGAGAAGCTTGCAAGAACTAGAACCATAAAAAGAAAAAAATGACCAATATATAGCTACCAATGGATCAATATTTTGATAGGCTAAACACCATAGCGAAAGGAAGGGACTTATGAGCCCCCTCTTCCTCCCTGGGAGGGATCTTGAGTTCCCTAATAGAGAGATTTTCTCTTCATGCAATGGAAAGTGAAAATGGTGAATAAATACAATGCCAATTCCTTCAATAGGTGAATGGAATGGCCCTTTCTATAGTGCTTGAATGATTCAAATAGAAAAGACGATTCTCAAAGAATAATTCTTGCAGCATAACAATACCTTGAAGTTCGTATTCTTCTAGCACACCCATGGCACATATTTATAGTTTCCATTCATGGCAAGATATAATTGGTTCATAGTGTGAACAAGGGGCTTTTTAGGGCACTTTCTATCCCTTGAACAACCTTAAAGTTAGATTTCGCTCAGATTTGAGTGTCAAATCGTGTTAGGGGTTGGACTAGAAGTGGTTGAGAGGCCGATGAGATTCATAAATGTGTCATTCATGAGGAGTGCATGGATTTTCTCATGGACAATCATGCATCATGCAAACAATGAGCGTTGAGGCCTATGTTAGCCTGTGCATTTTGCGCACTATGCGCACACTCCCTTTGGTGAATTTGTGCACTTTGATTTTTGATCCAAGTATATAGTTTTTTTCCTTTTTGATGGATTTTGGTGTTGTAGGTGGACTAATTTATGTTGGAATTGATGTCTTTCTTCAACCATTGTGTGCAATGTTGCAGACAATTTTTCAGTGATAAGAGCTAGGTCTTGTCTTTCTTCTGCACCAACATGATTGGGATTACACAAGGTGATGAGATGGATCAGATGTGACTCTTGTGGATAAGTTCTTGGATATGATGTTGGATCTCCACATTTTATAAAAATGAGAAGTGATAGACTGACTCATTGGGTAGCAATGCACTGGGGGTCAGATCGATGGAATGCTTGACCTAACAGTGCATAGGCACCTTAATAGATGATGAGAAGATGTCTTTGTATTCTTACATGACCTTATCCACTTGTTGCTACTACATGGAGAGGTCGAACATAGAGGCCATGGATGTGGATGAAACCTTTCTCTCATTTTGAGAGAGAATCACGAAGAAGAAAAAATTCCTCGTCTAAGAAATGATCTTCCTACATTGCTTGGCAGAGATCAAGGAAATATAACTAGGTGGGACTACCTTGGGTATCCTGTACAATTTCTTGTTCAAAGTAATAATAACACTCCTAGGCATAGACTGATATACACCATGATGTTTCCATAAATAAGGTTGGCCCAAAATAACATCAAAAACTTCAAGGGGAGAAACATCACACAATACGTCATCTTTGAATGGCTTGATGTCATATGACATGTGGCATTGTTGGATGAAGCGAAGACTTCCTTGGCAGAGCCATCCGATAGTGTAGGGTTGTAGGTGTAATGTTATCGGCAGGGCTAACTGCTTGAAGACCTCTACTAATATGAGGTTCTTCTGGCTACCTCTATTTTAAGGATGGAAAATTATTTTAAAATGTAGAAACCTTGGCGAATCTTACTAATCCTTCATATTCCAACTATAAATGTTTCGCGATTTTTTTGTAAAAATATTCAAATTTCTAAGGATTTTATATAGTTTATACAAAATTTCGACGATTTTTAAGGTAAAATAATTTTTTCCTTTAGAATTTGGGCGAATCATTTTTTGAATAGCGAATCTTTTTTTTTGGAAAAAGCATGGAAAATTATCCCATGAGCGAAATTTAGCCCCTAAAATCATCCCTGAGGAAGTTCCTTTCACCCACATAAGTGAATGAAAGAGGCACTCACCTTCCTCTGACTCATCAGGTTCACCGGGATGGATCTTGGTGGTAGAAACAGTGGCATTGGGTTCCACTTCAATGATCGGTATCCCATTTTCTAGTTTGGAATCAGAGTCAGATCCTGCATCTAATTTAGAGGCTTTCACCTCATCCATCAATGAATTCTTTGAGAGACAATCAACAATTTTATACTAGGGTCTCTTATGTAAGTCACACCACTTCCTTGTATCCTTCTTTGTCTTTCCATTGTCTTTCTTTACTAGTGGCTTGGGCTAGTTGTCATGAGGTTTACCATATTTTCTCTATCTTTTGTTCAACGTGTTTGGGTTTCCCTTTCTCTCCTTATGTTGTGAGGGGTTTCCTGGACCCAATCTGCCATGTCTTTTGTTTAATCTTCTGCTTTATTTTGACAACATATTAATAGGAAACACCTAAGAATGAGATGTCCAAAAACTCCATTTCTATCTAGATCTAGTTATCCAGACCTCCTAGGTAGTCTAACACTTGATGTTTCGTAGAATATTTGATACCCAACTTGGTGCACAAGGTATGGAAGACATTGGTGAACTATGACACAATTGGGTCTCTTTCGTACTGCAATGTGGTCCATCTTGTATACAAGTCGTCATAACTTGGAACATGGTAGTATTATTCCTTAATAGAATCCCTGAAGGAACCCCAAGTGGGTGCAAATGAAAATAATGTCGATCCCTCTATTTCCTTTTTATCACAGAAAGTCTCCCAACAATATTTGACATGGGGAACAATCTTGAGGAGTGCAAATGTAATACTGTCTCTATTGAAAAAGTTGTGGACAAAAAAATACCTTTCTATAAGGTTTAAACATTTATATCCGACATACTCATCTATTTTCCCTTGAAATATAGGAATATAAAAATTGATTTGTACTTTGAAGGGGGTGGCTCCTCCACTTGAGGTGGATGCGTTGCTTGTCGGAAGCCATCAAAGGATTTGTGCAAAGTTATCCATCATTGCAGTTGTTTGTCACTCGATGGATTCCTCGAGAAACATTTTGAAAGGATCGCATGTCCCATTGCCTTTATTTTCTCCTTCCATGGATGGTTTATTTGGTGTATGAGAGAAGTTTTCCTTAAGAGAAATAAGCTCAAGACCCAACTCTCTATACCTTGACCGCATTGGGGACATGCACTAAAAAATGACAAGGAGCACACCGATTTGATTCCGTTGATCCATATTTATCAGCGGAATGAAATGAAAACACATAAATATAATATTAACATAGATGCACACTGAATAATAACATAGATACAGTAAAAATTTGCTTCTATTAAATACGAAATATGTTGAAACTATAAAATGTAGTCTGAAAACAATCTTTTTAGAATGGTGATAGCTTATCTCTGAGAAGAGATGTGAAGAATGTTATCATTAGAAAGAACATGAGAATAATGAGGCTCTGAAGGAATTTTTACAATAACCATGAATGAAAAAACTCTAGAAACCCAAAAACCTAACCTACAAGATGAAGCGCCTGTTCAAGGTGAATCCCCCTACAGACAAGTGGATTCCCTCTTAGCCTCTAAACTCCTAAGGCCAAGACAGAAAATTGCTTAACATGGACACTGACTTCCTTTTAGATCTAATGAAGATAATAAATGAAAAAGAAGGATAAATATATGTACCTCATTAACAAGGTTTGTCTCTGCAAAGTCCAGGCTGAGCTTCGATCTTGAGCTCCCCGATAGGTCCTGCAAAACAAAAAAAGATACAATGGAATTCCTACTCTATTGATATTATCTCAATCATAGATCCATCTACTGCAGACAAACTCATATGGAACAAGCACAAGTTTGAAAGAAACAGGCTAAGCATTGATTATTTCATGAGAACAAGTAAAAGCACTTACAATCCTTTCAATGAAGGTGTAGTAGCCTCTTCCAATTTCGCTTGTCCAACCCCTTTGCTCAATCAATCTCAATTGATTTATTTGATGACATCTCACTCATGAGATCATAAGTTTGATGTAATTCTCAATTTTCATTGTACCTTTCACCATGAGAAGGCCTCCTTATATAACCTTGGAGAGGTCCAACCACTTGAGAGATCTTTGGGATAAGTTGAGGATTCCTCTCCTTCATTTGAGGATCTTCCCAAAGATCATTCCTTGACCATCTATTCGAATCCAACTACCTTTAGGAATTGAGGGATTCTTCCCCTATTTGCCTCCCTGACAGTGGGTGGGTGAGCGCTCCTCCCCAAAATTTAGTTTTTGAGTGTTTTTTCCATGGAAAAAGGCTTGTACTTATTTTCAAGTGATTTCTATTCTTCCAAACCACCCTTTGAGGCGTCTTAAGTGTCTTCATGATGTCGTTAGAGGAACGACATATGCAAGATGACCATATGATGTTTTTTGACACTTGCAACACTTATAGTCAAGATGCGACACTGGAAAACAAGATGTGGCACTTACAACACTCGTAATGATGACACTTGAGACACTATCGAAGTGAGTAATTTTGAGGTGTAACAATGCCAAAAGTCATGTGGGCCATGTTGGGGTAAGTTAGTTCATCAACTTCATGGGGTCGTAACTTTTGCATAATATCTCCGTTTATGGAACATGATAGATCGTTGGAAAGGTATTGAAAAGGATATTCATTTCATAGGATAAATTAGGGTCTTGTATATTAATTGAGTTATTGAGCTTGAAAAAACGTCGTTTAGGCCCTCAAAATGTCCCTAGAAGTTTGGGATCCAAAAAACTACTAAGATTAATAAGTTGCCAAAAATTGTCTTAAGAAAGTTGGAATAGGTGGGTGGCCACAAATACCCTCCTAGATAAATAATCTCTCCTTAGGTAGAAATGTTCTCCATTGCGTTGAGTTCCCCCATCAGATAAGGAAATTTCTGCTAAATTTGGCCCCGTGTGAGCGACTTAACTTGGTGCAGGAGTTGCCTTGCTTTGACAACCCGATAAAGCTGGATCCTCTAATGGAGAGTGCCCTCTAACTTTGTTTCCATGATATGATTAGCGGATGCATGTTCCATGTAGTCAGGGTTGATCTATGTTGGTGTAAAATATTCTTCTATCTCCAAGGTGTTCAATAATGGTGGAAAGTAGGGACGAATAAGGTCCACATTGAACACTGAGTGCAAGCCAAGGAAGGGGGAAATGTTAAGCTCAAAATAATTGTCACCCACAACCTTGGTGATGGTGTAAGGTCTATATTAGAGTGGAAGAAGATTTTGATGAGGCCCTGTAAGAAGTTCTTTCTGGAAGTGCAACCAAACTTTGTCTCTGACCTGAAATTGGTGTGGCACTCGGTGTTGATCATGGTGCTTCTTGTACTTGGCTATGGAATTCTGTAAAAGATCCTAAACTTGTTAGTGGATTTGATTGTTGGGTTTTTTTTATATTATTTTCCTCGGGAAACGTGTCACATGTTTTCCTCATTTTTTGTTTTTCCTCGATTTTCGTGTCCATTGTTGAGTGGTTTTTCAGCACATGGTTTTTTGCCAATGGCTTTCTATTTCTAGTTAAGGAATTAGGGTTGTTGACTAATCCATCTCATTGGGTTAGGGTTTTGTATGCCTCTGTATCCTATATGTATATTGTATTGTAAACAATGTATCATTATGAATGAATATAGAATATGTTGGTTTTCCCAGTTTGTGTTTCCAGGCGAATAATCTTTGTGTAATGTTTGTGTTTTCCATTGTACCTTTTATGTTATTTTACTGAAATTATGTTTGCATTAAATATTGTACAAGATTAGAATATAAAGTAATGGATCTGGTAAAAGAACTAGGTGGCTTTGTTAGCTTCATTTAGAGCATGCAACAAGTCTTCCTTGGTGCCCGCAAGGGGTAGTGCAACATCCATGGGACACAATGGTTGAAATCCCAACACCACCCAAAAGGGGTTGTGGCCGGTTGAGATATGTATGGATCTACTGTAGTTGTGCTAAACATAGGGAAGAATATCATCCCATCTACAGGGGTTGGAAATGTACATGCATAGGATGTACACGATCATTCGATTAAATACCTCAGTTTGTCCATCTGTATGGGGGTGGAAGGTAGTGGATTTGGCGAGATTGGTGTCCAGCAGTGACCAGAGGCCTGACCAAAAGGTGTTGAGGAACCAGATTTCCCCATATAACATAATGGTTTATGGGATCTAAAAGTTTAACAACACATGTTCAAAGAATATCTTGGCACTGACCTCCATTGTGATTTTGTTCTTGCAGAAAACCATAATTTCCATCTTGGAAAAGTGATCAACAAAAAAAAAAGTCATTTCCCCACTTGGTGGATGGAAGGCTCAACATGTAGTCCATTGATATGGATTCCTAGGGCTTGGTAGGAGTAGGCATAGGAGTGGACATTCCTTGTTTCTTGTTCGGTTTGGAATTAACACAGGCAGTGCAGGACCAGATATACTTGTTAACATCCTTATGAATTTCCAGCCAGTATAAATGTCGCTGCAACACTTTCACTATATTTTACATGACAAAGTGTCCTTCATACACATTCTAGTGGGATTCCCAAATCATCTTCGATCTCTTTCTTGATGGAACACACATATGGACTAGATGGCACAACACCCCGTACTGAAGATGGAAATGACTGACAATTGTGTTTGCGCCTAACATTTGGTAGGTGTTGGAAAAGTCATGATCTATCTCATAGAGTTGGATCCATCCAGAGGTCTTGTGGTCATAATAGTCTATCACCATGGTGAGTGTCACGAATGGATGTCGGCTAAGGAAATCAATGAATCAGTTGGTACTTCTTGTTTTATACTTGATGTGGAGGTGGAACTATTGCAAATATGTGGACCAGTTCTGATGGTATTCATTTTGAAATTTTCCTTGTGTCTTCATGAACTACAATGACTTATGATAAGTGTGGATGACCATCTCCTTCCCGAGAATGTAATTCTTCCACTGGTGGAATGCTTGCACAATGAACTACATTTATTTTTTGTAAGTAGGGTACTTACATATGACATATTAGAGTGTGTCACTATGATAAGCCACGAGGTGGCCATGTTGAGTGAGGACTACACCCACAACATAGTCTAAATAATTTATCTTTATCTCAAAGGGAAGGTGCAGATCAGTTAACTCAATCGCTGGGGTTGAGCACAAGCGTTTCTTTAAATCATCAAACACTTGTTTTTGGGACAAGCCCCACACAAATTTGGCCTTACCACCATGCCTGGTGACTTGGGTGAGGGCCCATGCCATATGGGAGAATCCCATCATGAACCTGTGAGTGTGGTTGGCGATGGCCAATAAGAAATGAATTGGATCTTGGCTGGATCGACATGCACACCATGTACATCAACAATGTATCCTAGGTCGTAGACCCTATCCATGTCGAAGGAACATTTTTCCAAGTTGGCATATAGCTTGCGTGGCCTCTGAGTGTGCAGAACCTGTTGGATATGGTGTAAGTGTTCCTCCCAAGTCTTGTTGTATATGAGGATGTAATCCATATACACCACTACAAAAGAGTTAGTGAAAGGATGCAAGATATCTTCCATCGTCTTCATGGAAGTTGTTGGGGAATTGTTCAAACAAAAGGGCATGACCAACCATTCAAAAATACCTTCTTTTGAATTGAAGAAAGTCTTCCATACATTTTTCTTATCTATTGGGACCTACTGGTATAAAAAATTCATATCAATATTACTAAAGTATTTTTGACCCTTGAGTTGATCAAGGAGACCGTTGATTTGGGGAATTGCATACTAGTTCCTTAATGTTATTTTGTTTAGGGCCTCATAATTAATGCAGAGTCAACAGGTCTTGTCTTTCTTCTGAACCAACATAATTGGGCTTCCACAAGATGATGAGATGGGTCGGATGTGCCCCTTGTGGAGCAGTTCCTGGATGTGATTCCAGATCTCCTCATTTTCTAATAGAGAGTGGTGATAGACTAGACCATTGGGTAGAAATGCTCCATGGATCAATTCAATGTAATGCTTGACCTGACAGTGCATAGGTATCCCAGTAGGTGATGAGAAGATGTATTTGTATTCTTCCACAACCTTATCCACTTGCATCTACTATGTGGATAGGTCAGTCATGGAGGCCATGGATGTGGCTGAAACCTTTCGCTCATTTTGAGAGCGAATCACGAAGAAGAAAAACTTGTCGGTCTGATAAATGATCTTCTTGTATTGCTTGACAAAGATTAAGGAATATAACTATGTGGGACTACCTCAGGTATCATGTACAATTTCCTATTAAAATTGACAATAACATTGCGAGTTCTAGAATCATATACAACATGACGTTTCCATAAATAAGGTTGGATCAAAAGAACTTCAAAAACTTCAAGGGGATAAATATTACACAATACCTCATCTTTGAATGGCTTGATGTTGTACGACAACCAACACTGTTTTCTAACATTAATATTTCTTCCTTGGTGGAGCCATCTGATGGAGTAGGGTTGCGGGTGCGAAGTTCTCAGCATGGATATATGCTTGATGACATCTTCTCATATGAGGTTCTTCTAGATACCGCTATCAATTATGAAGTGAAATCGAGTTCCTTTTATCCACATCTGTGAATGAAATAGACACTCACCTTCCTCTGGCTCATTAGGTTCATTGGGATGGATCCTGGTGGTAGAAATGGTGGCACTGGGTTCCGCATCAATGATATGTCTCCCATTTTTTGGTTCTGACTCAGTGTTGGAGCCTGCATCTGATTCATAGGATTTCATGTCAACCACTAATGAATTCTTTGAGTGTTAATCAACAGTGTTATTCCAGGGTCTCTTATGGAAGTCACACCACTTCTTAGTTTCATTATTTGTCCTCGATTTTCATTCTTTACTTACGGCTTGGACTGGTTGTCCTGTGGTTTCCCATATTTTCTCTATCCTTTTTTCTATGGGTTGGGGATGCCCTTATCGTGCTTCTTTCATGAGGGGTTCCCAAACCCAAAAATGTTGTGTCTTTTGTTTAAGATTCTGCTCGCTTTTGATGACATATCGATAGGCCAGGCCCAAGAATGAGATGTCCAAAAAATCCATTTTTTTTGGATGTATCTATGCAGACCGTCCCAGTACTTGAGCACCAAATTTTGCTCATAATATTTGATACCCATATTGGTGTGCAAGGTATGGAAGACCTTGGTGAACTCTAACACTTTTTGGTATCTTTCCTTCCGCAGTGTGGTCCATCTTGTATACAAGTCATCATAACTTCCAACATGGTAATATTGTTCCTTAATAACATCCTTGAAGGAACCCCAAGTGGGTGAAACTTTAAGTAATGTTGATCCCTCTATTTAATTTACCTCACAAAGAGTCTACCACCAATATTTGACCTTGGGGATGACCTTGAGGAGAGCAAATGTAATATTTTCTCTATCAAAAAAGTTTTGGATAGAAAAATACCCTTCTAGAATTTTTAACCATTTATCTATGATATCCACATCTATTTTCCCTTCAAATATAGGAATATAAAAATTGATTTGTACCTTGAAATGGGTGACGCCTCTACTTGAGGTGGATGCATCACTTGTTGTCATACATCGAAGGATTTGTGCCAATATGTCCATAATTTCGTTCCTTTGTTGCTCCAAGGATTCCTAGAGAATTTTTTTGAAAGGATCTCATGTCCTGTTGTCTTTCTTTTCTCCCACGATGGGTGGTTTCCTGGGCGTGTTTGAGTAGTTTTACTCAAGAGAAACAATATCAATACCCAAATATCTATACCCTAACCACATCAGGGATATGAACTAAAAAATGACAAGGAGTAGATTGATCTGATACCATTGATATGGATTTATGAGTGGAATGAAATGAAAACACATAAATATAATATTTGTTAGAATAATAGGTGTGGTCATTTCACCATAGAGAATATAGAAATATTTTCACCCAACCATAGGAACAAAGGCCACCCTATAGAATCTTAACCATGACATATAAAATAATTCTGGAAGCAAAACCCAAAACCAATAGCCAATCAAGGTAGCGTACCTCTCTCCAAGGCTAGCATACCAAGAAAAGATATCCAGAGACCAAGAATAAATTCCAAACCATAACCAAATCCCAAGTTACAACTTCTATAGTTGTAACGCTCCTCCAGTCATGCGCACTACATGTCCTTATGAAGTTGTGAGAATGACTTTGTGAAATGAGATATAGTGCCCTCTTATTTATTGTCCTCTAAGTGACCTAACTGGGTCGACTTCTACTTCTGGAGAATAATAACTTAATATAAATTATTATCTTGAGTCGACTTCTCTTCTAAGGTTGTTTCCTAACCTTATAGGGTTTTTATTGCTTCCCAAAATATTTTAGTCTCGTCAAAGGTTACACTTATAAGTTAATACCTCCCGCAACTACCATAATATCAAAACTCCCTCCTAGCTAGGGAGGTATTAAAGGAAATCATATTCAGCACAAACAAACCATTCAATCAGTAGCATCATCATAGCCACACACGTTGTCTCATGATAAAATCATGAGAACCATCATCACTATCTAACTAGATAGTCTCCATGGCAAATAAAACAATGCCATCCAATAGAATACAACTATGTCTATTTATAGTAGTATACAATTTTATCCAGTGGTACACAACCACTCCTAGTAGCACAATGCTACTAGCCAATGACACACAATCAGTACCAGTGGATCACATCCACCACAGTAACATACAACTATTGTCCGAAGATATATAGTCTCTTCAAAAATCATATCATTTGATATCAACCTGCATAAACAATATCATGATACAGACTGAGTCATATGCGCCATTCTTCCACTCACATATATGATATATGGAATAACATCTATCCTCAAAAATTTAAACATCATCCATGAGTTGTCTGGACTGTTCTTCTCAAGCATAGAAGAATAATTATCCCTTATTTATGAACCTAGACCATTCACCTAATTGGGCCATTCTTCATACAGTAATCATAGTGCAACCTGGAGAGAATGAGTCTTCCCTAGGGAATGAATGTCCTTGATTGGCGAACTTGGACCATTCACCTAACTAGGCCATTCTTCCGACACTAATCACAGTGCAGCTTGGAGAGAATGAGTCTGCCCTAGAGAATGATTATCTGGACCATTTTCTATGGAAATGATTGTCCTGTACCAACATCCTATAATGAGCCATTCTTCAAAACTTCTCACAACTATGAACTTCGAAAGAATGACCACTTAGAGAGGTGGACCATTCTTCTTGACTACTACTCAGAGTGACTACCACAAATAATGACTATCCTACACCATTTTTCTACATTGGCCACAAGGGGAATCATTATCTATGGTACATCAACAATATATCAGACCATTTTTATTACAAAATTCATTGTCTTCTTTGGACCATCTTTCGAACTAGAAAATGATTGTCCGTTAGAAATATTGGGCCACTTTCCAGATTAGAAAGTGACTTCCCAACCTGGATCATTTTCCGAACTAGAAAATGACTTCCCACATATCAATAACATATTAGTGCTCCCTCCCAACCTGGGAGTAATCACTTCCATTTCCAATAAGGAAGTCATCTCCACGAGTCCCAAATTTTCCCTTAAGTACGTAAAAGTTTCATCTTCGACAGAGGATTTACGAAAATATTTCTATCTTCTCATATGTCGAGATATATTGGAGAACCACTTCTTCCCCCTGGACTTTACTATAGAGTAAATAATGTGCTGGGTAAAGTATACTTTTTTTTCCCGCTATCCCATGATATCATGACAAAGCTCAAATTGAAACATATCCAAGAAGTAATTCTTTTGTTATCCACACTACCTACCCAATCTAAATCGATAAATCCATGCAGTTGTATGTCATAAGTCAAACGTCCTACAAAGACATTTCAAGACATGCTTTCCAAATATTCAATTCTCATGGACAGGTTCCACCTAGAAATTATTTTCACAACAAATAAAATATCCGATTGAGTATTATCCAAATACATCAATGATCTATTCAACTATCCTTACAAGTACGATTCTTTTGTATCAGAGTCTCTCAAATTCTTTCATAATGGGATTTTGCTATGGATTTGTAATCCATCATCCCAGACTGTTGAATAACCATTATGATGCACTTCCTCTATCATAGGAATTTTTCTTCATGATTTTGTTGTATATGAGATGCTCAACATTAAGTTGCTTGAATCCATACCAGGTCTTCTTCCATCTACATACATGGGTCTCTTTCTGGTATACCTCAAAACCTTGAGGTTTCTCTACATAAGATTCTTCCTCAATTTCCCTTATTGGGAAGAATATTATTTTACATCCAACTGATGTAAAATCAAATCCATGTATACTTGAAGAGACACAATGGTTTAGATAAAGGTATATCTAGTGTACTAGAATAATTTTTCATCATAGTCTTCTCCTTCCTTCTAGGAGAATCCTCTAGTTCTAAATATTGCATTGTATCTATCAATGCTTCAATTTATAAGTCTTTTTCACAAGTTCTCACATACATTGTTCTTCATCACAACTTCCTTTCATTCCTACTGCTAGACTTATTCTAGTGGGTTCAAACCATGACGATAGTCTGTTACAAGGGAAAAACTCTCTATGGCCAAGGGTAAACCACAACAGACAGTTATGACTGCAGAAATCAATTCAATTCCAACATGTGTTATATAAACTAATGTGCAATATGAGGAAGAAGCCTACCTCAATCCAATCGTTTAATGCCATTCCACAATTGAGCACTTTGACCCAAAGCTTTACACCTGCAAGAAGTTCTCAACAAACAAGAGATGCAAGTATATAGTGACAATATACAAAATGAGTTAGCACATTAGATAACACAATCCATTAATAAACATTACAAACATGCCCATGGATAATAATCATATATTTGCAAGATATCGATAGGACGAGAAATGAGTATTTCAATTAATAATTGATCAACAAAAGTATCAACATTACAGACTTCCATGTCGGCACGGTTCGAAACCAAGAAACCAAGTTCTTTCCAACTGGGTCTCCACCACTTCAATCCTCCATCAAAGGCAAGATCATAGAAAAGAGGTAATGAGGTCCTCTCGACAATTAGGAAATATCTTGGGGGCTGAACATTGTGTTAAGAATTGAGGGATAAAAGGATGCAGACTCAATATGAAGTAATTTCTCCAGAGTAACTTTTCTCTCAAAGTTGAATGCCTTCACCTCCTTTTCCATAGCTCGAAATTGTTCTCTTATAGCCTCCAAAATGCAACTGAAGGGTCGAGTCAAAACGTTTCCGGTATATGGAAGGCCAAAGATCAAAGATCTTCTGTTGTGACATGGAAACCCGACCTCATTTTGTATTTTTAGGCACAAATACTGATATACACGAGCTGTAGTGGATCAACAAGTGTATACTCATCTTGCAAAGCAGTTAGCGAGCATATATGTGGAAAAATATATATTTTTGGCTCTGGATTTATCAAAAAGGGGTTGTTAAGTCTGCATAGGGAAATGAAAAAAGGCCCTCTGTGTAAGATAGCAATGGTGAGGCAAATCTTGATATAACAGATGCCTCCTAATGTGTGAAATCAGAGGAGTATATGCGATGGCCGAAATAAATTATAAATAACCCAGAAGTGGAGTGGTGGAGAACCAGCTGGACGAACTCAATTGCTCATTACATTTTGTACTGACTTTGCATACATGGCTGCCAAGAATACAATGTAGATACATGTGGAAAATATACCAACAAGTGTTCATGGCCATGAGTAGGCAAGTATAAATGTGGTTACATGCCAATAGCTATCATAGTCATGAACAAGGCTGACGCAACCCGCCCCTCACCGAGCAAGTCGCTCCACCAGGACCTTCTTCTACCACGGGCCCAAAGAGTCAAAGTACTCCTCCTCTCCTCTCAGGAGTCCACTACTCACAGTAGGCTCCTTCTGTTGTTTTCCCTTCAGATATCGGGAATTTGGACTTCGGGAGTTCGCGGTTCATGCGAACATAGTTCACATGCAAGAAAAACCCCGAACCCCGATGGTCAATGGGTCAACTGCTTCTATTCGGGGATTTCCTTATCGGGAAATCGGAGTATGCGATGTCATGAACCCTTGACACCACAAAGTCCCGAACCCCGAACTCCGATAGCACGTGCAGACTTGGACCTCTCACCTGCGAGTTCCGATGTATTGCCACCTGTCTCCCACTTTGTTTTGGGGACCCACCTTGCCACGTCCTCTTCGGGATTTCGCGGATCGCGAATCTGTAGTGCAAGTTTCCTTTGGTGTCGAAAACCCCGAAATGTCGAACTCCGATATCCGGGATCTGATGCCACCTGTCCCTCCGATGATCGATGGCTCCCGTTAATTCGGGAAATCGCAACTCGCGATTTCACGGGGCATAAAACGCTTACCTTGTCATTC
>ML794577.1:845964-860835 GCA_009831015.1 Picea engelmannii
TGTCTCATTCTCTTTAAACTTTTCATTGAGCTTAAATACTTCAAGATTAACTATTTGAGGTGGACTAAATGGAATGACCAACATTTTTGAATAATCATCATTGGTAATAATATTTGGCCGATTATACCTTTCAACCTCAAATAATTGATCATGGAAAAATCTAGATTCTTATTTAATCCCAAATTGAGATGAATCAATGGAAGATGCAATTTGAAACTCTTTCAAATCATTTTTTGATTTATCCACGGATAATTGATGAGAATACAAATTGATATGTTCATGGGTAGAATTATTTTCCTCTTTATCTTCTATTCGGTAATCTCTTTGTACTTGATTATATAATGTTAAATTCTCTCCAAGACAATATGGAACATGCAATTGTACAACATTAGGATAAAAAATATCGGGGTACAAAGAATAATATATAGAAGAATTGAGGAGACAAAATGCATCTCTTGAAATGATAGGTATATACGTTTTGAAATATGGTTTTGTTCCCTCTCCTTGTATAAACTGATCAACCTTTGTTGTATTCGCTTTTAAAGAATACGATACAGTTTCTAAGAGACAATTTGGTTCATTATGTAAGGGAAAATTTGAGAGAAAATCACTAGAGATAGAAGGTTTATTAATAGTTTGCCTAATGATTTTGTCTCCCACTGATTGATCATGGATTTGTTCAACTAAATTAGGGGAATATTTATCGTCCACATGATTATCAACTTCACATTCGGCCTCTTTTACTTTAGAAACTGTTATAAAATCTATGAGAGTGGGACAACTGTCATCTTTTAAGGTAAAGGTTCCTTCTTCGACAGGAGGAGACATTGTTTTCAAAGAATGATTAGATGTGACAGTTGCATTATGTGGTTCATGATTTGCCAAAATGAAATAAGTCAACAAAAATTGTGGTGCTTCAAAATCTTCAAGATCAACATGAAAATTTGAACCATCTTGAGATTGAGTGTTAGTGCTCAATTTAGATTGGTTAACAATTAATTGATCTTGCTTGTCTAAGAGAGAAACGAGATATTCGAACCATTCATTAATAAGCGGCATTTCTTTCAAAGGGAATCTTATACCAACATGAATGAACCTAATTGCAAAATCATTGAATGATTCACCATTTTATTTCCTTAAGAAACTTAATTCTTCACTTAATTTATCATAATCATAGTTGCTAAAATCTGATAAAAACTCAAATACAAACTCAAACAAAGAATGAATAGAATTATCCCGAAAATATTCAAACCAAACCTTAACCCGACCTCGAAAAGTGAAAGCGAAGAATCTATATGTAACATTAGAATCGGTGATCTTATGACTTAAACACTTATAAAAAAAATTAGAAATATGGTCTACTGCATATGTGTTCCCTTCACCATCAAAGGTGAGTTCCGAAAAGAGATCAGTTGTCTTGTTGGAAATAACTGGTAGTGAGACATTAAAAGCATGTTCCGACACAGTGATTTGGGTAGAAGCCATTAAGAATTTAAAGAAATTGACTCCAAATAGTTATTCTTCCTTGTAGTGCATTATAAGATGATACATAAGAAGGATTTATAAATATGGAATTATGAAAATCTCAGGGGTGAAACATTTAATCATTAAATCGACCTCGGCCCTCCTTCTAGCTCCATTTGTTGATGAGTGAAATTGACAATCCATTAACTGGAAGAGCGAGTCCGGTCCGGGGTTGTCTAAATAACCTAAGCCGTTTTGTGTAAATCGTTCTAACAGGTTTAATGGCTCTGTTAGACAATCTAAGAATCCTAAAAGAAATGAATAAAAGAGAGAAATAACTAACTAATTACTAAACACACTATATATATGTACATATGTTCAAATGTAACTATAGTAGTTGTATTTAAGAAGAAGATATACAGGTCTCGTTTATTTATATGATTTACAAGATGCAAGTTTTAATCGAAACTGACGAAAGTCGATGTGCAAAATGATTTCTTCTAGGAAGTAGATAAAGAAAGCACATACAAATATTTATTGTTTTTCTTTTATAAATTTAAATAATCTTGCAAAAAAATCTAATGAAACATGAACATGTGGATAGTCAAAGCTGAACCATACATTCTAGCTTCAATGATATATAAATGACAGAAAAATACAAAGAAGTTATCCTGCCAGTGAATTAGTGAAGTGTATCCAAGCATCTGCATGAGTGGTGAACATCCGACTTCGATGTCCAAGAGAGAAATCTGCAATGAACCTTATGATTGTTCTAAATAAATTCAGAACATGTATTGACAGCTTAGGTTTTAATGACAGAAAAGGAAACACAAACATAAACCTCTGATCTCATAATTATACATGATTACAACAAGATAAATCTGGAAGCAATCTATGCATTTTATCATTCAATTTAAAACTCAAAGATAAATCCCATTATTTAAATCGAAGATATAATCACATCATTTGTATTTTGATGAAGCAAATGATAGATGATATTTATAATATAAACCTCTTACACATCATAGATCATTTAATCTAAAGATATCAGACCTGCACATGTAACATGATTAAAAAAACATAAATAACAACATTATAAACAAAAGGTGAAAGAAAAAATGCATATATTCCGTTGTATTAAGTTTTTGGAATCACTTGCCCATTCTGTAGTCCTGGAAGAATTTTTTTAGATAATAGACTTTAAAGATTGGAAAAATTAATACATAAATGATAATAATTAACCATGTATTGATAAAATAGACTAAATCTAATTAAATCAATGCATAATCAATTATTCAAAGAATATGAATATATTATAATGAAAATAAAACCATTTTACTCACAGGACAACTGCCATTAAGCAACCTGGAATTCCATATTCTTCTTTAAAAATATTCGTCCATTCTCCCAAAGATTCCAGCCATCCATTACTCCATTTGAAAATAAATAAAAAGTTTACAAATGCAATAATATACAAAAGAGAAAGGATTAAAATCCTCCTCTCCAATTCTTCTATCCCCATGGCTCTAAACTTTCTCATATATTTATACGATGAATAAACAGTCTGGGCGTCACTATTAATTTTCGCCACCTGAAATTTGCCTCATAAAAAGACATCAATATCTCTCAAATCATACATTTGTTTGGGAAAATATCTATGCAAAAGGTAAATGGTCCCATTTTGGTTTTGGGTTTTCAACCGTTTCTTCAAATTCCTCACAGTTTGGCTGCAATCAGTTCTGCAAAATCGTCTGTCTGATCTTGACGCCTTTCCAAATTTTATCTATTGTTGCTCATAAAATTATTTGTAGCAATCCAAAATTATTTTTGGATCAATCATCTTGAACGTATTTGTATAATAAAATCAATCCATTATCATATCCGTATCAAATATTTGATAATAGAAACCTGTGAAACAAAAAGAAACCTAAATTAATAACCTAAGAATTAATAACCAAAAAATTGTGAATAAAACAAAATCTAGAAAAATAAAAAATGAATTTAAACTAACTATAACTTATAAACAAACATTGTTTATAATTTGTTTTCAAATATGATCTAGAAGCTTCAAGTTAATGGAGAAAAAATATTAATTTTATTCTTTTACAAAATCAAACAAATGATAGATAATTCTTTTATTATTATTATTTTAAAATGAGATGCAAAATGAAAAAAGAATTTAATTAATTAATATCACCAAATGATTTCATAAAAATGAGAAACTAATCAAGATATTATTTGATGAAGTATTGAACCCATTATTCAAAATATTCAAACTTGCTAATGAGCAAAAGAAATAATACATAATCATAATTTAAACGAAAGTAAAGAGTTGATAAAAATTAACGTTTTTATTTAAATTGAGATTTCTATGCTCGTTTCTAAATTTTGACGTATACGCTTGTAATGAATGTCTCATACTATAGTGAATGTCTTAATTTTGTCTCAAAGCAAGCCAAGGTATGGAACTATTTGAAAAGGTTGATTTTGTAGCTCATTATAATTATCAAGATTCTAACGGGGGCCCTTTAAATTTTGTAAAAATATAGGGGGAGTTGTTGGGCCCAACAAAGCGGTACATGAAAAAGACCCTATGAATAGAAGCCAATGATTGAAACTGTTGACAAAGGTGAGGAAACCGCCAATAAGGCTAATGGAATCCAAGACATTGCACGAATCCCAAAGTGTGAATATATGTCTTGTTGTCGAACACAAGGGAAACCACCCAGTCAACGACCCATGACAAAATGCCGATTGTTGGGTTCAAGGTGACCTACCAATGATGAAAGTAGGGCCAGGGTGCATCATAAGACCAAAGTATTATGTGATTATGAGACAAACTGAGGGTATGGCTGACATGCAAAGTCAATATTTCTGAGGAGTGGCCGACACAGGTTGATATAGTTCCTTTGAACAAGAAAATGAGACATATGCTGGACTCTGACAGCATAGAATTAATGATGAGATAACTAGATGAAAGAGGCATCCATAATGTTCTCTATAGTGACTGGAATATTAACCAGTCGGTAGAGAAAATTATGTAACGAGATCAACTTCCTAAGGCCATGCTAAACCCAAAATTATGATGATGCAAGGACTCAATAAATTTTTTCTCTATTCAAAGGCCACACGACTGTTTCCAATTACAATATAGTACTCCCTTCCCACCCGTCTTTTTTTTTTTTTTCATAACAAGTGAATGCTATGATACAAAGGAGGGAATGAGTGTTGCAAGTAAGAAAAACTAGTTCTAGTAGTGGAATGTACCTATGCTCAATGCAAGGAAATGCGTGCGAGAGATGGACACTCGGGGTGATATTCCTTCCAGGGTATAGGGTGTCAAATTGTGAAGGATATAAACAAGGCTCTACTTGTTTGAGGATGCAAACTGCTTGGGACATGATTTATAACGCAAAGTGAGAATCGGCTAAAGGCTCAATATTGCAAGAAAGGGCATGAGATGCAATCACAATTTAATGAAAAAAAATGTCCTTTTTTATATCTATTAGTCTACTTGGTGTGAAAAAGGAGTAAACTTGTGCCAAATAGACGCCTTTTCAAATCCAATTTACGAGTGTGAAAAATACAAGTTCACTCAGCGATCTTTTCCATTTTTGATAGCGAGTCAGAAAAGATCTTAGCTAAGACTCATGATATTTGAAATCCAATTTTAACTAGTGTGAAAGGGACAAATCACTCGGCGATATTTTCAATTTTTAATAACGAGTTGGAAAAGAGATTAACAAAGACTCTTTTTTTGGGAGTCCGCGGGTAATAAGGTTTTGTGTGCATGAATGAGAAATGAGGCTCATTGTTAAGTCATGTATTGAATTCTAATGGACTCTTGTTCCTAACAAAAAATCTCGGCATGGGCACTGAATGACAAAGAGGTTCTAACTAGGGTACCTATGTTTGGTAAGTCTCTACCATTTATTAACGATGTTATGATAGCAGATGGAGGTTAATGCGTCGCAATAAATGGGTTCGTACATAATGCGTAAAAAGTGGTAATTGAAGGATAATGCAAAAACAAACGATGTAGTGAATACCTATCCAATATGCTAGGTTATGAATATACCTGCCTGAGGAGATGAACATCCAACCATGATGTTGAAATCTATAAGAAAATTTAGTCGAAACTACAAAAAACATCTTAAAACCATTTTTGAATTAGTCCATTAGACAAAATAATAGCATAAAACTATATCAAATGGGTAAAAATGTTTTATAAATAGTAATAAAATCAAAATTTACTATGTCATTTTCATTTTTACCCAAAATAATGCAATTTGGACTGACATACCTCCTGAATTCAAACGATGATCGTGGGAGCAATAGGAAACATAATCGCAAACCGTCTGCACCAGGTAACTCTTCATCCCATCCTCTTCAAATTCAATGGTTAAAATTTTTAATTACACTCCATTTTTTTAGTTTTTAAGGGTGCAAATTGCGTTTTTCGGTATACACGAGTTTCTACAAATATGTCGCATATACAACCAGATATATACCCCTGTGTGAACTACAGGGAGCATATATCAGACCCTACCCGGGTCTGTTCAAGAGAAAAGGGTGTATATACACCTCTTGCAATGGGACAACGAGCGTGTATACGCGACAGTCAGGGAAAAAAAAGGCTAGGCAAGGGTAGAAGGATGAACAACTCAGACCCAGAGTGAACAAACTCTGTCCAACTGTGATATGACAAGAAACACAAAGGAAAAAGAGAAATGTAAGAAGAAAAAATACTTCAACACTTAGAAGGGAGATCTATCCCCAGTGGAGTCGCCAATTCTGTTACAAGGAAAAAACTCTCTATGGCCAAGGGTAAACCACAATAGACAGGTATGACTACAGAAATCAACTCAATTCCAACATGTGCTATATAAACTAATGTGCAATATGAGGAAGAAGCCTACCTTGATCCAATCATTTGATGTCGTTCCACCATTGAGCACTTTGACCCAAATCTTTACACCTGCAAGAAGTTGTCAACAAACAAGCGATGCAAGTATATAGTGACAATATATAAAATGAGTTAGCACATTAGATAGCACAATGCATTAATAAACATTACAAACATGCCCATGGATAATAATCATATATTTTCAAGATATCGATAGGACGGGAAATGAGTATTTCTATTAATAATTGATCAACGAAAGTATCAACATTACAGAATTCCATGTTGGCATGGTTCGAAACCAAGAAACCAAGTTCCTTCCAACTGGGTCTCCACCACTTCAATACTTCATCAAAGGCAAGATCATAGAAAAGAGGTAATGAGGTCCTCTCGACAATAAGGAAATAGCTTGGGGGTTGAACACTGTGTTCAAACTTGAGGGACAAAGGGATGTAGACTCAATATGAAGTAATAGCTCCAGAGTAACTTTGCTCTCAAAGTTGAATGATTTCTCCTCTTTTTTCATAGCTCGAAATTGTTCCCTTATAGCCTCCAGAATGCAATTGAAGGGAAAAGTCAGAACGTTTCCAGTATATGGAAGGCCAATGATTAGATATCTCTTGTCGTGACATGGAAACCTGACTTGATTTTGTATTTTCTGGCACAAATTCCAATATACATGAGTTGTAGTGGATAAACAAGTGTATACGCATCTTGCAAAGAAGTTAGGGAGCATATATGTGGAAAAATATATATTTTTGTCTCTGGATTTATCAAAAAGGTGTTGATAAGTCTACATAGAGAAATGGAAAAAGGACCTTTGTGCAAGATAGCAATGGTGAGGCAAATCTTGCTATAACATAGTCTTATGAGTCTTGGTATGATAACTGGTTCAATTGATTGTTCTATATTTTCTTTCTTTCTTGGAATATTCATTTTCTTCCTCGTGTACCTCTTCAACTTTGGGGTCTATAGAGTATTCTATAGATTCCATTCCCTTCCTTATTGAATATTCCAACTTCTTCCGTTCATCATAACAATGTAGATGGACAAACAAGGATACTCAAAGCTTGTTTTTGAAGAAGACTTCTTCTAGATTCAAACTTAACACGTGCTTCTTATCATGACTACTACTTCCAATGAATATCATTCACAAATACTTCATAATTTTCACGTATTCTTTAATGGATCATATCATTGTGATTTAACTCCTTCCTAATCCCTAATTCATGCCAGAATGAGAAATATGCATGTTATTCTTTAGGAGTTGTGCAATCATCTCCCTCCATCACAGAGAGTTCATGCTTTCGTCACAATCCTTCTTGCTTTTTGTAAATTGTCACAAGTATATTCTAGTTTCCTCTTGATTACTGACTTCTTTTTGGTCCAACTCCTTCTAGATCTATTCAATTTTGGTTCTGATTGCGGAAGGTGTTACTTATATACTATTTTAAAATATTCCATAGGGATTGTCACCAAAATTTGTTAACGTACTTCATCCTTTTCAAATACATTACTAGTAGTCATTATAATCGAAATCCTTATCTTGTTCTTATTCCATGTTGTTTTCATTGATACTGGTCATCTTACCTTTCAAGAAATATATATACATGATATGTATAGGAACTATGTAAACATGGTATGCACAAGGACTATGTTATAGAATAATATTGTTACCTTGACTAGAAGAAAAAGTCCTCTTCATCCTGCTTGACTTTCTTTGAGGGTTCCTTTTCTTTGAAAACTGTTGCTTCGTGTGTTTGATTCCTTTTATTTAAATCAGGTCAATGGTTCTTGTAGTGACCATATTTTTTTACAGTTGAAGCATTGTATTTTTGACATATCTTTTTCTTGATTTGGTTTCT
The DNA here is from genome assembly GCA_009831015.1 of Picea engelmannii. Classification (NCBI taxonomy): domain Eukaryota; kingdom Viridiplantae; phylum Streptophyta; class Pinopsida; order Pinales; family Pinaceae; genus Picea; species Picea engelmannii. Next base: position 854,197 of record ML794577.1, read on the forward strand.
TCCTTGAGACAAACTTCTTCTTATTCTTGAATTTCTTGAAATTTGTTTTCTAGGCTTCATCATCATCCTTATTTTGGGATTTATATTTTTTACTAATCCTTGATTCTTCTTATGCATAACAAGTCAAAATTTCTTTAAAAGTGGGATACTTTGTTCTTATGTTCATGTTTGCAGAAAATGCATCCCATGTCTTGGGAATACCATTAAGTATGATATTTACTGGTTCCTTTTCTGAAATGATTTGCTCAATAACTTGTAGTTGATCTCTTAAATAATAGATTATTACAAAGTATGATGTTATGGTGTCATCATAATTCATCTTAAGCTCACAGAGCTCATTCTTCAGACTCATTACTTGTCCAATATTTATGACTAAGAAAAGGTTAGTTAGCACATCGTACCTCTTCTTGGATGAGTCAAGATGCGAAATGTAGGGCAGTAAATGGTCCATTACAAAGTCCATTATGATACTTATAGCGTTGATGTCATTGTCCTTGAACTTCTCCATAACTGTAATGTTTTGAGGTTCCTTTTCTTTTGTTTCTTCAAACTGTGGTTCTGTGATCTTTCCTTTCACAATATCCAACACATTATTCTTGTAAAGGATGAAGTCAATCCTTGTATTCCATGATCCAAAGTTAGAATCCCATTCTATCTTATTTTCTTACTTCATAGAGTAATTCATTACTGCTTTGACTTGATCAAGTTTTGAATTTGACTTGGTCAACCTTTGACTTTGAACAAAAACTAAAACTTCATTCCTTTCCTTGATGAGAGTACCGGGAGGTGCGCTATGATATGGCGCACTAGTTCATCTATGAATTAGGTCAAGTTATTCACTTAAGGTGCCTAAACAAAAGGGTTAGGGTTTCATTGTTGTAGCAAAACTATGATAGAAACTCAGAAAATCATCTCAATATACCTTCCAGTGGTTAGACTATTCAAAGATAGTGTGGTCCCATAACCTATTAGAATAATAGGTATGCTCATTTCACCATAGACAATATAGCAATATTGTCACCCAAGCATAGGCACAAAGGCCACCCCTCAGCACCTTAACCTTGACGTACATATTAATTCTGGAAGAAAATCCTATAACCAATAGCCAATCAAGGTAGTGTACCTCTCTCCAAGACTAGTGTACCAAGAAAAGAAAAAAAAAGACCAAAAAGAGAGTCCAAACCATAACCAAATCCCAATTTACCATTGCTTCAATTGTAGATCTCCTCTAGTCATGTGCACTACTTGTCCTTAAGCAATTGTGAGAATGAGTGTGTCAAATGAGCTCTAGTGCCCTCTTATTTAGATTCCTCCAAGTGACCTAACTAGGATGAATTCTACTTATGGAGGATAATAATTTAATATAAATTATTATCTTGAGTCAACTTGTCTTCTGAGATTATTTCCTAACATTCTAGGGTTTTTCTTGCTTACCAGAATATTATAGTCTCGTCAAAGGTTACACTTAGAGGTTAATACCTCCCGCAACTATCATAATATCAAAAATATTAATACAGAGACATAGTGAATAATAACAGAGATATAGTAAAACTTTGATTCTATTAAATAAGAAATATGTTGAAATTGTAAAATGCAGACTAAAAATAAGCTTTCTAGAATGGTGGTAGCTTATCTCTGAGAAGAGATGTGACGTCTATTCTCATTCACAAGAATATGAGTACAATGAGGCTATAAAGGAATTTTTACAATAATCATTAGTACCAAAACCCTATACATCCAAAAAACTAACATTAATAGGAGATGAAGCGCCAAAATTCATCTAGGCCCCCGTTGCGGTAAGTTGGTACATCAACTTCCCGAGGTCATAGCCTTTGCATACGATCTTTGTTTAGGGTGCAAGATAGCTCATTGGAAACATATTGACAATGATATTAATTTTATAGTATCAATCAAAGCCTTTGGATTTCATTGAGGTGTTTGGTCACGAAAAAAGGTTGTTTAGGCCCTCAAAATGGCCCCAAAACTTTGGGACCCAAAAAACTGCTAAAAATAGTAAGTTTCCAAAAACCTGTTTTGAGGAAGTTGGAATAGGTGGGTGGACATTTATATCCTCATGGATCACATAGTTACTCCTTTCAATCGACCAATCAATACTATTTTTTTTTTATTCACGAACCTTAATTGAACAAGAGACCATACTAGGTTCTCTTTTCCCATCATCTCCTAGGTCTGTTTAGGAAATGCATTCACATCATACCCCAAGTCCAAGATAAAATTATCCACATCATATTCCCCTATTTGTGAAATGAATATGGGTTCTCCATTGGTCCTCGTTTTGTGTAGTACCTGATTCACCACCCTTTGTGCGATGGGTGTTTCCCTTCCTTGCGTACACTAATCAATCATCTCATATATCTATATGAAACTTCTCAAGAATTATTTTAGCATGCTTACCTTCCCATTTGGTTTCTCTAGTACAATGTGATCTCTGACATGAGGTGTATATGATTTCATTGCTCCCCAATCCTTTCCAAGTACCTCTTTCCTTTCCCTTTGATATGTCTCATTTTCTTACCGAGTATCAAAGGTTCGCATGGGTCCTGCAAACTTACTTACCCATTTATCAACCTGCTTCCCTCCATTCATCATATCAACTCCTATTATAGCTCCTTTGTGCATAGAGAATATTATTCTTGTCCCTCCATTGTTTTCTTCAACTTATATTTTCTACACATTTTGATTTGGCTTTGGGTTTTGGTTCCCTGTGGCCTACCATTTCGCAACTAGCTGAGGACAATATTATGTCACATGATCCAATTCTCTATAGTATGTGCATTTTGTACATATATTTAGGCAGTCACGAACTAAGTGCTCCAGTTGATTACAATTATAACATATTATCGGTCCCCTTCCTCCTCTACCAAAATTTACCTTGTTCCCTAGAGTAAATCCTCTCTAATTATTATATTATTGACCTCCTCCATTTGTCATAGCATTATCCTCCTGAATCCTGTACATATCTGAAGTATTCTCCCTCATCAAATCGAATGCATGACAATCCTTCTGTTCATGTCCGACCGACTTGAAAAAATTTAAAAACAAGTTCCTTGGTGTACTTTGATACTTCTATAGTAATGGAAATTTAATTGGACGATGTCCCCATTTCTTACATATCTCGCAATACCCCCCTCGTGGTAAAAGATTCGATGCTCCAGTTTCCAAATACTACCCGAATGCTAGACATTTGTCCTTGTGATGACCTTCATTCCTACACTGTGTACACCAAACTTGTTCTTGTTTATCTTTTCCTTATCTAATTTCTTCTAGTTGAATCATCAAAGAAGCCAACTATGTATGAACTTTCACCATCCCTCCACTTTATCCTATAGGGAATGATTCCAATTTCATTGCAATTTCTAGAGTCTTGGGTTGCGATGTAAGATTTTTTTGAATCAATGGCCTATGAATGTGTGGTAGAAGTCCTTCAATAAACCATTCTTGATGTTGTTGATCATGGATCTAGAAATTCATCCTACCCATCAGGTCTTTGAAAATTTGGTCAAAGTCCCATAACGACTATGTTTGCACCTATTTAATCTCCTTCAGTTCTGTAATGTACTATGACTTCGAATTTGGATTCTTAAACTCTTTTAGAAATGCTTGTCTTATCTCTGTTAATGTCCTCTTCTATCCCATAGGTGTGGTACTTTATAGTATCATGTGTCATACTAGCACATGACCTCTAAAAATTGTTGCTAAATGCACAATCTTAACAACCTCATCTTGGACATTCTTAGCAGCCCAAATAGTCTCACAGACAAATAGATGTTATTCTAGGTCCTCTAACCGCACTTCCTGGAATTTAATAAGTATGATGGTGTTGTCTACCCATGCCATGTTTCTTTGTGTAGTCCCTCCTCCTGGTGATGTTGTTTGAATTTGACTCTATTCACTTCTTCCACTGCTATGATTTCTACTACTATCTCCCCCCTTGCTAACTATAAATTCTATTGATAAGTCTTCAACTATTATTTCTGATTGTAGTGATGCACATGGGGTCATGGATTCGACACAAGATACAAATTAATGGATCCTCTATTATAGGAATAAACTGAAACTCCTCTTCCTCTCCTCTTATGTGTGGTATCTCTACTATTTGAATTATTGTGCAAGGTCCTTTCCCCTCTAACTCATTGTGTGACTCTCCTTTATCAACCCAAATATTTTTACTCTTGTACCTCCTTCCTATGCTTAGTTCTCCAAAATATTCTTCTTCCTCCAGTATACCTTCTTTGACTCTCTAAATCTTGAGTCGCTCCCTTCCTTATTCATTTCTTCCTTCTTTCTCTCTTGTCCTCAAATTATCCTCTTGTCCTCCCCTGGTTCCCCTATGTGCATGAAGCCTCTTAGCTGTCGAATTCCATTTTCAAAACGCACTTGTCACACAACAACATATTTATCCATGTACTCAATGATTTCATAAACCTTCTATGTGGACCTTTGAAGAAGTCCCTTTCTACAACACTGTATGACTGGGTACAATATACTATGAAATCTGTAATATATCCTCCTGATATGCTATCCAACTAGAATTCAACTGTGCGAGAAGTGTTATTACTTACAGAATTCAGTTGTCTTACAAACTAAGGATTCCAATTCCTCAGTGCTACATCTTAGTACCCTCCAGTATTCTCCACTAGTATTTCTAACCAGCCTGTCAGGGTAATTGGAAATTCTCCAAACAAAATTTCATGCAACTCTGTGTATACATACCTCTGCATCCAATGTTCGTTACTCATATCAAGTTTTCTATTCTCTTTTCAGGTAAACCCTCATTCCTTCCCTTCTAACCATCCTTAAATTTCCTTCTTATTCAACCTCCAAAACATTCCATTAATCACAGAATCTGGGTCCCAACAATGAAACACATTGTTGGTGCTTCACACGATTGTAAGACCCTAGGTTCAAACTATATTTGACCAATAAAACCATTTAGACACTGGCCCTTTTGGCATCACCTACATGGGAAGATGAATTCTCACCTGAGGTATCTATTGGGACTACATGAACCAGTTTTTTGCAGTGGTGTAGTAATGGGAGGTTATTATTCTATTCATTCTTAATTATCTATTCTATGCACGTTAGTTTTCAAGTTATCTTCTTTTTTTAATTAGTGAATCTCAGATTCATATTACCATTATATTCCATATTACAACATGAACCCATTACTATAACAATCATAACTAGTGCGCCATGAATACTCATAATACAAATCTACTCTTATATGCATAAATAATTCCTTGTCTAGGATTGTGACAGATGTAGGAAAAATAAAACACTGAGCATGTCTGAAAAAATACAAAATAGAATGAAATTAACCATAAGTTCATATTGATATCTTGTTTTTTTCATGGGCTCTTCTTCCTAATATATGTTTTCCACATTTCCATTTGATCATATAGTGCTAAGATCTGATGGTATAATAATTCATCGAGGGAAGATGGATGCATGGTCATGTTGTCTTTGAGGATCTGCATATCCTTCGATAATGTATCCATGAATTCATGAATCATGGTATGGAATTTGGTTGGTTGTATGTGATATTATTCGATTAATTGCATCATTAATTTGGTAGTTGAATGAGTGAATTCTCATTTGTGGATTATTTTGTTCTGTATTTTATCGACCAGTTCTTTCATTATGAGATTATTTCCAAGCTCTTCTAACTAGGGAATTTGACACCTTTTGATCAATTCTTTTTCCACTTTGTGCAATTGTGTAACATCCCGCTCTGGCGCACTAACAAAACTTATTCTTTGAGGACACTTGCTCGCAAGTGATCTGGATTTTTATGATGATGAACCGCTTAACCTTGATTATGATGCGTTAAGTTATATGACATGATGTTTTACTACATTGATGTAGACAGGTGCTGCTGACTCAGTTTCATTGAGTGTGCAGGGTTTCGGACCTTGAGGATGCAGAGGCATCAGTGGAACTCCCTTGGACTCTGGATTGAGTCAGGGAGTGGGCTGTTTGAGTTGTTTCATTTACAGTCATATTGTGTGGTTTTGATGATATGCTATTGATTTCATGATATGTTGTTGACATTATCTGATATGATGGTTGATGATGCAGGCTGACGATAGCTTGCCGACCAGACCCACATATGGAGTAAAGGGGCCACACACGAGTTCCAGAGAGATTGAGGGAGAGGTGTGACAGCAGCCCTGCCACAGCCTATTAGCACTCTCGCCGTGGCTCGAACTGTAGGTTAACGATTACCTAGTTCGAGAGGATACACGATGCCGTGAGGGCAGACTGCGACAGTCGCTCACGATGATTCTAAGGGGCGCGCAATAATGCGGGGGCCTTATTCCTTAGAGCCCTTAGTCTCCCACAAGTTCACCTGGTGGAGTGTTGACTCCAGGGGTTATAGAGTCTACCAATCCGTCAAGTCACCGAGTGGCACCCTTGGAGCATGTGGTGCATCCTGAAGGGCACGTCGCGGAAAGAAATGCAAATCAGCGAGTGGCACCCTTGGAGCATGTGGTGAATCCTAAAGGGCACATCGTGCAAAGAAATACAAGTCAGCGAGTGGCACCCTTGGAGCACGTGGTGCATCCTGAAGGGCACGTCGCGCAACGGAAGAAAACGAGGCGAGTGGCACCCTTGGAG
>ML794577.1:893670-917842 GCA_009831015.1 Picea engelmannii
GTAATTTTGAGAAGCTGATAAGTGTAACTTTCTTCATGAAAATGATCTTAAAGAAGAGTTAGATCTTCTATCACCATGTCATTATCATGTCATCATCTTGATAACCAAAAATGTGGATAACAATGACCAAACGACAATCAATATGCACTGATGGAAAACATTCTGAACACACTTGTTGATTACTTATGGAAATCACGGGTTATTTATCTACATATTACGAAATCAAGAAATAAAAATTACGGCAGGGAATAACACTCCAACACTACCTCTTTAAAGAAACTGCAAGGAACAACTTCCCATACTATCACATTAGCGTGTGGCTCGAGATAGGAGATCCTTCTTTCACCACTATAAGTTTATCCTCTCTTATCCTCTGGTTAAAGACACAACATAGAAGATTTACTAAGCTCCAAGGGTACTTCACATCTTTAGATATTATTATTTACCCACCATAAGGAACAACTCCTCATACTATCACATTAACGTGTGGCTCGAGATAAGACTACCTGAGATCCTTCCAATCATCATTAAATATTTCCTGGTTTTCATGGATTCGATCTCGAGCCCTTCAAGATGATGCACATGACATTTACTGGGGAAGACATGTGACCGTGTTGTTTGATGGCTGGAAGACTCTATCATGGCCTGGTTACTCGCTTACCCTTATTGCTATATTTTATTTTATTTTATTTATTATTATTTCTTTTAAATTTCCTGAATAAATTGTCAATCTCCAGTCTCGTTTCAAGTGGGTCTTGAGTTTACTTCAGCCAGGTGGCATTGCTCAGTGCAGCAGGAGGACACCGAAATAGTCGAAATATTTGCGTTAACTTAGAGTGGGGTTTATCTCAGAAAGGTGGCAGTGCTCAGTGCAGTAGGAGGACATCGAAATAGTTAAAAGATATGGATCCAAGGTCGGTTAACAGGTCATTGATTGCAGGTCAGAGATATCGAGTTTGGGTTTCGATAGAAAAGTCATGGCAGGTTAGAGATATCGGATTAGCTAGAAAAGTGATCTAGCCAATCAGAGAGAATCTTACAACCACACACACATTGCAGAGGAATATGGCATCAGTGCATCTTTTCCAAATCTCCACGTGGCTATGTTTATTTCCTTTCTATTTCTCAAATGCACAAGCCAAATGCACAGACTGTAAAGTGGCCCTCGGTTCCTTTTACGTCCCTCAGGGCATTAACATCATGTATATTTTAACTCTCTTTAATGATGTTGCCACTTCTGAAACCTTGAAGACCTAGAATAGTGGTGTAATCAACAATGATAATTTCATATATTTGGCATTAGGATCAGGATTCCCTTCTCGTGCGATTGCCTAGGTGAGGGAAATAACAGGTACCTGGGACATCTATTTCAATATAACTTGAATGGTGGTGACACCTATGAGACAATTACGGGAAAATACGTGAACCTCACCACTACTCCATGGCTGTAGAAGGTGAATTCTTATAATGAAAATTCTATTCCGGAGGGTTCAACAGTAAATGTTAATATCAATTGTTCGTGCAGGAATGCTGAAATCAACAAATACGATGGGCTCTTCCTCACATATCCTCTCATGAATGCCACTACCGAGAGTCTCTTTGTCCTAAGTCAAACCAACAATGTCCCCTCCTCCTAGTTGACAGCGTATAATCCTTCTGTTGATTTTGCCAACACCCGCTAGATTGATTTCGTGCCTAATCAAGATCCAAATGGAAATTATCTCCCTTTAGATTCAAGTGGAAGCAGAATTGGTGCGTGGACGATCACAGGAATTTCCATTGGCATTGCTTTTGCACTACTTTTCATTGTTATTGGGATGTTTTATATTTATGCCTATAAATACAGAAAGGAAAAGAAGTCACTTCTGCGACAAATGATAGATAAAGATGGATCTGCAAATAATCAAGGCCATCTAATACTAAATATATTGTGCATTTAACCAATGTACTATGTGAGATGCCAAAGATTGACATACTGAGCAGAAAGGAAAACTTATGATGAACCTAACATGCACAAGGAAAATATGATATTTAGAGTAGAGAGAGAGGTTTACGATATGGTTTAAAGTGGAAAAGGGAAGGAACAAATATTCTCCATTATAATCTCTAGCGAAGCGGCACATAACTACATATACAAGAAGCAAGGATGCAGTCCTCCAATATTCCTCTAAACATGACCATTTATATCAACAATCTCAATGAGAAAACCAAGTTAGACGAGCTCAAAAGTCTTTGTATGCAGTTTTCTCTCAATTTGGAAAAAAAATTGTAGATGTTATTTCCCTCAAAACTCTGAAGCATTGGGGTCAGGCATGGGTTGTTTTTTATTTATTTACGAAGTCTCTGCTGCTACTAATGCAGTCCGGCAAAAGAAAGGCTTTCCCTCTTATGATAAACCAATGAGAATACAGTATGCTAAGACAAAGTCAGATGCCATTGCAAAGGATGATGGAACTTATGTCCCTACGGAAAAAAGAAGGAGACAAGATGCGAGAGCTAAAAGGAAGCGTAGGGAACAACATCATGAAAATCAATAACTTGGGGTGATTCCCAAATAACCATACCCATCTGGCTATGCTGCACCAATTCTAATTCAAGGATTATGGAAAACCAAAAATGAAGATATGGCTAAGTTGTGTGCAGAGGCAGTGCAACTCAAAACAAAATTTAAGAAGTTCTACCTCAGACATATTGACAGGGTCGATATCGGTTGTCTTTTCACATTTTAAATAACATGAATTCAATTCTGATGTTGACGCTCTAGCGAATGCTGCTATTAAGCTTCCATATGGTGAATGGATTTTACATAAAGTTTGTGCCATGGGATGTAGTGCATAACAAACTAGCTATATAGATTGTTCTTTGGAATTTGATGAGTTTTGTGAGGCTTCAGTAAACTCTCAGAGTTAAAAGTTTGTGCAGACAACATGATGTCTCAACATGGGTGCCAGACTTCGATTTTATCAATAACTACTGAAGAAGAAACAAAATTTTGTGCAGACAATACGTGATGTGTTTACATGGAGGCCAGATTTGGATTTTATCAATAACCACTACAACAGAAACATACCCAGTATAGATAGACTTTAGGAAATATTCATTCCCATCAGGAAGTTACAGTTTTGTGAACCAACAATTGTTTTGGTGATTGAGTTATGTTTTGGATCTGTTTGACAAAGAGATTTCCACTATCTAGTCACTGTTTGTTGTTTTCTTCCATTTTTTTTCTCATCCAACAAGAACTCTCCCAGATCAATCATCAAGAGAAATCAAGAGAAGCTATGATAAGTGATGGATTCTGAGTTAATATTTACTTTCTGAGTTAATTTGTCCTCTTCTTCGTGGAGTTGAGGTATAGAGGTGGCATGCCATGTAACAACCCAAATTGGGTTGCATATTTAAAAAGATAAAATCTCAGTGTTGTGGGTGGTCAACCCTAGGTTTCAATTTTCAAAACTGGGCTCTGATACCATATGTAACACCCATCCAAGATGTTAATCAATTAATTCTTCATTTTATACATACACAATAACAACTTTGCTTTAACATAATTTCATTTCATTTACACATGTCTTCTACATTTGCTCAACGATAAAGCTAAATAGCATGATGAAATAAGTAATAGGTCAACTCTAAGATTTGCAACTTAAAACAAAAGTATATACAAAATATCAACAACAAATACCAGTGAAAAATAACTCTTCCTTAGTTTGTCAAAGCTCATCGATTGTAATGTAGTCCTAGGTGCTTCCTAGCATTCTTTTCATACTTTCCCAGAGTGAAACAATGGAATCCTCCCTTCTAGCTAGGAGCCTAGCCTGCTTCCTAGCTCCAATAAACCTTTTGGTTTCTTGGCTCTCCGTTCCCGTGACTCCAAGAATAACAAAGAACAAATGCTCAAAGAAAACTATCACAATAATTATATCTTCCAAGAATTTCACAACCTCTCATCATGCTCAAGCCTCTCCATCCTCTCCCTCCTCTCTACTTCTTCTCCCTATTTATCAAGTTTCCATACACACTTCCCCAAGTCTCCTCAGCTCCCTCATTATTATCCATCAACCTCCCTTATCTAGATATTTTGGGAAAATATTAAAATAAAGCTAAATATAAATGACTTGCATTAAACAACAATAATTAAAATAAAAAGTCTTTATTCTCATGCTAGATAATAAATGTTATTTGATAATTTACCCCAAAAGGTACATAACACCCCACCATGCTCATTTCATTCATCACACCCACCATCTATCAAAGTCAAAAAGGTATTTAATGCTTCTACATATTTGTATAAAATATAATTTACATATTCAATAAACATTCAATTAAATAGTTAATAATTCACTTTAATAATTAATACATTAATTACTTATACTAGTGTACATGGGTAGGGTATTTGTGCATAGCTAGCGGACACATATCCCATGCATGTACTAACGATAAACAATCATTGCCTCTAGTGCATAGTTCTTATATGATCACCAAGACACATAGGACAACATATCAAGTAATGCATCATTTAATAATCTTAACGAACTAAATTACACCAATTCATCAATAACTCATTGTCTCACTTAAAATTTCAATAGGAAATCAAAGAGGGTTTTAAACATGGTAGGAACCAAGTGAGTAAACAACAGTGAAATCTCTAATCCCCAATCGGTATTCTCAACTAACATCGAATCATTCTTCCTTCCTAACCTACTTCCATCTTCCATCCTATCATTTCCTCTGTTGGACTAAGATGGAGCATCAACTATATTGACCTAACTCCAGATAGAACCCGTAAGAAGAAGCATCATACATCTTGACCAAGCTTCCCCAACAAGCAACTAACAGTCGTCATCACACATCTAGGGGAGCGTTACTTCATGCAACCCTCCCATGACTCTAGGTTTTGGAGGATAAATGGTGGGAAATACCTCCACCCCTCCTCATAGAACTAGGGTCAACACCTTACATCAAGTCATACTGTGCAAATACTGTTCTTAGAGTCACGTCATCAAACATCCACTTTGGGTAAGTTGTGCATCCTATCAAACCACGCTTACCATAGATCATAGTAATATTTTGAATCATAAATTAAATAGTAAGTACAACTTATAGCATACAATATCTTCTTGATGTCTACGACATCCCAGCTACCTCAATACTATAGTCAGTTGGCTATCACATAGCTCATCATCCTGTAGGTTAGTTCACCAATAACACATATTGATGCAAATACATCACAAATTTATATAAGAATCCATATCTGCATTGACTCTCAATTAAGAAATGTATTCCTATTTACATCATGCATTGCATCTATTATACATTCACAACATAACTTAAATTGTTATATATGTACCGAACTTACCCATTTTAATTTTCATGTTTAAATAATCATATACCTATATTTGTCATGAGCATATATCATGTAACATAAAAATAGGTCTAGAGGTACACATCTCAATGTCTAACAAAGTCTAACTGACTCCAAACAAATGCTAAACTTTGAATTATCAAGATTAGTAAACAAGAATGTTCTAACTACCTAAGGTTAAAATATGGGTTGTTACAATAACATCACCTGCAATAATCAATATTCATGCTACAACACAAAATAAATGAATATAATTCCATGCACCACAATAACCAACAAGCATGCATATTATGAAATGTGAATATCACAGACAATAATTAATACATAACCAAATAAATATATCAACTAAGAAACACATGACATAGAGACCTTATCTTATTCAAAAATATTCATCAACTCCCAGAAAACCAAAGACATTCCACCCAACCATAGACACTATTGTTCCAAGTCTAAAAATCAATGCTACCCCCACTCCAAAGATGTGAATCCATAAGGACAATTCCAGGGTGTCACTCAGCTTCCCAAACCAGTCATCAATAAAGCTCTCATAGATTTCTCAACATACAACAATACATAGTACACCAGCTTTATTCTCTGCATCCTACACAACCCAAGAGAATGGACCCCCTTCTCTGTCACACAGTCCCTCAGGTTGTCCACCTCTTTCCAGGGCTCTAGTGCATCTGGTAAAAAATCTCCATGTTGGGACTCTCAGGAATCACAACTGTGAATAAAATTTAGTACATGCCAATGCATCTTAGGCACGAAGAACCAAATTTATGGCTAGAATACACTAGCCATTTATACATCCAACAAACAATGTCTCTCCCTTACCAATTCTCCCCCATGTCCCAATACAAGAAGAAGAATGAATGAGGAATAATGAATGAAATAGTGAACATAATGGAGAGTGTGAACATTGAACAATGAGTGAACCCCTAAACAACCCAAATCTGGGTTTATATAATTACATGGAAATCAAGAACTGCATGGCCTTCCCCCAAGAAGCTCATGTAACCACTTCTCTCAATTAAGGTAATTGTGGGTAAACAAAGTATAATAAAAAGACTTATCCCCTTAATCCCCCTCTCTGGTGGAATCATAACCCTCTATAACTCTTTTCCTTTTCCGTCTAGCAACCAACAATGTAGTTTATTATTAATAATGATCAAAACATTACATTTCCTAGGAACGCTAGCCTCTTTTAATTGTTTGGGCACTCCAAACTTCCATAAAATAAAAATATATATATTATTTAATATGGCGAATCAAAACCACAGTATTACAAAACAAAAATCAAAATTTCATAATTTATTCAAAAAGTAACGGGTACTCTACCCGCATGGCATCTTCATCCTCCCAAGTAGCATATTCAGGGCCGTAGTAGCTCCAGTGAACTTTTACCAGTTCTATGACTCAATTTCAGAGAATTTTGACTTTTCTATCCAATATGTGCACTAACTGGACCGGAAAGTGTCTCTCTGACTCTACATGAATCAAATTCTAATCAATAACATGGTTAGTATCATGTATATACTTTTTCAGCAAAGAGACATTAAATACATTATTCACATTCATGGAAGCAAAAAATGAAAGCATGTATGAAACTTGCCCTATTCTGTCCAAGATCTCAAATGGAGCACAAAATATGGATGTTAGTTTTGTACAACTAGCCAACTTGAATGAGCTCTTATTGGGATTCACTTTTAAAAGAACATGTTGCCCCACCTTAAATTCTCTATTTGTCTTTCTCTTATATGCATAAATTTTCTATCTATCTTGAGTTGCCTTTAATTGTTTCTTAATTCTAACCATCTAGTCTTCCATATCCTTGAGAAACTCTGGACCAAGTACTACTCTATCTCTTGGGATGTCCCAACTCACCGGATTATTTCATTTTCTACCTTACATAGCTTCAAATGGGCTCATCTTCAATGAATCTTGATATCCATTATTATAGGAAGAATCAACCCAATGAAAGTAATCATCCCACTTAGATGGTTTAACCATCACATACATTCTCAACATGTCTTCAATTACTTGGTTGACTCCCTTTGTCCGCCCATATGAATGTGGATGGTATGTTGTGCTAAAATTCATATTTGTACCAAATCCTTTAAATAAACCCCTCTAGAAATTTAAAGTAAACTCTGTGTCTCTGTATGAAACAATTTTCTTAGGCATCCCATGCAACCTAACAATTTCGCTCATGTAAATTTCAACAATATTAGTTGTTGTATGACTGATGTGATACCCTCAAGAATTAAGATATTTTTATTTTTATTTTCTTAAATAAATTTTCATTTATGGAAATTCATACTTGATATTACTTTTCAATTGTCCACTTTTGATGGAAAGATGTATGAAACATAAATTTTTAAAATATTTAATGTAGGAAACAAGTGGAACAACTAGGTTAAAAATTGTTGACTATGACTTCATGAGTGGGGAACATGTTTGAGTTAACCCAAAGATGATTTTAAGTTACTGGAAGCTCAGGACTTGTAAAGCCTTTAATTTCCAAGGAGGGAAATGAGTTCAAGGAAAAGCCCTAGGCACAATAAGGATAAATACAATATATGTGGGAGGCAAGAGGTTGCTTAGTATGTTGTGGTAATGAATATTTGTTGTTTGAGCACTCATGGTGTTAGGAAAATGATTTTATGAAATGTACAGAAGGACAATGGCTAAGGATTGGGTGATCAGGACAAGTAACCTTGGTGTTCCATTTTTTTCCGACATAGTTTGGTACATATATGGAATTAAAGTATGTTTGTTGCATAGAATTATAAACAATTGATTTCTCTTTTTGTATTAATTTCTGAGTATAATAATCTTCTGTGTTTTTAGTTGTAGTCCTTATAGGGGATCAGGTATAGAATAAATGTAAACCGAGTCATTAAAATTTTTAGATCTGAATTGAATGGGCCAGATTATTGTAATATCATGTGGAAATCTAAATGTTCCATTAAGGATAAAAAAAATGAGACGACACACATACAAGAGGAAAATCTAAATAGATGACTTTACTAAATTTCTTCCATAAAATTTGAAATTTTTTCCAATTCTAGATTCATAAAATCTGAACAGATTGTTCATTAAGAACATATGGTTACATAAATATACAATTTATCCATTGTAATAAATTACAAGCACGGATAGTAAAGAAGGACTATGTATACATCAATTTGGTGAGGTTTGGCTGTGATCTTAAAAATTTATTATTATATTATTATTATTATATGAAGGTATGGTCCTACTACATTAAACTATAATTTATTACTCCAAAAGTATAATGTGTTTTTAAAAAAATACTGTTATTACAAATCTAGAGAGGTCAATCCCAATCCATGAAGGAACTCGAATACCTTCTCTAGGTGTAAACTTCGAATGCATGATGGCGATATCCTTCAATCGTGCAAGGCATAAACAAAGATTTTAATGTAGTCAAATCCAACTTTCGAAAACTGAAATAAGTGACTAAACAAAACAAAGGGAATCATAATAACTTATATCAGGACAAGTTGCGAGTTGGAACTTTTCATTCGTTTCCTATAGATTGAACACAGTCGGAAATATTTCTGAGAAATCATTTCTATATATGATGAAAATGAAAAAATAACTATTGTAAACTTAAGCAAATATGTATATATATTTACTTTCTTGACGATTGGTACTTACGTCAACCCTAGTAAATATGATCTAACTTTCATTGAATGTATTGGAAGCAGAGAAGGGAAAGGTATGACTAATGGGTTCCCTAGCAACACAAAGGGACCCATAATTAATTTTCATACCCAATAATTTTATTATAGATAGAGTACATGGAAAATAAAACAAAAAATATAGATGTATACTTTGGCCTGCTGTTACAAAATATTGCTATTTCCGAGTGTGGCAATATTTACGCTAAGAAGCTGGACTTCATTTCTTCTATGACTCAATGAAGTTACAAAGGAATAACATTCCGAAGAAAGTTTTGGGAGAGAATGTCGAATGGTCTCATTGAATGAGCGTTAGGTAACTCCAGCCCACTCCTCGTACTAGCACTGAAAATGACGTAGCACTCTTTCAAAGGGCCATGTGAAGTTCAGGAAGGTGGAGTAGATGGATTGGAGGAAACTTGAGAATGACAGACCCTTAGTACATACGATTAAATGGAGAGATAAAATCTTACATTCGCCATTACCCTCACATTTATGTTGATAGAAAAATTTATTCAATATGTTCCAACTCATTTCTTCGTCTGGGTCTCGAAATATATTTTCTGGTGTCTGAAAACACAATGTAATGGATGACACAGAGTCCTTGAATAAAGGATCTAACTTTTGTTTCCTTGTAATCGTGGCACATTATAGCAAGATAATAACCAAAACCTCATAATGTCAACAGCGAGCGTCTAGCTTTAAATTTTTTTTTAGTCTATGTAAGGCCTCCCGTGACCTAAGTCACTTTATTTCTCGACTATCTTAGTAACAACGTTGATTCAGAAAAAAAAATGAAGATTGATTTCTTGGACGGTTTTACACAAATAGGTCTGGAATAAATCTTGGTATTAATATAATTGCAAACAATTTCTAAAATCTCCCACGATTGAATTTATAAATCCTTGTTTAGGATTTATAACTATTTTATAAAGGGTTTGGTTATTAACAAAAATAAATTCCTTTGAAAAACTTTTGACGATAGAAAGTTCAAGAACCTTGACGATGCTATGATAATGATGACAATAGTAATATGGTATCAGAGCTATAGGTTATAGCACTTAGGCTTAAAAGCATCATTAGGAAATAATTTTTTCAATGAAAAATATAATAAACAATTTTTTTTTCATTTGTTACAAACAAACTGTAAAATTTTTGTAACTATGGTAGCGCAGAATGAAGAAGAAGGAAGACCTGAAGGTATTAATAATAAAGAACGTCCCAAAAGATTACAGTGAGAGTAGTTCAAGAACCTAGGTATTGGAAACAATGAGGAATCTTATAATGGAATTACAAATATTCAAAGCTTAAAATTAAAAACTAAAGAAAACATAGGAAGATCAACATGAAATAATGAGATGTTTTTGAAGTGGATGAGGAGGTTAGTAAAAAATTCTCAAAATATTCTAGCCAAAACAGAAAAATAGAGCATATCTTCCAATGATACAAACATAACTAAAACCAAAGCATCTACACTAAGTAAAATAAAACAAATGAACCATTTGGATGGAGACTTTAAGAAAATAAAACCTTCAACATTTTATGGAATTACTCGATATAAATAAATACTTCCATATTTACAATTACTCTAGTAATATGAAAGTAAGAATGACTATCTGTAATCTCAAAGGTAAAGCCAATATATGGTGGTAAGACTTAAAACTAGCCAAAGGACTAAAATAAATAAAAAAATGGAATGGGAAGATTTTTTGAAATACTTTAAGAAACAATACATGTTTGAAAGTTGTTATGAGAGAAAAATCAAAGAGTTCTATGAGCTGAAGTGAGGAAAAATGTTTATAGAGGATCTAATTACTGAATTTTTGGGACTGTTGAGATTTGTGCCTTACATAAAAGGTGAAAAGGTAAAGTTTCAAAGGTTTCTAAGTTATTTACCTCAATCATATAAGGACATAATAGAGTTTGACACACCAAAAAAAATTGAATGAAATACTACGAAAAGAAAGAATGTGATATGATGAGTACAAACAATGATCTAAAAATAAAAAAGCATGGAGAGAAAAGAAACAATAGAAGCTAAATCAAAAGAAATAGGGTTTCAAGCCTTCACCATTTTGGAACGTGTCCAAAGAACATAAAAAACATAACTCCTTAAGAAACTCACCACAACTAGAGGGAAACAAGTCAATTAATTTGGGATTCAAGAAAACAACTGATAATACTAGAGAACCATTAAAATGTTGTGGATTTGGAAAACTACATTTGTTGAGAAACTATCCCTATAGGAATGTTGCAAACAAGACTATTCAGAACATACAAGAAGCTTTGACAACTGGAGATATTAGCAAAAGTATTCATATAATCAACACAACTTTGGATGGCAGTCAAGTAGATCATAAATCCATTATTGTGGAGATTGAAGGTAAAATTCATGACACAAAAGTATTTATTTTTATTGACCCAATAGCTAGTTTAAGTTATGTTAGCCCTATTTTGGTAAAGTCAAACAAGATGAACACGGTAAATCATACTAAATCCTTGTTAGTACAATTAGCAACAGACAAAAAAAAAAAGATAAAAAAAATGATTCATGATTGTGAGTTGAATATAAATGTTGAAGATACAAAGGTAAACTTGAATTGTAATATCCCTAGGCCGAACCCAATTGTAATGTAAAAGAAAATGTACTTAAACTGGTGAGTTGTTTTGATATCATTTTGTATGCACATTTCATGGCATAGTGCACGCTTGCATTGCGCATTAAAATGATGAAGTGTGCACATTCATGGATATCGTGTGCAACAACTTAAGTGTGCGCGGTATTAAGGCTAGGGAGCCCTTGTGTATATGCTGCATTTTATAGGCTGGTGAGCCAATTATTATAAGCTAGGATGCTTATGTTTTGGTTAGGCCAGAGAGCCTAGATGTTAAAGGCCAATGAACCTACTTTTGTATATATCTCATAATTAATATAAAATTCATCGTTGCATGTAGACCAACCACGATAAAAGAGACGGGGGACTAAACTCGACTGGTTAAGGAAAGGGAGGGGCCTAAAAGTTAAGGAAAAGGGCTAAGCTAGGGATCTTAAGCCAAAAAAAGATATTATATTAATATTTCTTAAATCATAAAGTGTGGATAATTATTTTATCCTAAGTTCTAAAGTTGGGGACAAGTAGGCCAAAGTAGCTCCCACCATGACAAGTGTCAAGTTGGGGAGATGCATATATATTTTTGGGACTTAGTTCATTTTCTCATGTTTTTCCATCATTTTGACCATCATGACTTCCATCATTTGATCAATAGGTTCTCTTGGGAGATGAACTGAAGAAGCGTGTTGTCAGGCCCGTGGGATATTGAAGAGGCGGGTTGTCAGGCTCGTGACCAATTTCTCTCTGGGTGAGAAAATTACTGGGGAATTGATTCCCTGAAGGTGCTAAACTACAACTACATGGCTCTGAGACTTCCTGTCCGGCTTGTTGTTGAAGCCTTGGAAGGGAAGTAGGGTAGCTGAAGGAATGTTGAGTAGAGAAGGGCCACACTTCTTGGGGTGGGACAAAACATATGGGGAATGAGGGACTGTACGTTTTTAGTTGAGTGAGAGCCTGCGATAGAGTCTTTCCTATTGTCTATGAGCCAATAGCCTAGTTAGGAATCCCTTTACCCAAGTGGAGTTTAGTCCCAACTTGGGGGTGACCCACTGTTGAGAGTGATGAGCAGGGTGGTCTAAGGCTAGGAGGTTTGTGGAAGGTCTGCACGTAGTTGGTGACATTTTTAACAAGATAAGTGCTGATTGTGTGCTAAATGTACATGCTGCATTGTTATTTACGTGCTTATTTTTATGGGTTATCATATGTGCGGTTATAACTGTGTTTATTTTTATGGATATTTCCTATGTATGCTACATATATATGTTTACTATTATTTCAGTGTGAATCCTTGCATTTACAAATGTATTTGGTTGTTTACATTTTATAGATATGTTTCTGCAAGAGTTCTGTGTGTATATATATTTTAATTCCATATAGTTCGAAAAATTTATGTGGCATATCTCAGTTTCATACTGGGTATGTTACAGTATGTTCCCCAGAGAGAACGAAAGAGTTCTTTGGTGTAGCATGGCCCAGCGTGGATGGTTGGGGACGTTACAATATGGTACCAGAGCTGTAGTTTTCAACACTAAGCCTCGATGGGCTGAGCAAGTTGAGTTGAGGCGAAATTACATGGAGGATTTATTTCGAAGTGGCCAAATTTCAGTTTTTAGAACGTCCATGGTAAAATTTAGAAGCAACGACCTGGAATTGGGAAAAGCCCTATTTTTTGTTGTTAAATTCGAGGAAAATTGAGAAATTTGGTCAAACGATGAGATATTCCCAATGTAATATTTGTTCTAACAAATTCGGATCTAGAATGGGTCGAAATTGTAGCTATAGTGAAGCCATGATCAATGGAGCGAGTTTAGTAATTAAAATTCTCAACTCATGACTTGATTTTGGATAAATTCATTCGAGAAATGTCAACCCACAACGATTTGTTGTTGCATAGGTTGAACTGGTGCTATCGGGGTGAAATGAAACAAATTTCATAATAGCAAAATGTCGATGGTAAATTGGGAAAAAAAAAAGTTAAGCCAAAAGCCCCAATTTCTAAAGTGGAATTCATGAGGAATTGATGTGCATAAAAATGAATGTGCACAAGTGGGCGCACTAAAAATGTATGATGCGCAGTGAAAATCTAGTGATAGGTAAAATTTGGCTCTACGCGACAAGATATTGGCATGTGGGTGTGCACACTAAATTTCAGTGCCGCGCGGAAAAATGTTAGTGTGCGCACTAAATTTTAGTGTTGTGCGGAAAAATGTTAGTTTGTGGGTGTGCCCGCTAAATTTCGGTGCCATGCGCAAAAATGTTAGTGTGTAGGTATGGGCGTTAAATTTCAGTGCCACGTGCAAAAAAAATTTAGTGTGCGTGTGTGCACGCTAAATACCGACGCCGCACAAAAAAATGTTGGTGTACATGAGCGCATGCTAAATTTAGCATTGCGTGGTGTGCACATACATAATAATGACATGCATGGTGTGAACAATGTTGGTAGAGCACATAGGATTTTTGTTAGTACAGGCACAATGTGGGTATATGTTGTCACGCGACAGTTTAGTTAGTGGTGCACGCAGAGTTTTGGTGTGCGGTGGAGATGTACTAAACTCTGGCATGGTGCAACACATAGAGTATAATTCCCATGGAATATTGACGCACAATACAAAAACTGCACGCAACAGGTAATAGTGCAAGAACCAAAACTGTGCACATTGAATATTGGCACGCGATAAAAAAATAGTGCATAGTTATTGGCGCGACAGAGAAGTGATGCATAGTGGTTATAGGTGCGTGAAGCACAATTTACCTTGTGATGTTCCTTCACATGGTAAATATGGGTGTACAGGTGGAAATTTGTGTGCGCAAAGTCATTTGAAGGGTGTACAATAGCAGAAAACCAATGATTTTCTGTGACGTTTTATATCATTTGAACGCCATCTTTTTGTGGTGCGTTTTTTAGGCCCTTAAGATCATTGTTAGCAACGCAAAAAAAATGAAAACAGAGTGTGCCAAGGCACATTGTGTCTTTCTATTGAAATAAAGGAGCTCGGAGAAATCTTTCTGATAGTGTAAATTGTTTGTCAAACAGATCTTTTATGAGATAGTTACAACCCAAACAGTGAAGGGTAAATTTTAAGACCCAACTAACTTCAAAGAGCAATAAATTTCTACTCTGGAATTAGATTGAGGTGAAAGAATATTCAATGGAAAGCTATTGAACCATATAATTCAGTCCCACATCTCAATTAAATTTCTGGGTACATTAGAAATGTTTAGTATGGAAAATAAGGCACCTGTAACATTCCAGACCAAAAACACAGATTGACTTAGAACTTCAGCAGGCTGTAACTAGCAGCTAAGAAACCAGAAAGGGTTGAAACTTGGACAGAGTGCCCATAATATGTATATGAAGAAACCTAATTGATATCCTATGAAAAATCCCAAGGAGTAGGTGAAAAAATGCATAATTACAATGCAGAGTTGCGCCGAGTTGAAAAATGAACAGAAAAATTAATGGGATTTTTTTTAAATAGCCATAAAGTTTTTCTTGAGACTCAGAATTGAGCATGGGAGTAGGCATTGGAAAGGTCTTGGACAATGGAATCTAGATATACACCCAAAAAAATTATCTGGGCATTCAAATTTCAAGGAAAACATAAGAAATAATTATGACATTTATTATTGAACCAGAATGGTTCATATTTTCATGAAATTGTTGAAATAGTTAGTGTGACAAAGTTTTATTGGATGCACATTTTGTAGATTTAACAACAACTAGATCATATCAATATCAACATAGAATTCAGAGAAATGTAAGATGCACATGGGACTTACATTGAGGAGGATGAGATTAGAGGGATGGATGTCCATTTGGGCATTGAAGGAATAAAATCCAATGGACATGGAGATGAAAGGAACGAAGACATGAATATTGAAGAGACCATTAAAAACTTACAGGAGGATGTCCAAAGACATAAATATGATAATGAAAGGATTATGAGAGCGAATGAGAAACAAGATGACTTCAACATGAAATTAATGCAGAGCTTGAACCAAATAAAAAAGAAGTTGGATAAGGAGAGTGGCTCAAGAAAATCTAGAAGTCACATCCCTCCTGATGAGAAAACAAGAGAAAGAAGTGTTACTAGACGTCACCATCACTCCTCGAGGCATTCCAATAAGATATCACATAGTATATCAAGTCCATCCCCTATCATAAATAATAAGAGGTCTGGGGTGGATGAGCTACAAGGAGAAATGAACAAAATCAAACCTCCTACATTTGATGGTGAGCACAAGAAGGATGAAGATGCATATACATGGTTGTTGGGCGTGAGAAAGTATTTTCAATTGCATAATTATTCTTCTCATGCAGAAAGTATAATTTCTATCTATCAGCTCAAGGGAAAGGCATCCATTTGGTGGCATCTTCTTGTGCAGGCGCAACACATTAAAGAGAAAAGTGTTACTTGGAGGGAATTCAAGAAGTATTTTGAGAAGAAATAGTTGACTAAGAGATACTATGACAAGAAAATGAAAGAGTTATTTGAACTCAAGCTTGGGAGTATGTCCATAGATGAAAATGAGACAAGGTTTTTAGAAATGTTGAAGTATGTATTTTTCATCAAGGATTAGACGGTTAAGATTCAGAGGTATTTGAGCAGATTTCCATCATTTATCAGTGAAAAAATACAATATGATGATCCCAAGACATTGGAGGAGACCATAAGGTGAGGTAAATGCCTTTATGATCAACAAAAATCAAGCCCAACTTTCCAAAAATCTTGGTAAGACAAAACAAAATTCAAGGTCGATCAGAGGAAGAAGGGATCTAAGCCACCATTCTTCAAAAATAATCCATAGGGACAACAAACTCCTAGAGAATATAGAACGATTGAGACAGGGGGTCAAAGGCCAAGAAAACCACCTATTCAATTTTGGGGTTGTAAATGAGATCATATGTACAAAGATTGTCCTCGTAGAGGTGAAAAAGTGAGAACTGCTCATAATGTACAACAAGCTGAAACAGTGGAGGATATGGGCAGAAATGTACCAAGGATCTATGCAGCCTTGGACAACAAGAAAGAAGAGTATCAATTACATATGATTGAAGTGGAATGTATGATAGAAAACCAAACCATTGTTATTTTAATTGATTCATGAGCTAGTCATAGTTATATAGATCCTAAGATGGTGGAAAATTTGCATTTGCCAAGAATCAAGAATGGAAAATCTTTGTTGGTGCAGCTGACTACCAGAGCCAAAAGAAAAGTTAATGAGATGGTTAATTCATGTCTTATGGACATGAATGGACTGAACCCCAGGGAAGATTTGAACATCTTGCCTTTAGGTTCCTATGATTGTCTAGTTGCAATGGATTGGTTGGACCAACTTCATGCTATCCTAGATTGTCATAACAAGGAATTTAATTTCTTGGATGAGGAAGGGAGTCTAAGGAAAGTACAGGAAATTCTCAGGGAAATAACCATCAGAGAAATTTTAGCATTGCAGCTGAAGAGATGTTACAGAAAAGGGTGTGAAATCTTTGCAACACATATGGAAGAGACACCTAAAGACACGGTGCCAAATTTGTAAGATCATGTAGTCTTGGAAGAGTTTGAAGATGTGTTCAAGGAGGTACCACAACCACCCCCAAAGAGAGATATTGATTTCTCTATAAATTTAATGCCTGGAGCAGCTCCAGTGTCAAAGAATTCTTACAGAATGAATACACCAGAGTTGAAGGAGTTGCAAATGCAGCTTGATGAAATTTTGAAGAAGGGGTATATACAC
This sequence comes from Picea engelmannii, assembly GCA_009831015.1. NCBI lineage: Eukaryota > Viridiplantae > Streptophyta > Pinopsida > Pinales > Pinaceae > Picea > Picea engelmannii. The sequence continues at coordinate 911,091 of ML794577.1, forward strand.
TCAAGTGTGTCACCTTTGGGCGCCCTAGTCTTGTTTGTGAATAAGAAAGATGGAACATTAAGATTGTGCATTGATTTTAGACAATTGAATAAAGTGACTTTCAAGAACAAGTATCCTCTGCCAAGGATTGATGATATCTTTCATCAATTGAAGGACGCAAAGATATTTTGAAAGATTCATCTCAGGTCAAGATACCATCTGGTAAGGATTAAGGAGGAATATATTAGAAAGACCACCTTTAGGACAAGGTATGGTCATTATGAGTTCCTAGTGGTGCCATTTGGGTTGTCAAATGCACCAGTTGTTTTCATGTGATTAATGAATGGTGTTTTCCAAGAATATTTAGACAAGTTTCTCATTTCCTTTTTGGATGACATTCTTATATACTCTAAGTCAGAAGAAGAGCATGAACATAATTTAATAATGGTGTTGAAAGTATTAAGAGAGCATCAATTGTATGCCAAGTTGAGAAAGTGCTCATTTTATTAGAAGCAAATTCATTATTTGGGGCATATCATTTCAAACGATGGGATAGTAGTGGATCATGAGAAGATAAAATCCATTAGAGAATGGTCAATGCCAAAGAATGCGACAGAGGTAAGATCATTMATGGTCTTTATARGCTACTATAGGAGATTTATTGAAGGATTTTCAAAGATTGCACACCCAATCACTTCCTTGCAAAGAAAGGGTGTGAATTTTCAGTGGACATTRGATTGTGAAAAGAGTTTCCAACACTTGAAACAATTATTAACAAGTGCTCCAATACTAAGGATTGAAGACTCAAATGAATACTTCGTTGTATGCATAGATTCATGTAAAGAAAGACTCGGTGGAGTCCTCAGTCAAAATGGGTTTGTTATATGTTATGAATAAAGGAAGTTGAAAGAGCATGAAAGAAACTATGCCACTCATGATTTGGAGTTGGCAGCCATAGTGCATGCTGTSAGGAAATGGAGACACTACCTCATGGGAAAAAGGTTTGATATGAGAACARACCATAATGGTCTGAAATATTTATTTGATCAACGAACTCTAAATGTTAGGCAAAGTAGATGGTTAGAATATCTGAGTGAATATGACTTTGATATAAATCATATCAAGAGGAAAGAAAACAAAGTAGTTGATGCACTCAACATAAGAGTTCATGAAATGCAATTTACAAACATTATCATGTACCAATCAAATTTGAAAGATAGAATTTTAGAGGTTGCCAAATTAGATTTGCATTAGAAGGAAATAGTGACAAAATTACAACAAGGTAATTTGCAACAAAAAATTGAAGAATACAAGCTAGATAATGATAAAATTCTCATGTACAAGGGCATAATTTATGTACCAAATTCTTAGGAATTGAAAAATATGATATTGAGGGAAATTCATAATGTACCTTATGATGGACACCTAGGTTATCAAAAAACTATTGCAGCTTTCAAGAGCTAATATTATTGGCCAGGCATGAAGAAAGAGGTTGATGATTTTATTGCCAGATGTTTGGAATGTCAAAAGGTAAAGGCTGAGCATAGACACCCATCTAGTTTTCTACATCCATTACCCATTCCTGAGTGGAAAGGAGAAGTTGTAACAATATATTTCATCACCAAACTGCGCAGAAAAAAAAACAAAAAAAAACATGATTCTATCATGGTAGTGGTGAATAAGCTTACTAAAGTTGCCCATTTTATTCAATTTAATCTCACTCACAAGGAAACCAACATCACTGATGTTTATATGAAAGAAATTTCTAGATTACATGGCATACCCAAGACAATTGTGTCTGACAGAGATTCAAAATTTACCTCAAAATTTTGGAAAGGAATATTTAATGGATTTAGAACAAATTTGAATTTTAGTACAACTTATGATCCAAAATTAGATGGAAAAACATAGAGGGTGAATCAATTGATTGAGGATATGTTAAGGATGTATGTGATGGATAAACCATCAAAATGGGAAGACTACCTGCGCTTGGTAGAATTTGTTTATAATAATGGGTACCAAGCATCCCTAAAGATGAGCCCATTTGAGGAACTTTATGGAAGAAAGTGCAACACACCAGTAAGTTGGGATAACCCAATATTTAGAGTAGTGGTTGGACCAGATTTACTCAGGGAAATGGAGGAGAAAATGATAAAAAAAAATAAAAAAATAAAAGGCTGCCCAAGACAGGCAGAAAAGCTATGCTAATAAGGGCATAACTCACAGGGAATTTAAAGTGGGTAATCATGTATTTTTGAAAGTGAAGGCCAACATAAGTTCCCTGAAGTTGGGAAATTGTTCAAAGTTGGCAGCTCGCTATTGTGAGCCATTTGAAATCCTGGAGAGGATTGGTCCAGTAGCCTATATGATTGCGTTTCCTACATCTATGTCTATTCATAATGTATTACATGTATCATTACTCAATAAATATATACCTGATGTTAATCATGTTATTGATTGGAATGTGATTCAAATGGAGCAAGAAGGCAGTTTTCAAGTGCATCCAGTACGCATTTTGGACGTGAAAATCAAGCAGCTCTAGAATCGATCCATAGGGCTTGTAAAGGTCCAATGGACTTGGTACGGTCCTAAGGATGCTACTTGGGAACATGATGATGCAATGCGGGAAGAATACCCACATATTTTAGAGGATTTTTGAAATTTTGTAGTATATGGGTACATGATGCACTGAGGACAATGCATAAATAAGGGGAGAGGATTGTAATATCTCTAGGACGAACCCAATTGTAATGTAAATGAAAATGTACTTAAGCTGGTGAGCTATTTTGATATCATTTTGTATGCACATTTCATGGCATAGTGCGTGCTTGTACTGCACAGTAAAATGATGAAGTGTGCACATTCCTGGATACCACGCACAACAACTTGAGTGCGCATGATATTGAGACTAGGGAGCCCTTTTGTATATGCTATTTTTTATAGGTTGGTGAGCCGGTTATTATAGATATGATGATTATGTTTTGATTAGGCCGTAGAAGCTAGATGTTAAAGGCCAATGCACCTATTTTTGTATATATCTCATAATTAATATAAAATTCATCGTTGCACGTAGACCGACCATGATAAAAGAGACGGGGGACTAAAATCCACTGGTTAGGGAAAGGGAGGGGCCTAACAGTTAAGGAAAAGGGCTAAGCTAGGGAGATTAAGCCAAAAATGAATATTATATTAATATTTCTTAAATCATAAAGTATGGATAATTATTTCATCCTAAGTTTTAAAGTTGGGGACAAGTGGACCAAAGTAGCTCCCAACATGACAAGTGTCAAGTTGTGGACATGCATACATATTGTTGGGACTTAGTTCATTTTCCCATCTTTTTCCATCATTCTGACCATCATGCCTTCCATCATTCGATCAGTTGGTTAGCTTGGGAGATGGACTGAAGAAGTGGGTTGTCAGGCTTACGGGATATTGAAGAGGTGGGTTGTTAGGCCCATGAGAAATTTCTCTTTGGGTGAGAGAATTGTTGGGGAATTGATTTCCTAAAGGTGCTAAACTGTAGCTACAGGGCTCCGAGACTTCATGTCCATCCTGTTGCTAAAGCCCTAGAAGGGAAGTGGGGCAACCGAAGGACTGTTGAGCACAGAAGGGACACAATTCCTGGGGTGGGACAGACATGTGGGGAATGAGGGACTGTAGGCTGTTAGTTGAGTGAGCACCTATGACATAGTCTTTCTTGTTGTCTAAGAGCCAATAGCCTGGTTAGGAATCTCTTTACCCAGGTAGAGTTTAGTCCCAACTTGGGGGTGACCCACTGCTGAGAGTGATGAGTAGGGTGGTCTAAGTCTAGGAGGTTCGTGTAAGGTCTGCACGCAGTTGGTGACATTCTTACAAAGCTAAGTGTCGATTGTGTGATAATTTTACATGTTGCATTGTTATTTACGTGCTTATTTTTATGGGTTATCATATGTGCAGTTATAACTATGTTTAGTTTTATGGGTATTTCATGTATATGTTGCATGAATATGTTTACTCTTATTTGAGTGTGAATCTGTGCATTTCCAAATGTATTTGGTTGTTTACGTTATATATATATGTTTTCTCAAGAGTTCTGTATGTATATACATTTTAATTGCATGCAGCTTGAACAATTTATGTGGCATAGCTCAGTTGGATACTGGGTATGTTACAGTATGTTACGTAGAGAGAACTAAAGAGTTCTCTGGCATAGCCTGGCCTATCATGGATGGACGAGGACGTTACATGAATGTATTATATTTAAGATAATATCGCATTATCATAGGCATGAAATAGTTAGAAAAGCACAAAGTTATATTGAACTATTAATAAAAAACATTTGTGTACAAATATGAAAATTGAATATCAAGAAGAGTGCAAGGAATTAGTAAACTAGTTTTTGTCATAAAAATATCGGCAATGCAATTCAAGAAGTGCATTAGTAAAGGCTGCAAAATATATGTTATCCAAGTAACAAACCTGTTAGATAAATCAAGAAAACCAATTTTAAAAGATTTTACTATGCTTCAAGGAATTGAGGATGTATTTGCAAAAGAAATACTGGAATTACCTCGAAGGAGAGAAATATATTTCTCTATTGATCTACTACCTAGATCTTAGTCTCAAAGGCACCTTACATGATGATTATTCATAAATTAACATAAATAAAAATTCAACTACATGAACTATTACATAAAGCATATATAAGACCAAGTGTCTCATCATGGGGAGAACCAGTATTATTTGTCAAAACAAAAGATGGAACACTACAATTATGTATTGACTATCAATAATTGAATAATATGACCATTAAAAATAAGTACCCTCTACCCAATATTAATGGTTTATTTGATCGTGATTTTCTAGTAATCCCATTTGAACTTACTAATGAACCAACAACATTTATGTTTTTAATGAATAATATATTTATCCAATACTTGGATAAAAACATATTGATCTTTATTGATGATATATTAATCTATTTAAAGTCTGAGGAAGAACACAAACAATATTTGAAATTAGTATTACAAACTCTAAGAGAACATAAATTATTTGTTAAGTTTGATGAATGTGACTTCTATGAAAGAAACATACAATATTTGAGACATGTGTTATCAAAAAATGGTATTTCTGTAGACCCCGAAAAGATTAAAGCTATCATGGAATGATCGGTACCTAAAAATGTAGTGGACATATGATCATTCATGAAAATTATTAGAGGTTTATTCATACAAGAGCATCATCATAAAAAATAATGAGACATTGTGGAAGATTATTGAGTGTACAACATCACGTGCATTTAACGAGTTTGTATTCCAAGGAAGGCACAACATTAATTTTTAAACCATTATAATTAAATTCCTTTTAATCATGAAGAATTAGAAACATTGCATGTATTTTAGGAAAGGAAAAATCATCTTTACTGACGGTAGAGTTGTACAAATTTTGAGTACTAACTCAAATATGAAGTTGTAAATATGTATTTAATTACAATAGCTTCTAGATAGAAATGAATTTACTACAATGTGAAATCACTAGAACAATCTAGAGAGGAAGGCTCGAGAAGCAAAGGATTGTATAAATCTATGTAATATATGCGTTTAGTTCATTTTTTTTAGAAATAAGAAAAAAAGAAAAGAGAATATTTCCAAGTCCCAAAGGAGGGACTGTAAGATCATTTTTCCCTGAATTTTAAGTTTTTGTATTTTCTTGTATATGTGTATGGTGTGTGTTTGTGGAGAAACCATTGAAAATTGTATAAGTTTTAGTTGTTTCTCTTCGAGTGAGTTGAGTACAAGGTGTGCATGAAGCCTACGTAAGGTGTGCGAAGTCCAAGTTCCCATGTAAGATTCAAATTTAGGAGAGTAAGCGCAAGTGTGCGCAGAATCCCAAACAAGGTGTGAGAGGATGAACCTTCATTAGGTTTGAAACGAAATATCATAGTGCAAGGAGTGCATAAAGCCAACATTTTGGTGAAACATTGGAAAATATCAAGATAGTGAAGAAATATGCATTCCAACTAATTCTAGCTAGTGTTCCAGTCTAGTCTCGAGATGGCGTGCATGTGAGTATTCATGCATAGTTCTTGTGAGTTACAACTGTCAAAGTTTTTGTTAATAGTTTTTTTACTTCATTATAAACAATAGTTATAGTTTTCACTTTAGAAGTGTAGCAGTTTTAAGTTCAAGACATTACTTCCAAGTGTAATAAGTGGTCATTTTCATTGGATATACACCATATTTTTTGTTAAGGTTGAGTTTGAAGTAAGACATGACGAAGGGTTCAATTTTTAGTGAAAGATTCAAGCATCATAATTTGGATGGACAAGATTGTAAAGCTCACTACCTAGTGAATATAAATATTGATGACAATTTGTGTTTTCTTTCCCAAGTCTTTATGTGTTCTTAATCTTATCTTGGATGCAAATTTTGAGTGTCTGCAATGTCACCTATTTTATTAATCCCCTTTATAATTTTGGAACTTATGTGTTCTTAATTAATATTAGCCCATGATAGTCAAGAAATATGTGTTCCCTTAAGTTCCTTTGTAATTATGTCACCTCTTTTATTCATCTCCTTTACAATTTTTAAAATTGAGTTAAATTAGAATTCTTCATCTTGTTAAGAGTTCCTTCTTGAATGATAAAACCCTGAATTTTTGTTTCCAATGTTCCTACTCACACGGTTAGGAAGTCCTGTGCTAATATTCTCCTCTCATTTCAAACATTTTACTTTTGTCATTGTGTCTTCCACAACAAATGTTTTGCATATTCTTGTGTTATTAGTCCCTCC
>ML794577.1:938385-980574 GCA_009831015.1 Picea engelmannii
AGGAGACTCAATAATGAATAATAAACAAAGTAAAAAACATAGGAAAAACAAATCATGGGTGTGTGTGAAGTAACTCCAACACCCCCCTTGAACATCACTATGGTGAAAATAAAGAATGGGTCCAGACAACGAGGCCATGTTAGGTACCCAATTACAAATGATACACTGAAATAAAGAGAGGAAAGAGGGAAAAGCTCATGGGAACCCCCCCCTCAAGGTACAATGTAGGTAAAAATAAGAACTAATAGTTGCTAGGATACTGTGTACTTCACTCCAAGATGGTTGCACAAAGAATGAAACTTCTCCTCAGTGAAGGTCTTTGTAACATCCTGCTCTTGTGCACACGTGACTGGACTTATTCTTTGAGGACACTTGCATGAAAGTGATCCAACTCTTTATATGATTGATTGTTTCTCTTAGGGATTATTATGATGTTGTGGATATGATGATATGTTATTGATTATATTGTATCGACAAGTGCTATTTTCTAGTTTCTCCTGAGTGTGCAGGACTCTAGACTGATTGAGGATGATGATGGAATTGATGGACATCCTTGGAATCTGAATGGAGTCAGGGAGTGTATTTTTTATAGTTTGAGAATTTTTATTATTGCATATGTGACATATGACTGGTATATTATGATGTTGATTTTGAATCGCTGACATGTTTCGTTGATGGATGAAGGATGACGATAAATTGTTAACCAAACTCATATTTGGAGTAAAGGGGTCATGCATGGCAACCATAGATATAGAGAGAGAGGTGTGGAGAAAACACTAACACAACCTACTAGCACTCCCACCGTGGCTCAAACTATAGGTTAATGATTACCTCCTTCGAGACATCCACGATGCCGTGAGGGAAGACTGGGATAGTTGCTCATGATGATTCTAAGGGACGTGCAATAAGGCAGGGTCCTAATTCCTTAGAGGCTCTTAGTCTCCCACAAGTTCACCTGATGGAGTGTTGACTCCAAGGGCTAGATGTCTACAAAATCAGTCAAAAGGTGAGTCACACCCTTGGAGCATGTAATTCATCTTGAAGGGTGCATCGCATAAAGAAAAATTGAATGAAGGCGAGTGGTACCCTTCGAAGACGTAGTGCATCTTGAAGGGAACATCTTGGTTTGTAAACACATGTGAGTCAATGAACCTAGGTACCTAGAGAACAATATCTTACCTAGACATGGTCAACCTTAAATTAATTATGTATAAGTAAAGTTTATTAAATTATAACATTTCCCTTAAAAAAAGTAAAAATTGCTAAGACTAGTTGAACTTGAAACTTAGGTTTAAGTAGTATAAGAGGACTAAAAAAATTAATTAAACAACTAATAAAGGGGGGTGAAGAAAGAAAAGGGGGAAAAGTAAATTTTAGAATGTAAAGGAGGAACAAATTATCTAAAAATTCAATTGTTGTCTTGTGCAAACTTGCTAATTTCGAACTTAGACAAAAAGACGGAAATTTTAAATGCAAGAGGAATGTAGAACATAGAAAGGAATCTAGTCTAGAGAAATTTCCTAAAATGAACTCAACTAAACTTTAAGAAGGGTGTATGTTATTAAAGAAAATTGAGGGAATAAAGGGACAACAATGATCATTTTTAGGAATTATTTTAGATGAGTGAGGGAAATTGGAAATTAAATTAAATTAAATAAATGAATTTCTGGTGCAACTAAGGGATTGGGTAACAAGTGTACGAGGGAGAAAATTTCCTAATTAATTTTTAATAAAACTAAACTAATGTGCAAATGGAAAGGTCACTAAGAGGAAATCTATAAAAGAAAGGGAAAAGAAGATGAATCGAGGACTTTGGCTACCGTAAGGTTATGGTGGAGGATTTTACTTGACTGATTTTTCTTGTGGGAGATGGGATACCCAGCTGGATAGGAGTGGTAGTTTTACCTTGGGAGCCAAGGTGGGCACTAGTTTATTTTCTGGTTGTGTGCTTGGCTCCTTTGCGGCTCAAGGGATTTAAGGGGAATAATATTACCCCTAGCATTGACTCGGAGATACCGGTGAGGTCTCAACGGTTGGCAAGAAGGAGCTGGACGAAGCACAAACATGGGACAGCCACTTCGGACTCTTCGCCTTCAATTATGGTACACAGATGTAAAATTTGCATTATATTTAGTTATTATTGCGTATATGGTTTTAGAATTAGTCGATTGGTTGATGGTTTGGCGAAGTTGGCTGGCTGCCAAAGGCTTTCTATGTGATTTGTATCCCATGCATTTACTGCGATTTATTGATTCCCAACGTTTTAAAACCCCTTCACCCAGCCTCCTTCGTCTTAATTTTTTCTGAACGATTAATGTCGTTGCGGTTTTGTGAATTCTATTCACTGCATTTTTATCTGTGTTGGTCCTTGGACTGCGATCTTCCTTCGTCGAATCACAAAATTTTTATCTAGCCTCTGCATTTTTGGATCGAGAGTAAACTCTGAGTTAATTCCTTGCTTCACGATTTTATTTATTTATTTGAACTTCTGCGTTATTTATTGAGCAATGTTTCGCCCAACAATATGTTATCCCCTAGCGATTTTCCCTTTGATTTATTTCTACGTTTAACAAAAGAAACTTTTCCAGCGTTATGTTTTCTCTCGGCAATAAGCTTTCTCTTAACCTTGGAGTGTTTTGAAGCTAGATTGCGTTCGTCTATGCGATTTTTACAACTTCCGGATTATCTCCACATCTGGCAAAACGATTTCTCCTAGCATCATGTTTTCCTTGGCATTCTATCTTGATTATTCTCCGATTCTAAAATGAAATTGCCCTGCAATACAATGTAGCCCCTCCAGACCTCTTCGATGGCAAGCATTCTCAGCAGATTTTTGTGGCAGTATACCCTTCTTTTCTTTCTCCCAGATCTCTGTGTGTTCACCCGATGCCCAACGAATTACCTAGCTTTTCCTCCGTGTTTCTGAGAGCCCAAGGCTCTGCTTCTTCACCTCTACACCTAGCCTGTAACTGCTTCATTATTCTCCGCTTCTAGTAGATTGAATTCTACCAATTTTCGAGGTCCCTCCTTACGAATTCGTTTCCCCAAAATAGCTCTATGTATGGCGTTTAAATTCGCCCACTTATTGAGCTCCCTCCTGGCGAATCGCTTTCTCAATTATCTCACCGTGTGGCAAATAAAATTTCGCCCCACAGGGTTCTCCCATGCATTTTAATTCTCGTATTAGAATAGCAGGGCGCACCCCTATCTTTATTTTGGATAGGAAATAATTCCTTCCTCCTACTGAAGATGCATGTATCCGAGTCTGGCCCAGCAATCCAACGAATTTCAACGTGGACTGTGCGAGAACAAGATTGTGTCCTAGTGAGATATTCAGTGGTTACACAAAAGCCATAAATCCAGCAATTGAGCTTCTGGATGAATTGGTAGAGATAGCGTTTTTGCCATATTTCGATGGAAGTATTTTGGTTTTAAATTCGCAAGAAATTGGTATTAATTCGCCTAGCCATGTAGTAAATTACCCGTCAAGGCCCCTGCGTGTATTTTAATCACTGCATGTAAATTTTATTTCACTGCGTGTAATTTTACTTCACTACGTGCATTTTACTTCTCCCCTTTAGTTTCTCAACGATTTTTGGGAGGGATATGTTATCACCGTAATAATTTCTTGGAATGCAAGTCTTGAGATTTGGTGGAATGCTAAATCAGTATAGCGGAGTGTTAGACTAGCATGTGGGGTCGTATCTGGTGAGCAGGGTTAAAATTGGCGGAGACGCAGGAGTGATGGGAACTGGCGGTCCATCGATCTTGAGCAGGCCAGATCGACTGTCAGGGGACATATCGGGTGAGGAAATAACGCAGAGGTTAAGCACTAGAGAGAGAGCTGGGGCAAATACCGCGGTTTCAACCCATAGACACATGGCACCTCAAGAAGCATATCGGGGAGAAAAGTGAGTGAGCATGAAACCTCTCAACCACGCCCCGATGTCACATGTTCTAATATCATTAAATATGTCAAATCTAAAGATCGCATGTGGAGAGGGGAAAGTGGCGGCCAATCAAATCATCTCACGCCACTTGTTCGAAGTACTTTTCATTTGTGCAATGTTAGGTGAGCGCCGCCATATAACCGATTTGAAGGCTCATCATTCAGAATAGATTGTCCAAGCGTGACATACCATTGTCCCTGTAAATACTTTGTCAGTAATTCGTGATTAGAACTTGATGACTACGGTCCTTCAAAATATGGATGGTATTACTCTATTTTGGGAAATCAACGCCTCATTCGTAAACGGGGTAATTACAAATTGGATCAGCTTCCTAATTTCTGTGCAATCAAGGGAGATAAACTTATGTTTTCTACAAAACCGAGAAACATGGACAAAGAAGACGAGACAGACTTCACTGAACCAGGATTTTCAATGAGTATGACAAATTCATCATTGAAGAAGAGAGAGAAACTGGTTGCTCAAATCTTAACAACAAAATTTTATACAAAGCCTTTAGGAGAGCCAGGAGTGGATAAAGAGGTCAGATTAAATCTCGTCATGAAGGATTTAATCATCACATGCAGTCGAGCACCATACGCGAGATGCTAGGAGGAAATGGAGAAAGCGTCAGAAGACAGAGGTAAAAGTTGACGTGGTTGAAATCATTGGAGAAAATCAGCCTCCTTGGCTTGACACCTTGAAGGAAGAAATTGCTAATTTGAAATAGTTTTCAAGCTAAATTTAGTGTGTCAGAGAATTTTGTAATAATATTGACAAGTGGCCTTCAAGGAAAAACCTTGAATATGTCAATTTTGTTTTATAATGTCCCTAGAAATAGGATTTCGGTTGTTGTACGTTACACTTTTGTAACCGACAACTATTTTTGGAACTTTGGGGAAGATGATTCGTTTTGAATCCCGTATGTAATTTACCTATATATACTATTACAAAGATTAATAAAGGGTTGGACGAACCAAAGAGGGGCCTGCCCTCTTAGCAGGAAGGCTTTGTAAATCCATGGAGCTAAAGTGAATATACAATGCATAAGAATTTTGAACTGTTTATGAAAAGATTCTAATGGTTGTGATATGAGTTCTATTTTCTCTCATAGTGTGTATTTCTTGTGTCTTTGAAATCCCATTTACATTTTTCTCTTTTTAAATTGGAGATTTAAGAGTCCGGAATTCGTCTTATGACGCTCTTGACTTAGCAACTTAAATTATGTAATCCTCTTCTTAACTAATTCATAATTCATTTCAATATGCTCTGATGCAATTATTTGTTTTCCCTTTCCTCTTTCACCATGCAGATTTCAATTTTAAAAACTCAGACTCATTGCCTCAATTATCCTTTCTCCTCTAGATAGTTCTTATGCCCTGCCACTGTTTTATTCATTTTTGACTCCATAGCCCCAAATGTCACCCTCTTTCTTTCACCAACAACTGTATAAAACCCCCAAACAAACCAAATCTAGCCATAGATTTCCAAAGATACATCAAGTGACACAAGAGAGCCCTCTTCGAGTTGAGTAAGCTAGTGCCCAACTCTAAAGTTGGTTGAAACAATTACCTTTTTCGTTTGTCAATTCAGTCGGACAAAATTTACAGAGTGCTAATAGGATAAACCCTTAGTCAGTTGATTCGCAGGCCAATAATGCCCATTCAGATAGTTGTGTTTTGGGGTGGGACACCCTTTGTCGTCTATTTTCATCTACTCGTCCTTCGCTCCCTCTCTCTTCTAAATTGATGGGCATATCAGATTTTGTTTCATATTAAGAGTCATCTCCTTGCTTACAAGCTCTGTTAGCTACACGTGAAGACTAGCTAAACCTGAAGGCAAATTTTGAAGGAAAGTTTGTGTTTGCGTCATGATTTAGATATTATTTACCAAGTGGCATTTACTCCCTGCCAGACTGCAAGTTGTATTTCTTTTTTAAAAGGAACCTTTGATGACAACTTTACTTCCCTGCCAAATGGGAAGTTGTTTTTCTATTTTAAATAAAAAACCTTTATTGACATTTTTACCTTTCTGTCAGACCGTCTTGTTTGTTCTAAATTGGAACCCTTCGTGGCAAAAAAAATTCCTATCAGGCCCGAGTGATGCAAGACTAGCTAACCTGCTTGTTAACCTTCTAATTGATAATCAATATTGATGGGTGAATAAGTTTTGTTATGATTAAATAATGTTTTATTTGTTCATTGTTTAGTGATTTATTAATGATTAAAATTTGATTTATTAGTGCATTGTGTAATGATTAATTAATGCTTATTTGTTCATGGTGTAATGATTTAATAATGATTTAATATTGATTTATTAGTTCATTGAGTAATGATTAAATAATGCTTTTTAGGTCATTGTGTAATGATTAAATAATGATTAAACAATGATTCATTAGTTCATTGTATAATGATTAGATAATGATTAGTAATTTAGTGAAGTCTAATTAACATGTTCGTACGAGGTAGGTGATTAATGATGACCTTGTGGGGGAGAATTGAGGTTGGTCTATTGTAACTATCTAATAAGGGAATGCCACTAGAGATGAGCGTAGGTGTTAGACATTGGACTTCTTGTGCACTAAATATTAATGGAAGGATTGTTGTAAACCTAGAACATCATGCGCGAATTAAATCATATTGAATGGTATGTAGAATTAAAAAATTATGTTTGTGCCCTTAAATTGTTACTGTACGATGGATTAATTATATTCTCAAGTGCAACTTGATTATCTTACTGTGGATTTAATTGAACTTGGATTACTTGCACTGCATAGTGATATTGATGTTTACCTTGCTCCTGGCATTAAGGAAGATATTGGTCTTGTGCCCCGAACTCAATTTGAAGTTGATCGATTTGCAGAGGATTAATGCTTTAGTGGATGAGTTGTAATTATTTACCCTTATGCAATGAGTAATTATTGTTTAATGAATGATACGAATAGTATTTATTTGCGAAATTAGAATGATGTGTTGATTTTAGATTGGGTACTTAGACTTCTTGCACAAATGGGTTTATGTAATAAAGGATGGTCTTGATGTTAGTATTCTAGCATTCATGAAATTTATTATGTCGGAATACTGTGTTTATGCGATTGGAATCTTGCACTATTGAATATATCTGACATTGCAGTTGTGCCTCATATTTATTGTGATGAATGCGGGTTATGTGTTTAGCTAGAACCCTTGCGCATCATGAAACATATGTGATGTATGATGATAAGATTGGTGATTACCCTCATGCTTGATTAAATGATGATGGTTGTTTACTGCCATTACTAAATATTGAATGCGTCGGTTGTGACGTGTTTGATTGTTAATGGCTTAATTTGTTTCGTTAATTTGGACGATGTGACAATGATATAGTTCTCAATTTGTGATGTATTTTTACTACGCAAAAAATAAAAATGTACCGGTGGTATGTCACTATTTTGTTTTTTGTAATGGCGGGGGCTGTTACAGGTGGTATGAAATAGAGGTTCAACCCTGCGATTGTGGATAGTCACGCCTTCCATTGAATTGTACACATGATTAATAACTTAGCGTTAATTAAAATTTAACATGTCCATGAGTTAATCATGGTTAAAGGACGCTGCAAAGGACGCTGCAAAGGACCATGACGTGATACCAGGGGAGGAGGCACAACGCCTCCAGTAGCACCCATGCCATAGGGGTCCAACCCCCAAGGAGAAGAACAAGTCTTGAGCATGAGCGGATAACCGTGTGGGATGTGTTAGGTCTGACAAGGTCCTTCCAGGGAAATGTTAGAGGCCTTGACAATCCGTCTTTATTGAGATAAGGCTAGGGTGCCTGTACCCCTGAGGGTCCACAACGTGCCCCAGCCAATGTTGGTAGCATTCATAGGGAACTCTGGAAGATTATGTTCCTACGTTCACGAGTGCCACGAAAGGCTCGACCATCGAGGCATGGATGGAGAGCTAGGCATTGTGCTACGCACTTCATGGTTATAACCTCCAACCCAAAGGTCTGCATGGTTGTATTCAACTGAAGGGGACCTCTCTTTTATGGTAGAAGATGCCTCTACCTCAGCTAAAACATGGTCGTCGAAGCTTTGTTATGAAAAGGGTTTGTGGAATGGTTCTGAAAGAAGTAAATTTCATAGGAACTCATTCAGCATCAACTCGAAGAGTCCAATGCCTTACGATAGGATGGTGGTATGGTGTCAGATTATGAGACCAAATCTATGGAGCTACTCCGGTATGCCCCGCATATGAACACGTAGAATATAGAGGTTGACAAGTTCGTGTCGACCTTAAATCCATCTATCGTGCAAAAGAAAGGATATAAATGCCTCGGACATTGCATGATGCAGTCAAGTAGGCCTCTTAGATAAGGAAGAATTGACCATTGGAGTTAGAGAAAGGCTCCTGCAAGACCATCTAGACTAACGAAATCTGGTGCGGAACAACATCAGATCCCAACCAGACAAGACATCTTGGTATCAAGATACGTCTATAGTCCCCCTTTTCATGACACCATGACTACAGTTTCCTAAAAAAAAGACCCCTATAAGGGACCACCTCCACTAGCCGCAGTTAGGCGTGTCAACAAAACATAACTAGATGTTAGGCAAAGAACTTCTACTTCCGGGCTAGGAATACTGGACCAAAGTCTGGATACTAGACTTGTGGAGAGCCACATTACCAACGCAACTGTCCATTTGACAGGGCCAAGGCAATCGATTCAACATGACACACTACCATTGTGAATATGGGAAAGGCCCATAGGATTCATGATTGTGGTAAATAACCTCCAGGTTGAGCACTAGTCCACTATGTGTGAGGCGTTGAGTACTATTGCAAACCATACTTTTAGTATTTTTTATAACCCAGTGCTACAAAGAGCTCTATTCTAGTACCGCATTGAAGGGATTTACGTAAAGGCTTTCGACTCGATGAGTTTAGGTTCGTCGAAATTGATTCGCGTGCTAATCAGATGGTTGGAGGAAGGGGTATGAACTGTCGCTTAACCTGGGGAACAATATACCGATGATCAAACTCATGATCTTAATATCTTATGACGACTTATTCAGTAGGGACTGGTTGGAATCACATGATGCGATACTCAACGGTAAGATAAAGCATTTGAGTTGGGCCGACAATGAGGGAAGGAGAAGCGTGATTGTAGGAAGAAAATAGGGAGTATACTTGAGGTTCATTTCTTCCCTACAACTAAAGAAAACCATGGGCAGGGAAGCAAGCTATATGCAATATGGGAGTTGAATGGCAAGGGCGTGATAGAATTATTTGAAGGACCTTCCCATGGCATGAGTACTGTTGACGTGTCTCAATAAAATTACCCAGATTGTCCCGCAAGAGAGTTGGAGTTTAAAATTGACTCGAAACTTGGAACATAATCGATAGTGAGAACACCTTATCAGATGCTGACCCTTGAGTTACAAGACTTTATCATGAAAGTGAAGGATTTGTTGGACCTAGGAATTATATGTTCAAGTGTATTGCCTTGGGGTTCTTCTGTTAGTTTCATATGGAAGATGGATGGCTTGTGGAGACTCTACTTGAGTATCGTCGAGTATTCCTTGACAAAATTTTGATATTCTCAGATGACAAAAGATCAGGACAAACTTTTACTCTTGGTACTATAGTTTTGCGAGAGAACAAATTATGGGAAGCGGTCATAATACTATCAAAGATTCTTTTCTTAGGGAATGTTATCTACGGTGAAGGTATCGCTATGGATCCAACGAAGGTAGAGGCTATCATGGAGTGGCCTGCACCAACAAATCTCATAGAAGTGAGTAGCTTCATGGGTGTAGTGGGATATTATCGACGGTTCATCGAGGGTTCTTCGAATATAGCAAATATGATTATGGAATCACAGAAGAAGAGCAAGAAGTTGTGTTGACCGAGAAATGTGATGAAGAATTTCAAAGGATCAAGGAGATGTTGAAGACATCACCAATACCCTGGCGTGGAAGAGGAATTCTAGGTATGCACTGACACATCCAAGGAAGGCGTGGGAAGAGTCTTGATCCAATATGGTCGAGTGATCGCTTACATCACGAGGAAGTTAAGAAAGCATGAGGAAAACTACGTGACGCACAATTGGGATTCGTTAGCCATTGTGTATGCCCTAAGAGTGTGGAGACACTACGTGATTGGATGGAAATTGTAACTAAAAACAGACCACGGTGGTTTACAACACATTTTTAAGAAAAATGACTTGAACATAAGGAAAGGGCGTTCATCAAAACTTCTTATCAATTATGATTTTAGATTTCCTACTTAAAAGGAAAAATGAACAGAGTGAAAAACGCGTTGAGTCAGAGACCACGCGTATTCTACCTACAATGCGACGTTGAATGGTATAAGAGGGTAATGAATTGTTTGGGTAAGACACAATGTTGGTACCAAAATGGAGGGATATACTATGGACAACGTCGAATATTTGAGATATAATAATAAGATTTAGTTACATCCCAACGATGAACTGAGAATATTTGACCTTATGCGAAACTCATGGAGCAGTGTACATGGCTCATCTAGGAGTTATGAAGATGAGGACAGACCTTAAGCCCTTAGTCATCTAGAAGGGATACATGTAGACATCGTCAACTGCATGGAGAGATGTCTAGAAGGTTGGCAGGTGAAGGATGAACATACACATTTGGCAGGATTGCTATGGCCACCCGCTATTCCAAAATCGAAATGAGAGGTCATTTCAATGGAATTGTTTGGTGAATTTCCGCTGACGACAAGGAGGAACGAATTGATTTTTGTGATAGTTGACACTTTGATGAAGAGTTCACATTTTTAACCTGTGCATATGACGCATTAGGCACGAGTTATAGCTAGAGTTTATATCAACGAGATATTGATACTTCCATATGTACCAAAAGGATCTTATATGATCGACGATTGATGTTTAGAAGATGATTTTAGACTAATTTCCAAGAGGCCTTAAGAACCCCACTTAACATTAGTATCGTCTATCACCTAGAGGCATATGGGCGGATAGAATGAACGAACCAAAATTTGGAAGTTTGTGTTGTGTATGTGTATGCTGGACCAATAGAAATGTTGGCAATAGTTCTCACCACTCGTAGAGTTTTATTACAACAAAAACTATCAAAGCACGAATAAGATGGTGCCATTTGAGTTTCTTTATGGAAAACCATGTCAGACGCCTTTGAGTGAGGATCGACTCAAGGATGGGGTCCTGGTAGGACCATAAGTGATCCAAGTATTGGTTGAACAAATACAAACAATATGGAAAGGGTCAGAAGAACCGCAAGATCGACATAAGGGTTTTGCTGATGCGCATTGCGTGACCACACTTGAAGGGCCTAACGACTAACTGTGCCTCATTGCTTGAGGCGTATCTCGATATTATCTTATATCTCTGTGTGCCTTTAGGTTAGTGACCGTACACATGTTATTGACTTGAGTTCTTGGTGGATGTTAGGAAAAAGTGCTCTCGTGGCAGAGCCAATCCATTTTCTATACCGTCGCATTCAACAGCCATGACATCGAACTGTCGATCAAGTGACATAGACCGCCAACCCCTAGGCCGAGGTTCTCTCACAGGACCATTCTTTGCTTCCTTTGAGCCTGATCGGCTCTTTCGATTCTTGGCTGGAATCGTCGTTTATCGATCCACAGGTCCTTTCGACAACTCCCCTGTGCAAACAGCACTAGGCGCGAGCTCCACCTTCTTCGAGCAACCACAGTGCTATGACCAAGGGTCCAACCCAAAGTCTCTTGTCAAAATCTCGCGACCTCCCGATTTCGTGAGTCGAAGCTCCCGACTCTTCCTTCCCAATCTCACGATACCCGAACTTGCGAAATTGGTATAGCTCCTTCTCTGTCAGCGCCCTCCATGCATGACCACCAGCTAGGCTTAATGCTAGCACCTCTTGCTACTCACTGCTTCGTGAGTTTCAACGTCGAACCTTGGCTCCTTCCCTTCATGAACCCCCGAAAAGTGACATTAACTTTCCCTCTCACGTTCTCGCTACTCACGACTTCATAAGTCAAAGGGTTGAGCTCTCATGCCCTTACTCCACGAATCCCCGAGACGCAAGAAGTCAATGGAGTGTTGACCCCTTTCTCCAAGTGAAGCGTATTCACTTGTAATCCACGCGGGCCCCACTTTGTAGTTCTTTCATGTGTCCACACTTGTGCCTCGGCTCTCGGCACTTCGCGACTTCTACAGTCGAGACAAGATCCTCTCAACCTTCGAACCTCTAAAATGCGATACGCGATGAGGTTCCTGATCCAACGTACCTCTCGTTCTCTGGATCCAACGACTGTCTCCACTCGTCATGACTTCGCCACTCCCGACTTGGAGCACCCAATCCTTGGGATTTCACCTTGTGAACCTCCGAGTTCATGAAATCCTGAACCCATACTTCTTCGGCTCTTCGCCAAATCTGCGATTGTTGCCACCTGTCCTCCTCAGATGGATGGTCTTGATCCTCTCACTCTGTTGAGACTTCTCACTTCGCGGATTCATGAATCTTGATGTAAAGTTTTCGGTCCTTCAACTCACAAATTCCCGAAGTGGGAATTCACGAGTGATCCAACGGATCTTGTCGACCTGGATCCTACGGTCCGACTTCTCCTGAGCTTTCACTTTGAGAAACCACTTGCCGTAACTCTCCTTGCTCCTCTGCAGGATCTGACGCCTCTCGGAACTTCGTGAATTCTCCATGGAGAATTCCGACTGTCCAATTCCTCTTTGACGACTCCAATGAAATGAATAAGTTATTCACTCACAGAACTTGTCCACCCGCACAACAACTTTTCGCACCTCCCTTTAAACACTTTCAAGGCACTAACTCTCCTAATCTTTTACCACAAACTCAAGTCTTCAAAAAGACTCCTGCATGAACTCATTGCGGCAACCCTTCAAATACACTCTAGTATATGAACCTCTTCGACTCTGTGCACTCCTTGCGACAACAGTCTTTCAACAATTCCCTCAGGTTGCAAACTCTGAGATTCTACTCGACTAACACACACTTTGCATGGCTCCTATTCTTAACTTGCACCGAGAATCAGAAAAATGTTATCCCTCTTGAGATTTTAGAGACGAACTCTAATTTATGTCAACGCACACCTTGCGGACAATTTCACTGCACTCTTTGCAGGAAAACTCTTACTCAGACAGAGAAACAACTGAAACTCATTCCTTACTCTCCCTCTCTTCATATTTAAGACATTCAACGAGAAATCATACATACATAGCATAAACAATAAATGCATGACAGAAAGGGTACAACGACACTAAGCATAATACTCATCATGCATACACAAAGAATATCACAACACCATAAGTCTGAATCAAAGCTTCATGTATTAATTCAGGACTTCTGTACATGGGTGTTTTCTACACAACTCTCTGCTTCTTCTCCTCTATGCTCTCCTATGCTCTCTTCAGTTGATAATGTTACAATGATACAATATGAGAGTGTCTATAGTCAGTTTTCCCTCCGCTCCTAAAACTGTCTAATCTAGAATTTAATGCTACCTACTTACATTTACTATCATAAATGCCTCTTAATCCTTCAGACGAGAGTGGGACGCTCAAGGTCTGATTAAAATCACAAGTACGCCCTTTCTTGATTACTTCATTTAAGTTTGGTGCATCCCACTCCAGAACAATTTAAACACTTTTGAACATGTGCCAAAATGCGTTGGCGTTGCTTGTGATGGCTTGCTGTTGACGATGCTCTTGTATCATTTTCCCTTGCTTGAAAAAATTTCATGGGCTCCTCTCCATGAGATTTTTCATAGTCTATCCATGCTTCTGGATTTTGGCTTCATTTTCCCAGCTGGCATATTAAACTGGATGTCCCTTCCACTTGACCAAGTATTCAAAATATTCCTTTCACCTGGTCCTCTTACTAACTCTTTTGTCCAGTATGCTTTCCATCTGTGGTTTCTCTGCAACTGGCATATGTTTGGCCCATTGAACCTCTAGTTGTTCACTGTCTGCTTCTGCCTCTTCATCTTTGTAAGGGTACGAATCTGATATGTTGAATATCAGTGAAATTATGATCCCCGCAGGTAATTCAATCTCATATGCATTTGCCCCAAATTTCTGTATGATCTTGCATGGCCCAATTTTCTTCATTTTCAATTTATTATATGTCCCCCTTGGGAACCTTTCCTTCCTCAAGTGTGCAAGGATCAAATCACCAACTTCAAATTGAAGTTGTTGCCTATGTTGATCTGCTCTATGCTTATACTCCTGGCTCGAATTCTGTAATCGCTCCTTCACCTGGCTGTGAAGTTCCCTCATTGTCTCGGCAAAATCTTCTGCACTAACACTCCTAGTCGTAGTTTGTTCTGAATCTCTCAATTCAGAAACTCCTCTTGGCTGCATGCCATAAACAATTTGAAATGGACTATGCCCCATTCTTCTGTTTATTGAATCATTATATGAAAATTCCTCCCGTGGTAGAATATTGTCCCACTGACTGTGATGTTCTGTCACCAAACTTCTCAGCAAGTCTCCCAAACTTTTGTTCACAACTTCTATCTATCCATCCGTCTGAGAATGATAAGTTGAACTGAACGACAATTTCATCCCCATGTTTTCCATAAGGTTCTCCAGAAGTGTCCCAGGAACTTGGTGTCTCGATCCAAAACTATGCTCCTTGGTAAGTCGTGAAGTCGAATGAATTCTTTGAAAAACAGATTCGCAATGTGAGTTGCGTCACTGGTTTTTTACACGGTATGAAGTGTGCCATCTTGGAAAATCTATCCACCACTACAAAGATCGAGTCGAACCCTCTTTGTGTTCTTGGTAGCCCCAATATGAAGTCCATGCTTACTACATCCCAAGGCCTCTCAGGTATGGGTAACGGTTGATATAAGCCTGCATTCTAATTATTTCCTCTTGAATGCTGACAAATTCTACATCTGTCCACGAATCTTTTGATGTCTGTTCTCATTCCTAGCCAAAAATATAACTCATTTAACTTTGAGAATGTCTTGTCATGACCGAAATGTCTGGCCAATCCTCAACTATGTTTCTCCTTCAATAGATTCTCCCTCATGGAGCATTTTGGAATACACAGTCGATTGCCTCTGAACAACAACCCGTCCTGGATCATATATTCAATCCATTGACTTATGTCCCTGAGAATTGGATTCTCAACTGCTTCATACACTTCTTTGAAGTCTGGATCATCCCTGTACATCTTCTTGAGATCATCAAAACCCAATGTTTTGACT
Organism: Picea engelmannii; assembly: GCA_009831015.1. Taxonomy (NCBI): domain Eukaryota; kingdom Viridiplantae; phylum Streptophyta; class Pinopsida; order Pinales; family Pinaceae; genus Picea; species Picea engelmannii. The sequence continues at coordinate 953,557 of ML794577.1, forward strand.
CTAAACTCTTGCATAAGCAAACACTTCATGCTCAAAGCATCAACAACTTTGTTAGCAGTTCCAGAAATATGTTTAATTACAAAAATAAAATTTTGCATGTATTCAACCCATTTTACATGTCTTTGATTCAATTTATCTTAATGAGTCACAAATTGCAAAGCATGATTGTCACTATATAAGACAAACTCCTTAGGAATCAAGTAGTGTCTCCACTTCTTCAGTGCCTGTATGACCGCATAAAACTCTTTGTCATATGTGGACTACTTCATTTTGGCTTCATTCAACTTCTCGCTGAAGTATGCTATCAGTATGTCTTCTTGACTCAAGACTGCCCCTATTGCAAATCCACTTGCATCACATTTTACTTGAAATGTCTTTTTGAAATCAGGCAACACCAGAATTGGTTGTTCCGTGATTTTTCTTTTCAACAAATTGAAGCTTTTCTCAGCCTCTTCTGTCTAGTGAAAATATTTATGTCTTTTCTTCACTGTGTCCATCATCGGTGCACTAATTCCACTGAAATTCCTAATCAACTTCCTGTAGAAACTAGCCAATCCATGAAAACTTCGAGCTTCAAAGATATTCTTTGGTGATGGCCAATTCTTAATCACCTCCACTTTATCTAGATCCATCCTCAACTTGTCTGCAGAAATAACAAACCCCAAATAAATGAGCTCTGTCTTCATGAAAGAGGATTTCTTCATATTTATCAACAACTTCTCTTGTTGTATCCTCCGCATCACTGTAGCCAAATGTTTCAGATGCTTTGCCTCTGTTTTACTGAAAATCAGTATGTCATCAAGATACACAATGACAAATTTTTTGATTAAATCCTTCAGGACTTCATTCATTAATATCATAAAGGTACTTGGCACATTTTTCAAGCCAAATGACATAACAAGCCATTCATACAACCCTTCATTGGTCTTGAATGTTGTCTTCCATTCTCTGCCTTCTCTCATACGAATCTGATGATATCCACTTTTCAAATCAATCTTCGAAAAAAAATCCGCTCCACTCAAGCAATCCATCAAATCATCCATTCTTGGCAATGGGAATCTATACTTGATGGTAATATTGTTAATTGCCCTTGAGTCTATACACATCCTCCATCCTCCATCTTTCTTTGGACTGAGCACTGTCAGAACACCACATGGACTCAAGCTTTCTCTAATCAACCCTTTGTCCATTAAATCTTGGACCTGTCTTTTGACCTCTTCATTCTCGTGCAACATCAATCTGTACTCTGATTTGTTTGGTAAACTAGATCTAGGTATAAGATCAATGTGATGAATTATACTTCTAATAGGTGGAAACGAACAAGGTAGTTCATCCACTACTATATCAGCAAATTCCTCCAGTAGTTGTTGGATTTCCTCTGGTAAATCATCCACTCTTGTGCTAGTCAAAAAAATCATAGGTTTCCTAACCACGATGAATTGTGGATCTTCCTTCTTCTTAACCTCAAGAAGTTCCTTCCCACTCATGAGAAGTACAATGTTTCTTTCTTCAGGTTTCACCTCTTTGTCCTTAATCAACAACAACATGTGAGTTCTCCCATTCTTCTCTAGGGTGTATGTGTTCTTTCTCCCATCATGAACCACATTCATGTCATATTGCCATGGTCTACCTAGCAATAGATGACAAACATCCATGGGAATGACATCACACAATATCTTATCGTTATATCCTCCTATCTTAAATTCAACTAAACATTGTTTAGTGACATTTACCCGATGTCCTTTTTGTAGCCATGAAACTCTGTATGGACTTGGATGTTCAATAGTCTCCAGCTCTAGCTTTTCTACCATCTCTATAGAAATGAGATTGTCTATGCTACCACTATCTAAGATGACTTTGCATATCCTATCTTTGGTCTTGCAAGTAGTCCAAAAAAGATTGTTCCTTTGCAATGGATTCTCCGCGTCCTCTTTTGGCGTTAAGAGAACTTTCCTCATCACTAGTGATTTTCCACCTTCAACATCCTCTGCCTCAACATTCCACCTTTGTGCTTCAACAATGTGAGTCTCACCACCTTCTTTCTTCTTGTCTGGACATTCATAAGATTTGTGTCCATTCTTTCCGCATGTGAAGCATTTTAATACTCCACCTCTACCCCTTCCTCTTCCTCTAATGCGAGGAAAAGTGTTGTTCTCAGCATACTGTCCTCTCCGTTCAGTATACTGCCCTCTCTGTGAGCTTCCACCTCTCTCAGTTTGAGGTTGAGGTTTCTTCCATTCCTCCTTAGGCTTCTGATTCCTATCTTGGACAATTGTTTTGCCTCTGGGCTGACGTCTGCCTCGGCCTCTCTGACTTTGCTTTCGGCTCAACTTCTCTTCATCCTTTAGAGCCATCTGATAAGAATCTTCCACCATCTGAATGGTCATCATACTCATCTCATCCTAAATATCATATCTCAGGCCATTCATATACCTGACAACCTTCTCATCATCACTTTCGTGATGACCTGCCTGATGTTCATCCTGTAGAATTATTCAATGTATTCCTTCACTGACATCAACTTATGTCTCAAATTATGCATTCTTCAAAACAAAGTAATTTTGTAATCCTTGGGTATGAATTTCACCTTCATCTTCGCGATCATTCTATCCCAACTCTTGATCTTCTGCTTTCCTTTGCAGCGTCTGTCAGCTAGTTCATCCCACCACAATGTTGCATGTCCTTTCAATCTTGTGACAACATGTTTGACCTTTTTGTCTTCCTCGACATCTTCATATTCAAAATACGTGTCCAAATATCTAATCCAGTCTAGAAGCTCTTCAACATCCAGGTTTCCCTCATATACTGGAATGTCTATTTTTGCCCTGGCACTCATTCTTGCGACCGCCCTAATCAGACGTTCATTCGCTACATCATCTGCTGCAACTTCTTCTCCTTCATGTCCAGCTTCATCTTCACTTTCAGATTCATTGACATATCCAACACCAGCTTTGCTCCTTTCTTTATTTCCACGTCCACGAGTCTGGTGCATATGTTATGCATCTCTCTTTCCATGGATGGATTTGGCACCTGCCTACCCCTTTCTTCTAGCATTTCCCTTTCCTATGGCAGATCAGGTGTTTGCCTGTCTCTCCTTCTCAGCGACATGGTGAATATTCATTTTCCCTACTATAGAAAGCAAAGAAATCTTTTTGTGCTTTGATACCACACAGACGTAGACCCCCAACCCTCTGGACGAGGTCTTCTCAGAGGACCATTCTTTATTTCCTTTGAGCCGGATCAGCTCTTTTGATTCTCGGTTTGGAATCTTCGTTTATCGATCCACAGGTCCTTCTGGGAACTCCACTGTGCGAACAACACTAGGCGCAAGCTCCATCTTCTTTGAGCAACCACAATGCTATGACCAAGGGCCCAACACAAAGTCTCTAGTCAAAATCTTGCGATCTCGTGAGTTCATGAGTTGAAGCTCCCGAATCTTCCTTCCCAATCTCACGATACCCGAACTCGTGAAATTGGTATAGCTCATTCTCTGTCAGTACCCTCCACACATGACCACCAGCTAGGCTTAATGCTATCACCTCTCGCTACTCATCGCTTCGTGAGTTTCAGCGTCGAACCTTAGCTCCTTCCCTTCACAAACCCCCAAGAAGCGACATTAACTTTCCCTCTCACGTTCTCACTACTCGCGACTTCGTAAGTCGAAGGGTTGATCTCTCATGCCCTTACTCCGCGAATCCTCGAGAAGCGAGAAGTCAATGGAGTGTTGACCCCTTTCTCCAGGTGACGCATATCCACCTGTCAACCACGCGGGCCCCACTTTGTGGTTCTGTCATGTGTCCACACTCGTGCCTTGGCTCTCGGCACTTCATGACTTCTGCAGTCGACACAAGATCCTCTCAAGTTCCGAACCTCTGAAACGCGATACACGATGGGGTTCATGATCTAATGGTCTTCCCGTTCTCTGGATCCAACGACTGTCTCGGCTCCTCACCACTTCGATGCTCCCGACTTGGAGCACCCAATCCTTGAGCTCTCACCTTGGAAACCTACGAGTTCAGGAAATCCCGAACCCAGACTTATTCAGCTCTTCGTTGACTCCGTGATTGCTGCCACCTGTCCTCCTTAGATGGATGGTCCTGATCCTCTCATTCTTTCGGGACTTCAGACTTCACGGATTCACGAATCTTGATGTAAGGTTTTCGGTCCTTCAACTCATGAATTCCTGAAGTGAGAATTCACGAGTGATCCAATGGCTCTTGTCAACCTGGATCCTATAGTCTGACTTCTCCTGAGCTTGCACTTTTAGAAACCACTTTCCGTAACTCTCCTTACTCCTCTGTAGGATCTGACGCCTCTCAGGACTTCACGAATTCTCCATGGAGAATTCCAACCATCCAATTCCTCTTTGACGACTCCCACGAAATGAACAAGGTATTCCTTCACAAAATTTGTCCACCCGCACAACAACTTTTCTCACCTCCCTTTGAACACTTCCAAGGCACAAACTCTCCTGAGATTTTACAGCAAACTCGAGTCTTCAAAAAGACTCCTTCATGCACTCCTTGCGGCAACCCTTCAAATAAACTCTAGTATTTTAACCTCTTTGACTCTGTGCACTCCCTGCGACAACAGTCTTTCAACAATCCCCCCAGGTTGCAAACTCTGAGATTCTACTCGTCCAATGCACACTTTGCACGACCCCTATGCTTAACTTGCACCGAGAATCAGAACAATGTTATCCCTCCTGATCTTTTAGAGATGAACTCTGATTTCTGTCAATGCACACCTTGTCGACAATTTCGTTGCACTCTTTTCATGAAAACTCTTACTCAGATAGAGAAACAATTGAAACTCATTCCTTACTCTCCCTCTCTTCAGATTTCAGACATTCAACAAGAAATCATACATACATAGCATAAATAGCAAATGCATGACAGAAAGAGTAAAACAACACTAAGCATAATATTCAACATGCATACACAAAGAATATCACAACACCATAAGTCTGAATCAAAGCTTCATGTATTAATTCAGGACTTCTATACATGGGTGTTTTCTACACAGCTCTCCGCTTCTTCTTCTCTATGCTCTCCTATGCTCTCTTCAGTTGATAATGTTACAATGATACAATATGAGGGTGTCTATAGTTGGTTTTCCTTCCCCTCCTAAAACTGTATATTCTAGAATTTAATTCTACCTACTTACATTTACTATCATAAATGCTTTTTAATCCTTCAGACGGGAGCGAGACACTCAAGGTCTGATTACAATCACAAGTACGCCCTTTCTTGACTACTTCATTTAAGTTTGGCGCATCCCACTTCAAAACGATTTAAACACTTTTGAACATGTGTCAAAATGCGTTGGCTCTACTTGTGTTCACTTTCTATTGACGATGCTCCTGCATCATCAAATCAAGGTCTAGTAGAAAAATTATAGTCCACACTCAACTACCTTAGATGACGCATATGATATGCGTTTGTAGTTTCCATTTTTGTTTGATGGTTAGACCCTTAGATATTGCAAGATACTTATTTTTGCACTTGTATACTGTTAAACTTCAGGACAAAGTTTAAAACAAGAGGGGGTGTATGTAACATCTTACTCTTGCGCACACCTTATTGGACTTATTCTTTGAGGACACTTGCGTGCAAGTGATCTGGTTCCTTATATGATTGACTATTTTTCTTATGGATTATGATGATGCTGTGGATATGATGATATGTTATTGATTATATTGTATCAACAGGTGATATTGACTGGTTTCTCTTGAGTGTGCAGTACTCTAGAATGATTGAGGATGACAATTGCATCGATGGACCTCCTTGGACTCTAGATCGAGTATGGGAGTGGATTGTTTATGGTTTGAGCATTTTTGTTATTGTATATGTGACATATGACCGGTATATTATGATGTTGATTTTGGATCACTGACATGTTTCGTTGATGGATGTAGGATGACGATAGCTTGCTAACCAAACTCACATTTGGATTAAAGGGGTCATGCATGAAAACCAGAGATATAGAGGAAGAGGTGTGGCAACAACCCTGCCACAACCTACTAGCACTCTTGATGTGGCTCAAACTGTAGATTAATGATTACCTTTTTCGAGAGATCCACGATTTTGTGAGGGTTGACTGTGACAATCACTCATGATGATTCTTTCAGGAAACTTGCGTGCAAGTGGTCGAGTTCCTTATATGATTGATTTTTTTTCTTATGTATTATGATGATGTTGTGGATATGATGATATGTTATTGATTATATTGTATCACCAGTTTCTATTAACTGGTTTCTCCTTAGTGTGTAGGACTCTAAAATGATTGAGGATGACGATGGCATCGATGGACCTCCTTGGACTCTGGATCGAGTCAGGGAGTGGATTGTTTATGGTTTGAGCATTTTTGTTATTGTATATGTGACATATGACTGGTATATTATGATGTTGATTTTGGATCGCTGACATGTTTCATTGATGGATGCAGGATGACGATAGCTTTCTAACCAGATTCACATTTGGAGTAAAGAGGTCACGCATGACAACCAGAGATATAGAGGGAGAGGTGTGGTAGCAACCCTGCCACAACCTACTAGCACTCTCGATGTGGCTCAAACTGTAGGTTAAGAATTACCTTGTTCGAGAGATCCACGATGTCGTGAGGGCTGATTGTGACAATCACTCATGATGATTCTAAGGGGTGCGCAATAAGGCATGGTCCATATTCCTTAGAGGCCCTTAGTATCCCACAAAGGTCATCTGACATAATTTTTACTCCAAGGGCTAGACATCTACCAAAATCAGTCAAAAGGCGAGTGGCACCCTTGGAGCACGTAGTGCTTCTTGAAAATCATGTCACATAAAGGAAACTAGAATGAAGGCAAGTGGCACCTTTGGAGCACGTAGTGGATCTTGAAGGGCACCTCGCGGTTTTTAAACATAGGTGAATCAATGAACCTAGGTACCTAGAGAACAATATCTTACGTGGACATGGTCAGCCTTAAATTAATTATGTATAATTAAAGTTTATTAAATTATAACATTTCCCTTAAAAAACAAACTTGCTAATGTTGAACTTGAAGCCTGGGTCTAAGTAGGATAAGAGGACTAAAAAAAATAATTAAACAATTTATAAAGTGGGGTGAAGAAAATAAAAAGAGAAAAAAAATAAATTAGAATTTAATGGAGTAAATTATCTAAAAAAATAATTGTTTCCTTGTGCAAACTTGCTATTTTTGAACTTAGATAGAAAGGGGAAATTTTAAATGCAAGAGGAATGTGGAACATAGAAAGGAATCTTGTCTACACAACTTTCCTAAAATGAACTCAACTAAACTTTAAGAAGGGTGTCATTCATTAGAGGAAATTGAGAGAATAAAGGGACACCAATGAGCCTTTTTATGAATGTTTTTACCTGGGTGATCGAAATTGGAAATTTAATTAAATTAATTAAATCAATTTCTGGTGCAACTAAGGGATTGGGTGACAAGTGTACGGGGAGGATATTTCCTAATTAATTTTTAATAAAATAAAATTAAACTAAGAGGAAATCTATAAAAGAAAGTGCAAAGAAGAGGAATGGAGGACTTTGGATAGCGTAAGGTTATGTTGTCGAATTTTACTTGACTGATTTTTCTTGTGGGAATTGGGATAGGAATTGTAGGTCGACCTTCTGAGGCGAGCTGGGTTTTAGCTTATTTTCTGGTTGTGTGTTGGTCTCCTTTGCGGCTCAGGGGGCTCACGGGGAAGAAGAGTACCCCTAGCTTTGGTTGAGAGGTACCGGTGAGGTCTGAACGATTAACAAGAAATAGTTGGACGGAGTGGAAGCGTGTGACAACCACTTCAGACTCTTTGCCGTACGCAGATGTAAAATTTGCATTATATTTAGTTATTATTTTTCTGAACGATTAATTTCCTTGCGGTTTTGTGAGTTCTATTCCCTTCGTTTTTATATATGTTGGTCCTTGGACTGTGATTATTTCTACATTTACCAAAAGAAATTTTCCCAGCGTTATGTTTTCTCTCGGTGATAATGCTTCCCTTAACCTCATGTTTTCTCTAGGCCATAACGCTTCCCTTAACCTCGGAGTGTTTTGAAGCTGGATTATGTTCGTCTCTGTGTTTTTTAAAACTTCCAGATTATCTCTGCATCTGGAAAAACGATTTCTCCCGACATCGCGTTTTCCTTGGAATTCTGTCTTGATTCTTCTTCGCTTCTAAAACGAAATCGCCCTGCAATATCCCCTCCAGACCTCTGTGATGGCAAGCATTCTCAGCGAATTTTTATGGAAGTATACCCTTTCCTTGTTTCTCCCAGATATCTGTGTGTTCACCCGATGCCCATCGAATTACCTGGGTTTTCCTCCACGTTTCCGAGAGCCCAAGGTTCTTCTTTTTCACTTCTATGCCAAACCTGTAACTGCTTCATTATTCTTCGCTTCTAGCCGACCGAATTTGGCCGATTTTCGAGCTCCCTCCTGGAGAATCGCTTGCTGAATTACCTGGGCGTGTGGCAGCTAAAATTTCACCCCACAGGGTTCTCCCATGCGTTTTAATGCTCATATTAGAATAGCAGGGCGCATCCCTATCTTTATTTTGGACAAGAAAGAATTCCTTCGTCCTACTGCAAATGCATGTATCTGAGTCTTCCCCAGGAATCCAACGAATTTCAACGTGGACTGTGCGAGAACAGGATTGTGTCCTAGAGAGATATTCAGTGGTTACACAAAAGCTATAAATAGGAAAATTGAGCTTCTGGATGAATTGGTAGAGGTAGTGTTTTCGCCATATTTTGGTTTTAAATTCGCAAGAAATTGGTATTCATTCGCCCAGAGTAAATTACCCATCAAGGCCCCTGCGTGTATTTTATTCACTGCGTGTAATTTTATTTCATTGTGTGTATTTTATTTCTAATTTCGCGCCGGGTTTTTCCCCTTTAGTTTCTCACCGATTTTTGGGAGGGACAGACCCTCGGTCAGCTGATTCGCATGCCAGTAATGCCCAGTCAGATCGTTGCGTTTTGGGGTGGGACACACCCTCCGCCGTCTATTTGCATCTGCCCTTCCTTAGCTCCCTTACTCTTCTAAATTGCTGGGCACATCGGATTTCATTTCAGATTAAGAGTCCTCTCCTTGCTTACAAGCTCTGTCAACTACAGGTGAAGACTGGATAAATCCGAAGTCAAATTTTTAAGGAAAGTTGGTGTTTGCGTCGGGCTTTAAATATTGTTTACCAAGTGCCATTTATTCCCTGCCAGACTGCAAGTTTCCTTTCTTTTTAAAAAGAACCTTTGATGACAACTTTATTTCCCTTCCACACTGCAAGTTGTTTTTTATTTAAAAAAAAAACCCTTTATTGACATCTTTACCTTCGTGTCAGACGGCCTGCTTTGTTCTAATTTGGAACCCTTCGTGGAACCAAATTTTCCTCTCAGGCCCGAAGGATGTAAGACTAGATATAACCTACTTGTTAACCTTCTAATTGACAATCGATATTCATGGATGAATAAGTTTTACTATTATTAAATAATGCTTTATTTGTTCATTCTTTAGTGATTTATTAATAATTAAAATTTGATTTATTAGGGCATTGTGTAATGATTAATTAATGCTTATTTGTTCATGGTGTAATGATTTAATATTGATTTATTACTTCATTGAGTAATGATTAAATAATGTTTTTTTAGATCATTGTGTAATGATTAAATAAGGATTAAACAATGATTCATTAGTTCATTGTATACTGATTAGATAATGATTAGTAATTTAGTGAAGTCTAATTAACATGTTCGTACGAGATCGGTATGTCGGTAGGTGATTAATGATGAACTTCTGGGGGAGAATTGAGGTTGGTCTATTGTAACTATCTAATAAGGGAATGACACTAGAGATGAATGTAGGCGTTAGACATTGGACCTCTTGCGCACTTAATATTAAAGGAAGGATTGTTGTAAACCTTAGACATCGTGCGCGAATTAAATCATACTTAATGATATGTAGAATTAATTTTTTTTTCTTGTGCCCTTAAATTGTTACTATACGATGGATTAATTATAGTCTCAAGTGAAACTTGATTATCTTGTTATGGATTGAATTGAACTTGGATTACTTGTGCCGCATGGCGAGATTGATGTTTACCTTGCTCCTAGCATTAAGGTAGATATTGATCTTGCACCCTGAACTGAATTTGAAGTTGATCAATTTGCGCATGATTAATGCTTTAGTGGATGAGTTGTAATTATTTAACCTTGTGCAATGACTAATTATTGTTTATTGAATGATAAGAGTAGTATTTATTTGCGACCTTAGAATGATGTGTTGATTGTAGATCGGGTACATAGACTTCTTGCGCAAATGGGTTTATGTAATAAAGGATGGTCTTGATGTTAGTCTTCTAGCGTTCATGAAATGTATTATGTCGGAAGACTGTGTTTATGCGATTGGAATCTTGTGCTATTGAATATATCTAACATTGTGGTTGCGCCTTAGATTTATTGTGATGAATGTGGGTTATGTGTTTAGTTAGAACCCTTGTGCGTCATGAAACATATGTGATGTATCATTATAAGATTGGTGATGAACCTCAGACTTGATTAAATGATGATGGACATTTATTGTCGTTACTAAATTATGGATGCGTCGGTTGCAATGTGTTTGATTGTTAATGGATTAAGATGTTTCGTTAATCTGGACGATGTGACAATGATGTAGTTCTTAATTTGTGATGTATTTTTCCTGCACGAAAAATAATTTTTTTTCGATAGTATGTCATTATTTTTTTGTCGTAACGACGGAGGTTGTTATAGTCTTGGTGAAGATGTCTATAGTCTCTTATGCTGAAGGAAAGAACTACAGGTTGATGATCCCCTCATGTACTAAGTCTCGGATGTAGTGCATGTGGATCTTGATGTTCCTTTTCTATTGCCTCTGAACTAGATCTCTGCAGAACTTTAGAGTGCTCAGGTTGTCATGCCATATGATGATCAACCGATGAAACTTAATTCCCAACTCAGTGAGAAAATGTTGTAGCCACATAGCATGAATGGTTATGTTAACTACCCCTCTATACTTTTCCTCGGTTGAAGATAGAGCAATAACAACATGCTTCTTACTCGACCGACAAATCGGCCCGAAACCAGGACTGAGTGAGTAACCAGATGTGGACTTGCGATCAATGTTATCACCAACCCAGTCAGAATCAGTGAACCCGATGAGATCCAATGTAGAGTCTGTTGAATAGGAATTCCAAAGGTGATGGTTCCTTGTATGTATTGAAGGATATGCTTTACAACCTTCCAATGTAGCTCATGTGACCCATGCATGAACCTGGAAACTGTGCCAATTGAATATGAGAGGTCTCGTTTGAGTGTGTGAGATACAACAAGATCCCCACTAGTTGTTTTTACAGTGTGATATCAACCAGTGGAGTGTCCCTGCCATCCTCAAGTTTGACTCCTGATAGGAAAGGATTTGGAGCAGACTTGCAGTCTGTCATGTGAAATACCTTAAGGAGATCTCGTGCATACTTGGCCTAAGACAGTTTGATGTCTGATGCATCTTGACTGATCTAGAGTCCAAGGAAGAAGTGTAGCAGAACCATGTCCATCGTCAAGAACTTATCATGAAGAATCCTCTTGACTGCAACAATCGTTCAAGTTGAGAAACCGGTGATCAACAAATCATCAACATACATAACTAGGAGTAGAAGTGAGTCAGTTGTCCTCAGCATGTAAACATTTGGGTTTGACTTACAACATACAAAGTTATGTAGGAGTCCATCTTCACATACCATTCCCTCGAAGCCTTCTTTCGGCCATAAAGATATTTCTTCAATCAACAGAACAAATATGAATCCTACATAAATCCCTAGGGTTGCTCCATATAGATCTTCTCAAAGAGATCGTCATGAATAAATGCATTCTTTACGTCCATCTGATGGACTTCCCATCCCTTGGATACCGTAATGGAAACTGTCAAACATATGGAATCCATCTTCGCTACTGGAGAGAATGTCTCATCATAGTCAATGCCATTCACCTGCTAATAGCCTTCTACATGTCTCGAACTAGAGAAGCATTGATTCTATGAAAACATTTTCCAATGTCTCCAACTAGAGCAACATTATTTTTAAACTTTTTCCAATGTCTCCAACTAGAGCATCATTGATTCTATGAAAACATTTTCCAAGAGTTTTAAACAACACACAATTAAAAATTTTGTGGTATTATGGGTATTTTACATATGGTATCATAGTTTTAGGTTACAGGACTTAGGCCTTAATGGGCATCGCCATAAAGTTATAAAGTGTGTGATGAAAAACTAATGAGTAGACTGCTCATTGTTACAAACAAACTCTTTCAAAAAAAAAATAATCATGTCTGCATATAATGGAAAAGAAGACATACCTAGAAGAAATACTAATCAACAACCTCATAGAAATCCAGAACATCCTAGTGGAAGTATCTGGAAACACTGAGGAATCTTATCGTAGAATTGCAAACATTCAAGGCTAATAATGAGAAACTTGAGAAAGCATCAGAAGGTCAACAAGAAATAAATGACATGTTACAAAGAATATCAATGAAAAACAACCCAAATAATAATGATATGGATGATGAACTCAATAAAAATTCTTCAAAAGATTCAAGCAAAGGAAGTGAGAAAGAAAATAGTTCTTCTAATGACATCCACCTACAGTGAAGAAATTAAAACAGATGGATCACTTAGATGGAGATACAAGAAACAAGAGAAACCCAATCAGAGAAAGAAAGGTTTCAAGCCCTAACCATTTGGTAATATATCCAAGGAAATCAAGAAAACAACTCCTCCATGAACTCACCACAAGTACAAGGGGGAAACAAGTCAGTTAATTTGGGATTTAGGAAAGAAACTGATAATTGTAGAGAACCATTGAAATGTTCGAGATGTGGTGAACCATATTTGTTGAGGAATTGTCCATACATAAATTTTGCAAATAGAACTATTTAGAACATACAATAATGTTCAACAGTTGGAGACATTGGAAAATTCTTTCATAGAATCAATTCTTCTCTAGATGGAATCAAGGATCAATGTTGATCTTCTGATGCTTTCTCCAGTTTCTCATTATTAGCCTTGAATGTTTGCAATTCTACGAGAAGATTCCTCATTGTTTCAAAACCTGTTTTACTAAGATACTTGCACTAGGATCTTTTGTATTTCTATGAGGTAGTTGATTAGTATTTCCTTCAGGTATGTCTTCTTTTCCATTATGTGAAGACATGATTAATTTTTTTTTGAAAGAGTCTGTTTGTAACAATGAACAATCTACTGATTAGTTTTTCATGAGACACTTTATATCTTTATGGCCATGGCCATTAAGGCCTAAGTCGTGTAACCTAAAACTATGATACCATATGTAACATACCCCTAATACAACAAAAAAAAATTATATCGTGTTTAAAAATCTTAATGCCACTATCACTTAACAACACTAACAAGATTTCGTTATCATTTTGTTGAATCAAGGTTTTCCATGTATTCCTTGCCAGAAATATCATATACAACTTTAAAATTTTTGTTTTGTATAACTTCTAATATTATTTAATATTATTTCCAAGAATTACAGTTTTCCTTAAAAATATATTAAGCTAATTACAATGCTATGCATTTCTGCATATAGTATTATCTTACTTTCACTATATTGTCACAGTTGTCAAGGTCAAATATTAGAGTCTTAACTCTACAACATGACATCAAAACCCTCCAAGGCTTCGTAAGTTTAATCATACAATTCATTTATATCAAATGTTGTTTTCAAGACCTCATTCTGCACAAAGTAAGGATTATGGTTTTCAAAATTTCATGGAAATTATTTGCAATATTGGTTACTAATTTAACAAGGTTTTAAAAAAAATTATAACCTATGGTACCCAAGAGGAAAAAGGATTAGCATTGATTTTTCCAACAACGAGGGAGAAAGAAATATGAATTCTGGTAGTCTGACAACAAAATTTACCATACCATTCTTCCTTTTTCGGATAGGCTCAAAGATCATGTAGCTTGAATAACCACCTTTAACCATGCCTTTCTTTCACATGGCCATTATACACATCGAGGTAAGGAAGGTACCTGACGACGGGCTCGAGGTAAATCTCGATTTTCAAAATTAGAGGTGAAGTTTGGTTTTTCCCTTAACCTTAACCTTCCAGATTCATCACAGACAATAATTTAACCTTCTTGAATAGATTTTTTTTTCTTTACTATTGATTCCATACTCAATATTGTTATGGCAGTAATCTGGATATGTTTTTCACTAAACAGGAAAAAGGAAAAATGGTTTAGTATTTCCTAAATTTCCCAATGACACTGACCCTTGTAAAACGAATTAAGTTTTTTTGTGGCTTACTAAATATCTATATAAGAATGCATATTATGTTCACACTTAAATTCTAGTAACACTGTGATAATATTTTTCCTTCATTTTCTACATGTACGGAAAGGTTTCCACACTGTGGGATATTCCAAGGATGTGAACAAGGTACTCAGATTCCATCTCATCTATGTACCATAAATTCTTTGTTCCAAGGAACCTTTTATTTTAATTTATATATATTCTTACAAATTATTCCTCAAAAGGATAAATAATATCTGTTTAAGAGTATTCAAAACTATTTATCTATTGGAAATTGTAATTACAAGTCGGTGAGATCTTCACGTCTTCGTCGATTTGTTTGACAGCCAAAATTTGTGAGTAGTTGAAATGTCAGTCAGACAGTCTAACAGTCTGCAAGTGCAAAGTCACATGTCTACTCAAAAGTTAGTCGGAAAACAAGAGAGCTATAAATGGGACTGAATTCTATCTTCTCGAATTGAATTAAGTTGTTGAAGATTCAGTCGTAGTTATGGTAGTGTTTAATGTTAAGTCGGTCTTAGTTTCTGTAGGAAGTCACAAATGAAGTCTATATTTCTCTAAGTCAGTTCAGTTAGTCGAGAGAGAGGGATGCATAGTATATACTAAAGAGACGTAGTTCATGCACAAAGAAGAAGGAGAGAGGTAGAGAGAATGAGCAACAACTGAAGAATTGACAAGAAGAAGTATTAGTACCGAAGCTCATTTTGTCATTGTATTATGTAAACTACGCGTATTGCGCTGAAGTTAATTAATATCAAGTATTTTTTGCTTTTTCAAGTTTCTGTCTTATTTCTGACTTTATGTGCTAAGTATAACACCATTTTAATTCTTGATTCGTAAATCA
Organism: Picea engelmannii; assembly: GCA_009831015.1. Taxonomy (NCBI): domain Eukaryota; kingdom Viridiplantae; phylum Streptophyta; class Pinopsida; order Pinales; family Pinaceae; genus Picea; species Picea engelmannii. The sequence continues at coordinate 968,752 of ML794577.1, forward strand.
TTTTATTAAGCGTGTGTATTCACAGTGCGCAACAATCTAAGTAGTCGGTGCACTACGCAGTGGTCTTGAGAACTTTGTTGTGTATCCTGTTTGGTGCACAACATTGCCAACTGTGTTTCATAGAGTAGACTGCACGCACCCCTACATCCCTTTCAAATTGGTATCAGAGAGGGTTCTATCATAACATGTTTGTCAAAGTAGAAACTCTGTTGAATGTGAAATATGGCTTCTACCGCAAATCTGCAACCTCCCACTTTTACAGAAAATAATTATGAGTACATGGTCTTTGACCATGAAGGCCTTGTTTCGAGTTCAATATGTATGGGATATAGTTGAGAATGTCTATGTAGAACCAATAGATCAGGCAACATAAGATTCCCTCACACAAGCTGAGAAAGATGTCTTGAAAGATCAAATAAAGAAGGATGGAAATGCGATGTTTTACATACATCAAGCCATGCATGAGATCATACTTCCAAGAGTTGCATCAACAAATAAATACAAGGAAGCATGAGACATATTGCAAACCTATTATCAAGGTATGCACAAAGTAAAGATTGCAAAACTTCATATTCTTAGAAGAGATTTTGAAACCATGTCAATGAAAGATTCAGACACAGTAAATTCATTCTACACACACGTCATTGGACTGATAAATCAGATAAAGTCTCATGGTGAAAGCATATATAACAATTTTTTTTTTGAGAAAGTTCTTAGAAGTGTTCCTCCTAAATTTGATACTCTTGTTGTAACTCTAGAAGAAGGAAAAGATCTAAGTCAGTTCAGCATAGATTAACTGCAAGATTCCCTTTTCATTCATGAACATAGATTGAACATGTCAAATATGTCATTATAAAATGATTTTTCCACAGAGTCATCTATAAGTCATGGAAGAGGAAGGGGGAGAGCTAAATCTAGAGGCAGAGGAAGAAGTTTTGGCACAAGTGGATGCAATAGCAATACTGGAAATACTGGTGGAAGAGGTCAAAATCCAAGTACCATCTAGTCAACTTGTCAAAGAACTAACAAATAAAAGATTCAACGCCATTAATGTAAAAGGTATAGACATTATTCATATGAGTGCAAAAAGTGACAGTATAAGTCAAGATTAGTCACACAGAGCAAATAACCAAACTTGACCTATGTTTATGGCGGTGTTGTAGTTGTGCCTAGTGCATAAGAAATGCCTAATATAGTGTCACCAATTGAATGTAATGTTGCTCAAGAAAGTCCATGTGACATATTGTATTTATATTCAGGATGCAGTAACCACATGACAAGAAACATAGAACTATTTTCTAGTTTGGATGAGTCATTCCAGACCAAGGTTACACTTGGAACAGATATCCAATTCATTGTCTTAGGAAAAGGCAGTATAAACATTTTAACCAGACAAGGAGAAGAGAAAGTTATGTCTGATGTATATTATATTTCTGGTCCGAAGCATAATCTAATGAGTACAAGACAACTGTTACCAAAGGGATACAAAATCTACATGGAAGATAATCACTGTGTGATTATGGATAAATGCCCAAGCAATTTACTTATTGCAAAAATCCAGATGACAAGTAACAGAATGTTCCCATTGACATTAAAGGCAGTCAAGAAGAAGAGCACACCGCAAACTGTTGACAAAAGAAAAAGCATGTAGTTAGACACTACATTTACATCAAAAAGTGTGCACAATACTAATGAAGAAAAGAGTGTGCACATTATCAGGAAAGGATAAAATGTCACAGAAATGAAAGCAACATTCAAATCTGAAACAGAAGATGACTCCTCGCTATGGAATTTTAGATTTGGACATTTGAACTTTGGAGGTCTGAAGCTTCTACACACAAAGGATATCATAAAATGCTTACAATTTATTGAAAAACCAGAAAGGATATGTGAAGGACGCATATTTGAAAAGAAACACAAAGAATCATTTCTAGTTGGCAAGTCTTATAGAGAAAATTATCCACTAGAAATAATACCTTCTGACATATGTGGACCAATGAAAACTCCATCAGTAGGAGGTAGTACTTATTTTCTAACTTTCACTAATGATTTCTCATGAAATACATGGATTGATTTCCTAAACCATAAATCTGATGCATTGGGTTGTTTTCAACAGTTTAAATCACTTTTGGAGAAACAGAGTGGTTATTACATCAAGTGTCTAAGAACGGACAGAGGAGGAGAATACATGCCAAGATAATTTCATAACTTTAGTAAAGTTCATGGCATCTACAAGAAATTTACCACATGATACAGACCTTAGCAGAATGGTGTCACAGAGAGAAAGAACAAAACCATCTTGGAAATGGCGCATAGTATGTTGACAGGAAAAAATTTGTCAAATGAGTATTGGGCTGAGGTAGTAGCGACTATATTATACATCTTGAACAAATTTCCAACAAAGAGTGTGAAGAATAGAATTCCTCAGGGAGCATGGACAGGATCAAATCATAATGTGGCACACTTAAGAGTTTTTGGTTGCATCGCATACACACATGTTCCACATGAACTGAGGAGGAAGCTCGACAACAAAGGACATAAATGTATATTTGTTGCGTATTCTGAAGAGACAAAAGGATACAAGCTGTATGACCCTGTCGCAAGAAAATTCATAATCAACCGTGATGTTTAGTTCGTAGAGAATGAAGCATGGGATGGAACCATAGAAAAGATAGTAGATATAACTAATGCAATGGAGCATGATGACACAGAGGATGAAGAGGTGTAAACACCATACACAAGAGAGTGCATAGTTCCGTTTACACTTGGCACTGCAACACAAATTACTGCGCAAAATATTCCAGTAAGAACAAAAAGTGCACAGTCTACACCTAGAGCGTAGCAAACACCAACAAACAGTCTGAGTACTTCTACATCTCTAGATCCAACATTAGCAATTATGTTACCAAGAAAGACAAGAAGTCTGCGCGACATCTATAATGAAGACCCAACAAATTCATTCTCAGTTTTTTCTCTGTTTTCACAAATAGATGATCCTTTAACTTTTGAATAAGTTGTCAAAGAGGACGTATGGGCAAACCATCGATGAAGAAATTAGATGCATAGAGAGAATTCAAACATGGAAATTGGTAGATGTGCCTCATAATAAGGATTCCATAAGTGTCAAGTGGATTTATAAAACCAACCAAGATGCAGAAGGAAAAGCACAGAAGTAAAAGTCATGATTAGTTGTGAGAGGCTTTACACAACAACTTGGAATTGATTTCAATGAAACATTTGCACCAGTTGCACGTATGGACATAGTCAGAAAAGTGTTAGCAATTGTCCTGTAGTACAAATGGCCAATGTATCAGATGGATGTAAAGTCAATATTCTTGAATGGAAACTTAGAAGAAGAAGTATATGTGGAGCAACCACAAGGTTATGAGGTTCTAAGACAAGAAGATAAAGTGTACAGATTAAAGAAAGAACAATATGGATTAAAGCAAGCTCTGAGAGATTTGTAGAGTCACATAGATTCCTATCTCACACAAAATGGATTTCACAGAAGTGAAAATGAGCCAACACTATACATCAAATAAAATCAACAAGGTAATGTGTTAATTGTTTGTTTATACCTGTATGATTTGATATTTACAGGTAATTTTGGCATATAAGATTTCAAGTCAGTCATGAAAGATGAATTTGAAATGACTGATTTGGGGCTTATGAAATATTTTCTTGGAATAGAAGTGCACCAGTCCAAAATTGGTATATTTATCTCATAGTCCAAGTATGCGGATGAAATATTGAAGAGATTCAATATGGTGAACTCAAAAGAAACACCAACACTTGTCATAACAGGACTGAAGTTAAGAAAGGATGATAAAGGGTCCAAAGTGGACCCGACATTGTTTAAAAGATTGGTAGGAAGCCTTATGTATCTAACAGCGACAAGACCTGATATTATGTATGGAGTGAACCTAATCTCAAGGTTCATGGAAACTCCAAAAGAATCACATTGGAAAGTAGGAAAGAGAATCCTGAGATATGTGAATGGAACAAAATATTTTGGCATAAAGTACTCCACTTCAAAAGTCTTCAAACTCATTGGATACAATGATAGTGATTGTGAAGGCAGTATTGACGGTAGGAAAAGTACCTATGGGTACACATTTAGTTTTGTTATAGGTATGGTGTCATGGGCATCAAGGAAGCAACCCATAGTGACACTTTCTTCAGCAGAAGCAGAGTACATCCCAGCCACAAGCACAAGTTTTCAAGTAGTATGGATAAGAAGGATGTTAAAAGATTTGTTGCAAAAACAACAAGAACCAACTATAGCTTTCTGTGACAACAATTCAGCCATCATGTTATCAAAGAATCATGTGTTTCACAAGAAAACCAAGAACATTGATACAAGGTATCATTTCATTAGAGAATTGGTAAATAACAAAGAGATTTTCTTAGAATTTTGTAGGTCAAAAGAACAAATTGCAGATATTTTGACAAAGGATTTAGCAAGAGATGCATTTCAACATCTATGCAGTAGTGTGGGAGCCTGCACAGTAACAGATGAGTTTCAGAAAAATGAAAACTCAATTTTTTGATGTAATTTTCTTTTATAATCCCACCAACTTATAATTAAGGGGGAGTGTTTGAAATTGTAAGTACAAGTCGATGAGATATTAACAGCTCCGTAGATTTGTCTATCAGTCAAAATTTGTCAGTTAGATAGTCTAACAGTCTGATAGTCTGCAAGTGCAAAGTCCCACATCTACTCAAAAGTCAGTCGACAAACAAGAGAGCTATAGATGGAGCCGAATTCTATCTTCTCGAATTAAATTAAGTGGTTGAAGAGTCAGTAGTAGTTATGGTAGTGTTTAATGTTGAGTCAGTCTTAGCTTATGTAGGAAGTCACAGTCAAAGTCTATATTAGTCTGAGTCATTTCAGTTAGTCGAGAGAAAGGGATCCATAGCAGATACTAAAGAAAAGTAGTTCATGCACAGAGAATAAGCAGAGAGATAGAGAGAACCAACAACAACTGAAGAATTGACAAGAAGAAGTATTAGAGTCGAAGCTTATTTTTCCATTGTATTCTGTAAACTGCATGTACTGCGCCGAAGTTCATTAATATCAAGTAATTTGTGCTTTGTCAATATTCTGTCTTATTTCTGAGTTTATGTGTTAAGTATAACACCGTTTTAATTCTGCATTCGTAAATCATTTTTTTAAGTGTGTGTATTCACAACGCGCAACAATCTAAGTAGTATGTGCAATCCATAGTTGTATTGAGAACTATGTTGTGCAGCCTGTTTGGTGCGCAATATTCCTAACTGCATTGTGGAGAGTAGATTGTGCGCACCCCTGCGTCCCTTTCATTATCAATGTAAGGTGTATTCCTTATTTTTGTACCTAACACATCATCTTATAGTCATAAATTTATTGATTTTCTAATAGAACAATTATCAATAAGTATCCTCTTATGTGTGTATGCTTTGGTGTGATATTGATTTGTTTTCACTTCCGTTCTGAAAAATTTAGATTTCCTATATTATACTGCACTTATACCATATCCAAGTAAATTCCATGTAATCAGTAATACTGATCCAAATAATATAACATTATTCATAAATGGTATAGAAATGTTGAGTTTTGGCAAATCTAATATTATATAGGATGAAGAAAATAATTACTTTAACATCAAAATTGCAGATATTCCTATATTCTACTATTTTTTGAGTCAACACGGAAAGCACTAAACAAATAAGAATATAAATAGTAGGAAGAGATACATATTTGTACAAAACATACTGAAAACAAATAGAGAAACCACGGTCCACCCAGTAGTAGATACAGCAAAACCAAGCTACCTCTCCTGATCACCCCCAAGCATCACTATGACTCCATAAGGGTGAATTGAGTCCCACTCCTTAGCCAATGTACAACCAATGTACCTCTGTACAATTCAAAATTATTTTCTTAACACCTCTGTACTCACACAAAAAATAACCCATTCCTTATCAACATACTAAGAAACATCCTACCTCCCACATATGTTGTATTTATCCTCTTTGTGCCTAAGACTTTTTGTTGAATTTGTTTCCCTCTTTAGAAATTCGCAGCTTTAGAAATCCATGATTTTTAGGGACTTCGAGTGATGGAAATCCACTTCTGACACTTGTAAAATGAGGTGTTGAGTTGACTCCGACATGTTCCACACTCATGGATTCATAGTCCTATCTTTCTAACTGGTTGTTCCATCTATTTCCTACATTTACTCTTAAAATATATTATCTTTTACATCTACCTATTCAAAGAAGACAGTTGGCAAGTTAAAATCTTGCTTAATAATTGAAATAACAATAGTCAAATGTCTTAATAAATTTAAATACAAGTTTCCCTAAATGAAAATTATCCAATATTAAGTGAACTACACCAATGCATAATGTTCAACGACACGAGTGAGATTTATTTAGGGAACATATTTTTTATTATAAAGTACGGTGGTGATTTTGAGTGGTTGATTAAGATGGGTGTATCTCTACATTAAATTGTATATATCGTTGAATTAACAGTGCATTTAATGAACTAAAAATTATCGGTGTAGGTCAAATCCAATGTATTGTGGTGTTATTTCTTGAATGGTATAGTCGCATACACATATATGATATGTACCAATGCTGGTGCTCACTGTGAATTTAACAAAAAACACAATGCTTTGGGGCAAGCCGAAGCATTTAGGTGGATGACATGAAATTGAAAAAAAAATTAAAAAAAATGGAAAATTCGAAGATAAATTCAACGGTGGGTTCCAATGAACTAAAATGTATGGTGTGGGTAAAATCCAATGTATTGTGGTGTTCTTTATTGAATGGTAGTCGCATACCAATGGTGTTTCTCACTGTGAATTTAACACAATACACAATGCTTCGGGGCAAGTCGAAGCATTTAGGTGGATCACATGAAATTGAAAAAAAAAATTAAAAAAATGGAAAATTCCAAGATAAATTCAAATTTTGATTGGATGAAAATGCAAACACAAAGGTATTAAATAATTTACCTATCCTCTTATGTCCTGAGGAGTCATGGTTTCAACATTTATAGGAAATAAAAATTTGGAGATGTGAGGAATATAAAAATGGAATTATCCAAGTATATGTAGAGCACCGAAGGCAGAGCATCTTAGGAAGGAAAGGAAGGAAATTGAGCACTATTTCTTTCTTGAGTGTTTGGAAGCACGTGATGAACTGTAACAATAAAAATTGGTTTGGTAATTTTTTTATTTACCCTACAGTGGTGTGCGTGATGAAAATTAGGTGCAATGCGTAATGTTCAACTACACCCATACAATTTGTTTGTTTTTATTATTATTATTATTAATTATGGAGGGGATTTTTAACATTGAGTGACTAGTGTGTTATTGTTACTATACAAACCAATGTATATATACCTTAAATGCGCATCCATTAAAACCCTCCACAAAAACCTTCAGTTTCCCGCCCTCGTTAACAACCTCCAATATGAACAATGATGGTGTTTTCCATCATTTAAGCACCATTGCAATATGGTTTAGGTGCACATGGATGGATATGTACCTTAAAGGCACATTGAAATAAAATCCTTAAGACAAGCCTCTGACTACCTGCCTCCACTAACAACCTCCATTATAAATAGATAAGGATAATTTTTCCGTGCAAGTTCCATAAAAACCTGCAGAAGAAGGTGTTCTCGTTTTAGTAACCTACTCACTTTTGCTTCCTCATATCTACTTCAAACAATGTAACATTGTAAATAAATGGAAAATCATATCAACCTGCAACCTATCAACTAGGTTTCTCCTCCCAAATGATTTAATGCCCGCACCCTCTGGTGGGATGACTCCAACACAAGTTAGCCATAACTTGATCCCTAAAGTGCGACATATCCATTATGCCACCTCGTGTCGTCAGAGAAAACTCCTCCAAAACTATATTTCCCATCTTGTCACCGGATCCTATCAACTGCACTCCAATCACCTGAAGTAACTTTAATCGATCAAAGAGAAAGACAAAACCTCTTTCTAGCTTGCAGTCATTGCTATTAAAAAAAAAACTCAATGGCTCCATGCTAGTTCTCTTCACAAAAACTACTAGCGACCTTCATGGAAACTGGACCATCATTTCCCTTTCTGCAGAAGACAATGGGATCTCATGTTGTTGTGAATGACCAGTGACGTGAATGACTACACCATTCTTCTTGCTTCTCCTCGTTCGAACTGCAAACGCCAAAGTTAATGAAAAGGGAAATAGAGAAGAGAAATCATAGCACCAAAAAAAGGCATAAACTAAAAGGGGGAAATTATATTTTCTATTTCTCAGTGAATAAATTATTTACAAATCTCAAAAATCTCCCCATGGATTCTATATTTAAACAAGAAACATCTCAAGTATTTAAACAAGAAACATCTCAAAAGGTATGTGTTGTGACAACCCAACAATTTTTTATGTTATTTACTTGTATGATAAAGTGTTAATACACTTTAAAATTATGCAAAGTCGTCTAAATTAGATGTCTTTTTCATCTATAGTGCATTAAATTCATGGTTGACCATCCATTAGTTAGTCTTTGACTTCAATATTTTCATGTGTGAAAATTTTATACCTAGACTAGATAAAATAATTATTTTTTTATAGTATTTAATATTATTTTATAAAACATTCTATTAGCTAACAATATCTAAGTATTGTCTAGCTATGACACAATCAAATTAGATAACCTAACTTTTAAGTTAGAGTAAAAATTTATATTGCATTTTTAGTAAGTTCATAGGTGAAAAAGAGGTTGTGATATTCAACTACTAGATCACCAATATAGTTGCATTTCAGTTACAAAATATGTATACAATTTTGATGGAACTTGGAGATCTTAGAAATCCATGGCGTACAATTAAGGTACACATTTCTCACTTACTTTCCATTATTTTATCTGGTTGATGTATTTCCATTATTTTATCTATTCTGATATAGTGATTTATCATTTTATCTGTTTCCATTATTTTATCTATTCGGGTATAGTGATTTATCATAAATAGAGAGCAATATACCATTTTTTTCTAGTTATAATTCAAGTGGCAACATGAATACCTATTTTTTTTCACATATCTTCCTTAAGTGATGAAGTTATTTCTTTTACTATTTTTCTTTTCATATCTTCCTTAATTGATTAACTTATTTCATCGACTCCTACAAGAAATACAATCTTTCGTTAAGTCATACAATCTTTCACTTTTACGCCTTCGCTATCATTCGACTACTCCAACATTGTCAAAACAATGGATACTGAAAAGCTTATTACACTAATTAAATCGTCACATATTTATTATTTGCCTATTCCTTTGGACAAACAACTTGCAAGTCCATAAAAGCATAATCAGCTGCATTTTTTTCCATTTATTAGAATCTCTGCTATCTTATATGTCCTGGATTTATTTTTGTTCACAGATGACATCCGAATCAATGCTAGGCGCTTACGACATTCACGGAATGAATGAATGCTACGTCTTGGTTTCACACATTTCATTGATTATATATATTAACTATTGTTTATGGAAATCCTTTAGGTCAGTGTTGGGGTTCGTCAGCAAAGGTGTCCCCCAACCTCCACAATCATAGTATTACTCTTTAGCCTCACGCTGCAAAATTGTGAATATGTTGTGGGTCTTCCCTATTTTTTTTATTGGACAAACTCACCAAATTGTTAGGTATTGTTGTAGCATAGTCATGATATGAAACCAAATATGACATAAGAACTTGGAAATCATGTCCTGCTTTAAAGGGAATTTGTTATTTAGGGAATTGTTCTCCAGCCATGACTGTAAAACTCTGTACCAATTTGAGTTAATTATTATATTTTTTTGGAATGAATTGAGCAAAATTTAGAGTTACAATTAACAACACTTGAACTCATGAGTTAAGCTGCAATACTACTCTTAATCACATCATATCAATAGTGTAAGGGATTTTCATATTTCGACAGACTCGTAAAGTAACCGTTACTAAAATGTGAGAGAGCGGTCAATGCAAACATACTCAACCAAGCAAGTGAACTGTTGTGTATGGCTCTCGCAATCGATGGTCTGCATGGTGTTTGACACCATCAGGTGAAGGGTCGTGACAAATGGTAGACCAGTCTATCTACCTGGGCTTCATATCATTAGCTAAGGGTGGTTACCCGTGGGTTTGATACTATCAGGAAAACAATTTAAATGAAGTTGAAATACCTTAAGGTAGACAAATAAATGATGCAATTGGAGTGGTATAGGAAGTGATACATAGTATAAAGATGAAGAATATTAAAGAACTAGTATTAAAACTGGATTTAGTCAAAGCTTATGATAGGGTGGATTGGGGTTTTCTTACAATTGTATTATTACAGATTGGCCTAAGCTTATAAGAAACAGATTGGATCATGGGTTGTGTGACTTCATCAAATTTTGTTGTTTTGATCAACGTAAAACCTACTAGTTTCTTCAAATCTTCAAGGGGATTAAGACAAGGTTGTCCCTTATCCCCACTACTCTTTCTTATCATTATTGAAGGGCTAAGCAGAATAATACAGGAGAGGGTTAAAGACAAGAAACTTGAAGGTGTTCATGTGACGAGAGGGATAAATATTACACATCTAATGTTTGTAGATGATGTAATTCTATTTGGGATTGGTTGCATGGCTTAATAGAAAGTTCATAAGGAGATATTGGAACTGTTTTGCAAGGAAATAGGGATGGAATTCAATGAACAAAAATCCTTATTCTTAGAAGTAGGATGGGATGATGCAAAACTTGTTTTGTTGAAGGATTTAATGCCATTTGAAGTTAATCCTTTAGGAACATGGTTCAATTATCTTAGGTTTTACATTAAACCAAACTATTACATAAGGATGGACTCGCTCTGGTTGGAGAAAAAAATTGAAAAGAGAATCTTGAGTTGGAGTCATAGGTGGCTTACCCTAAGAGGTAGAGTCATCCTTGTAAAAGAAGTACTTGAAAGCATATCAGTGTATTGGATATATCTGGAAAACAATCCCAAAAGTGTACTTAAAAATATTAGAAGAAGAATGTTCAGCTTCATGTGGTCTCGTAAAAAAGAAAAGGAAGTTATACATCTAACAAATTGGAAAAATATTGCAAAACCTGAAAAGGATGGAGGATGGGGTATCAAAAATATATTTATTTTTGGACAAGATTTGGCGAAAAAAATCTTATGGAGATGTCTTATGCTACCTGGAATTTGGCATGAGGGAATATTGAAAAAATATCTTAAAAGGAAAACTATTGAGAGTTGGTTTAGGCATAGGAGAAAAAAATGGAATGGAAGCCCTTACCTCTTCAATGAACATAATCTCTGATTGGTTGGTTTGGAAGCCGGGAAGTGGGAGAGATATCAGAATAGGAGCAGATCCCATGGTTGGAACCCACTCTTTCTATAAATTATCTGAGGATCTTTGTATATTGTTAAAAGAACAAGGGATCTCTTGTTCGGTACATGCAGGGTCAAATCCACAGGAAGGACTTAATCCTATAAGGTGGAAAACTGTTGATACATTAGGCCTAGAAGGAGCTCTAAAAGATGAATTGATAAACTATACTAAGAGTTTGGTAAGTGCAGGAATTTAACTTATTGACAAGGAAGATAGTTTGTTGTGGTCTTGGGATACCAAAGGAGGACATGTATCCTCTAAATTAGCATATAAGGTTCAAATGTTGGAGTGAAGAGGAGAAGAGACAAAATTCTGGTATACTGAGATTTGGGAGTGGTAATTACCAATAAATGTAAAATTGTTTATCTGGCTACTGTTGGAATAGAGAATACTTACTTGGGATAATTTGATAAAAAAGGGATTTC
>ML794577.1:983443-1013733 GCA_009831015.1 Picea engelmannii
AGGAGAATAGATTATTTTGATGATGCTTTCTAAGGTATGTTATTTACAGGTCATCTCACCATTTTCGCAAAAAAATAAATTATAGAATGATTCAAACCGTGCAATTGGGAATCCATTAAGGAAACATATCCAAGTAGTTATGGTACTAAGTTTAGCTTGTGGGTCAGTGTATTTTTGGAGTTACACTCTGTGGAAAATAGGGTTTGTGGCTAGTCTTGAAACTAGTATAAAACATGTGTTTCAGGTAAAAATGTCATAAATTCTTCATAACATATCCAAATTTAGTAATACAAAATGTGTTGGTTAGGGTACAATCTTTAGTATTCTATGTACAATTTTCATATCCATACAAGAAATATTCTATGCGGGGCATGCTCTACCAATTCGCTCTCTAGAGTAAACCAAAATTCAACAAGGTATGCCATTTTTTCTATAACGTTTTTTCTCATAGGTTCCAAGTAGTGACACCTAGAGGAATTGCAAAAAGCACACTGAATAACATTGTGTACTATTTTTAGATCTTTATTCATTACATGTATATAGTTATGATTATTTCAAGTTAGGGTTGTTGACTAATCCAAAACTAGTCATGTGAGACTAAAGTAAAGTTTGATGAAAATGCTAGTCTCTTGTTGTTAAAGTTAAGGAAGGTTTGAATTTTTGTGATCATATACACTAGGTCTATTACAGAGTTACAAATTAGATTTGGCTGATGAAATTGTTGAGCTACAAGTTGGATCATGGTTGATGCACTTGTTTATGGTATAGGTTGATTACAGGTTGAGGTATAGGCTGATGCATGGTTGATTCATGGTCCAGGTTATTGGTACATGTTGTTTGGTGTAGGTTGATTGGTACAGGTTTACAACAGTGTATCTCACAATGATAGTGTGACAGTGGTTCCATCATTCTACTTATATGTTAGGGTGGTTGGATGGGGCAAGGAAAAGTGGTTGTATCCACCTTCTGGTTGTAGTTGGAAAACATAGGAGGTTCTAGCCTCCTTCTGGTTATAGCCAAAGAATTAGGGAGTTGGAGCTTCCCTCAGATTATATCCTGAGAAACTAGGGGGTTGGAGCCTCTTTCCAGTTGCAGCTGGAAAACAAAGGAAGTTGGTTCTTCCAATGAATGTAATTCTTCAAGACATATAAGAAAAATAATTATGTGTTTTTCTCTCGCTTTGGGTTTCCACGCAAAAACATTGGTGTACTATGTATGTGTATGATCATTTTTTTCGTTGTTTATTTACTCTTCAAATATTGGAGGATAATGATACATTGATATAACACTTTGATTATATGGTTAAAAAGGATTAGATTTCTCTATTACTGATTCACCCCCCCTCTCAGTAATCCAACACATATAACATGTTATATGTGTTATAATATAACACATATAGCATGCTATATGTGTTATAATATAACACATATAGCATGCTATATGTGTTATAATATAACACATATAGCATGCTATATGTGTTAAAGGTAAAATACCGAACAAGGTATTGTTAAGAGTAGCTAATCGATTATAAATATTTATTGGTTTTTTTCCTTATTCCAAAACTTGTTATCCATTTTTATAGTTTCACCTAAAAATAAGATCTAGAAAAACTATAAAATAAGGTAAAATCCTGAACAAGGTATTGTTAAATGTAGCTAATAGAATATAAATACATCTAGGTTTTTTTCATTGTTCCAAAAATTGTTATCCATTTTTACATTTTTACATATAAATAAAAGTTAGGAATACTATAGAACAAATGATAATAATAATAATGACTAAATTCAGACATAAAGAAAGGGAAACGAATGAACATAATCAAATTTTATAGAAAAATTGTAGAACAAATGATAATAATAATTGAATGAAAGAATAAAGAAAGAGAAAAGAATGAACATAATCAAATTTTATTCAATGATAACATCAAAATTTTCTTGCTATACGTTTGTCTAGTAGTCTTAGTCTCTCTAAGATATGTACAATTCAACCTTGGTCATGATTTGGTATCTAACTCCTAAATTATAACTAGGAGAGTGATTGCACAACTTACCTATATGCAAAGCTTATAGTTTCACCCTCTTTTTAATAACATTAACCTATTCATAAATTTCCTTCATCTTTTTGGTTTTACTGTAAGGTCAATCATTCACCATCAATTATTTTACTTTTACCCTCTTTTTGATGACATTAACCTATTCATAAATTTCCTTCATCTTTTTTGTTTTACGGTAAGGTCAGTCATGTGCCATCAATGATTTTACTTGTGCAATGTACTAATGACTTCTCCGCCTGGATAATTTCATTTTTCCATTTATTTTCTCCATTATTGATTCTACAACATCACCATTGTCATCCTTGTGGTTTCACAACCAATCAACAATTCCACTTTATTGATAGCACAAGATTCTAGTGCCATTTTAATTTTCCATGACAACATTTTCACAACACACTAACTTGTCTTATTTGTGGAACTTCATAGCTATGCAATTTATTATTTTGTAGAAACCTACTTGCTAACATCATTTATTTTAACTTACCAAGCAAATTGTCCTACGAAATTAGCGAAATTAGCAAAATGGCAGAGAAAAAATTATTTTGGGTGAAGTTGATTTCTCAAAACCAAGAATGCTCTTAGTAAAAAATTGAGCTTATTTTTCATGCAGAATGAGCCATAGAATATTGTAATGACAAAAATGAATATGGCACATATTTTCAAAACCACAACACATGCTCTAGAATTTTGTTATTCCATTTAAGAAAATACTTCTAATAATTGTTCTTCATGTTTTCGTGCCAAGCTAACTATATTAACAAATTAAGGAAATGGTAAGAAAAACATATTTACATTTGATGTCAATTGATCAAAACCAAGGATGCTCTTGCATCATAAATATTTGGTTAGAAAAATGGAGCATCTTTCTTAGTTGGACTAAACCATAGACAACTGGAATGAAAACTGATAATGAATATGACACAACACATCTTCAAAAACTCCAAATGATAACATTTTGTTATTCCATTTAAGAAAATACTCATGATATCTTATTCTCATGTTTTCCTACTATCCCTCTTTATGAGTATCCATTGAGGAGGACTTCTAGACCATGTAAAGGTCATCACGAATTAACATAAGTTCAACAATGTATAAGAAAATATGTAATAAATGCATAAAGAAACATAATGAATGATTATATGGAGCTGGTATAACTGCTCCAACCATCCCTCTATTGTATAAATATCCATAAAGATAGAATAAAGACTAGGATGAATATCCTTCCTTAATGTATCTCTTCTTTTTTGGGTTGTGTTGTGTATGTTCTTGATGTAGTCTTCTCTTGAATTCCTGTGTAATCTAGAAGATTACAACAGTAGAATCATTGCCTCCTTCATTGAACTAGGTGATAGGAACAACAGAAGGGGGTTGTGTGAACCTTCAAAACATGGGGAAATAACAAGTGATCGAGATAGAGATATAAGAAGGTATTGATTGTTTCTCGCAGATGTTGTATGCTCATGAATGTTGATTTTTCATGCTCATTGAATAGGGTTGTCGATGAAGATGTTTTCTTTATTATTGTTGATCGATCCATTATTCATGGTCTTGCTCAAAAATGAAAAATAATGGGATGAAAACTATGCAAAGATATGTTAATTGATGTTGCTCGATATTGAAAATGTCCAAGAATATTCTCAACAAAAACTGAGTGACAAAAGTGGATGATAGTGGTCGATTGAAATATAATATGCAAAGAGTTGATTTCTAGTGGATGATGGTGTTCAACTGAAAAACAAATATGAAAATAATTTATTGAATTCTAGTGGATGATGGTGTTCAGATGAAAAAAAAAATATGAAAATAACTTATTTTTTGTGGATGTGGAACAAGAATCCTCGACAAGGAAACTAGAAAAATCACTCAAGCAATAAATTTCCAAACAAAGGAGATAGGTTTCCTGCATAAGAATAAAATTCAATTGAATAAAACCTTGGTCCAGCCCACAATAGAGGATAACTTTCCTGTAGAAGAAAGAAATAAATATATAATGTAAGGAAAAAAAATTGCAAAGTTTGCAACAAGAAAGGAAAGATAAATGAATATTGTGTAGTGATCAGATGAAATGATGACACCTAGTTCGCACGAGTTCACATTGTTGACAAGAAAAAGTCCACCATTGCTAAGTGTATGTCAAGTCCATCATAATCCTTCATGTGGATCTCACACTTTTCTTAATTGAATATTTTAAATATTTTGAGGACTAGGCTACCTAGAATGTCTGATGCACTAAGGAGAGAACAACTTGTTTCAAAGATTATGCCTAGTATCTTTAATTTTCAGTACACATGTCTAATGATTATGGAAAAAGTAGAGGTAGATTTATCACTTTGAGAGGCCCTTGATCTGTCAAAGGATTCAACTCCTTTGTTCACTACATAAACGACCCATTCAACTGCATTTACAACAATACAATGAATGAATCCTGGAGACACACACATTGGGAGGTGGGAGGTACTTGACCGACAAAAAAATAAAATGATAAAGCCACTATCACTTTCAATTCAGAAGCTACTCATGGACGTGTGAGATAGTAATAAATTGTTCCATATACAAAAGGAAAAACAAGCTTTCTTTACCACTTCATGAAAGACAAATTTCATGAGGGAACAAAGAGATAGATTCATGCGCTACATCCTTCTTCATTATGGATGATAATTAGAAGGTTGAGTCCTTCATTTGCAAGGGGTAGTAGGGATATGTTTTATCGTCTAAGGATAATTCTAAGAGACATGTTCATGAAGTTTCCATCAATATATTCTATGAAATATTGCAAGATAGTATAATCACCATGATATTGTTGCAAGAGGTTCCAATTCATCAACGGGTAACTCACCCTTTAATCATCATAATCATTATTGATATTATGGATCCCATAGAAAGAGGAACCTTTGGAGCCTCGAAAGTTGAGTACATGGGTCATATTGCTGGAAAGGATGGTGTCATGGTGGATCCTAAGAAGATGGTGGCTATGAAGGATTGGTCTCACCCCAAGACTCTCAAAATATTGCATGTTTTTTATGGGTTTAACATGATATTATCCCAAGTTTGGTAAGAATTATGGAAAAATTGTGGCACCTATTACTGCTCTCCTTAAAAAGAATTCTTTCACTTGGAATCCAAAAGTTGATCATTCCTTCCAAGCCTTGAAAGAGGCTATGTGCACCACTCATTTCCTCTCCCTTCCCGACTTCACAAAGATATTTATCCCAGAATGTGATGTTGCAGGGAGAGGAATTGGAGCATTCATTACGAAAGATGGTCAACCTTTGGACCAATCAATATATGAAAAGGAAATGTTGGTTATTTTCAATGCAGTGCATCTCTGGCGCCCTTATCTATTGGGGAAACACTTCCAAACTAAGAAATACAATGAGAGCCTCAAGTATTTATTGAAGCAACGTCTTTCATCCACAGAATAACAAAAATGGGTGACTAATCTATTTCAATATTATTATTAGATCATTTACAAAAAAGGAAAACAAACTGTGGTTTTTTATGCTCTTTCAAGAAAATATGAAGATGAAGGGTTCATCTTTTCCCTCTCCTTCATTGTACCATATGAGCTCCAAGTTGTTCTCTAGGAATGACTGCAAGATACCAAAATTTCACGTCTGATCCAACAATTGTAAGCCAATTCTCCAGTTTCCCTAGGGTACTCTTTGCAAATGATGAGTTTGACTACAAAGGCCATATGTATTTAAGTAAAAAGTGAGAACTTAAATACACGGTGCTTTTGTGAGCTTCATGCTATACCCATAGTTGGGCACTTAGGGTTTACAAATATCTATGATAGGGTCAAAAATTATTCTTTTTGGGATGGTATGAAAGAGGAATTCCACACTTTTGTGGAGGAATATGATGTATGTCAACAAAACAAGGGAGAAATAGTCAAATCCCATGGCTCACTAAAAACACTTCCCATGCCACCCATTATTTGGAGGGATATCTCTATGGATTTCATTGTTGGATTACCTAAATCAGGAAATAAATGAGTCATCATGTTGGTAGTTCGCCTTCTTTCAAAGTATGCTCATTTCTATTCTCTTCAACACCGATTTACCGCCTCCATTGTGGCTCAAATTTTCATGGATCATATCTTCAAGATCCATGGTCAAACATCATATCCATCATATGATCCATGAACATCATATCCATGAAGATATGATGCATCATATCCATGAACATCATATTGAAGATATGATGCATCATATCCATGAACATCATATTGAAGATATGATGCATCATATCCATAAACATCATATTGAAGATATGATCCATGAACATCATATCCATGAAGATATGATGCATCTAAGAACATCCTATCATCCTCAAATTCATGGTCAAACTTAAGTTGTCAACAAGTTTTTGGAAACATAGTTGTGTTTATTTTCATATGAATGGAAAAATTGGTGGGCTCAATTGTCACCACTAGTTGAATGGTGGTACAAAACCTCTTACCATATAGCTACTCACATGACTCTTTTTGAAGAATTATATGGACAAATTCCACCTTCAATACTCTCATACATGCTAGGTGTCTCGAAGGTTCAAGAGGTTGATCAAACTCTTACAGTTCGAAGGGATATTATTCATTCCCTCAAAGAGAATTTGGTAATGAATAGAAATCACATGAAGAAACAAGCAGACCAAGGTCATTTTGAATGTCAATTTGTTGAAGGGGACCATGTGTTTCTTCGACTACAACCTTTTAAGAAGACTTCACTCATGGTTTAACATTGTTAGAAACTTGTGGATAATTTTTTTTGTCCTTATACAGTTCTCAAGAACATGGGACTGGTTGCCTACCAGTTAGCTTTGCTAAGTCATTCTACAATCCATCCTATTTTTCATGTCTCCTTCTTAAAGAAGGTGATTGAAACTAAGAGCCACACTCAAACTAGGCTCTTTGAGTTGGTTACATCCACAAGCAATCTTGGACCAGCGTGAGCGTCATCTTCGTCGTCGCATTATCAAGGAATTTTTATTATAGTGGAAAGATACAACTCAAGCAGATGCCACCTAGGAGCCAAGTACCATTCTGTAGAAATTTCCTCATCTCAAGCCTTGAGGACAATACTATTTTCAAGGGGGAGGGAATGTTAGGGACCTAACTTCCCTAACCCCTCATGTAGGTAGAATAATATATTTTCTATGTAATAAAGGCCAATCTTAATAAGGCCTATTAATAAGGAAGAATAAGTAAAATGTAAGAAGACCTCATAGAACATTTCGCTTCTAGAAGATATTCCTCTAGATTTCTTTTGTGGTAGATAGACTTAGTATAAATAAGAGTCAAGGGAATGATAATTTTTTTCTTAAGAATTAATGTAATAGAGCGTAGCGTCGTTGGAGATTTCCTCCTTGAAGAAGAAAGTAAACACTATTTCCAATGAATAAATGTATTATTTTTTTTTTGTGGTTTCATCTATTGTGTTGTTTCATTGTTATTCTCTGTAGTATTTTTTTTTTTTATTATTACAATAGATATGGTACCTAAAACCATCTCATTAACGTTGGAGGTTTCCTCCTTGAAGAAGAAAGTAAACACTATTTCCAATCAATAAATTTATTATTTTGTTTTTGTGGTTTCATCTATTGTGTTGTTTCATTGTTATTCTCTCTAGTATTTTTGTTTTTTTTATTACAATAGATATGGTACCTAACACCATCTCATTAACGTGCATGGCTAGCCAGATACTACAATTTCCAAGTAAAAATTGGAATATATTCTCTATGTGAGGATTAATTTGAAGAAAATTTGGTTTCAAACAAAATGGCAAATCATAAAGAATCACTGGAGCAAGAATTACAAAACATCCCCCACAACGTTGAACTCTATGGACATAGATGATGGAAATGGTTGCCACATATGATAACAAAACTTATATTTATGTGTTGAACGTGAGAATGATGTTGAGAAGGAAAATGATTTGTGAAACTCTTATAACATTTTCACAAGTGTCCTAGAATCCACCACTTGGATGAAATTTCCAATGTTTTATAATAAAGGCACCATAAATAAAGTTTCATCATGGACACCAACCCTCTATATGGGTCTAAACAATATGGTTGGATAAGGTAGCCATGTAGAAGTAAGGAATGAAACTCATAGTTATTGTGCTATAGAAAATTAAAGAACGTAAAATGTAATGATGTGTGGGCCAATTACTTGACAAAAAAGGTTCTCATTAAGTAAAAAGAAAAGTAATGATATGTGGGCCAATTAAATGACATATAGAATTCCTTTGAAGCCATTTATGGTTATAAACCTGCACTAACTCATTTAATAATATTTCAAAGCAAAGATTTTTTGCATATTCCTAAAGAAGATAGAAGGAAATTAGATGAAAAACCAATTAAGTGCATTTTCATTGGTTATTGTTCTCATCATAAAGCATACAAAATGTTTGATCCTTACACACATAATTGTTTGTCAAGTAGAGATGTAATATTTCATGAGAATGTATATGAAGGTCCTAAGGAAGGCAACTATGATGCATGGCACATCCCATATCATCTTGATGATAATGCAAGGAAGAAACATGTATTAAACATGAGAAGAAGCATGAGGATGAACTTAGTGATATGGACACTAAAAGAAACCATAGTTCACCAAGAGGAGGAGAAGATTCATCAAGAGGAGGAGAAGATTCAACCCAGAGAAGAGAAAGAGGTGATAGCAGTGGAGAACCAATAAGGTCATCACGCCAAACTCACCTACCTGAGAGGTATAAAGATTATGCTTTGATGATGAATGTAATGAATATCATAGAACCTTTAAATTTTAATCAAGCCAATGATCATAAGGAAAGGAGAGATGCAATGAAGGAAGAGTATGATTCCATAATAAAAAATGAATCTTGGGAATTAACATAATTGCCTAAGAAGAAGGTTCCCATAGGATCCAAATGGTTGTATAAATCCAAATTTAAAGCAGATGGAAGTATAGATAAATATAAATCTAGGGTGGTTGCAAAAGGGTATTCACAGAAAAAAGGAATTGATTATGAGGATACATTTGCAAATGTATCTAAGCCCAATTGTAATGTTCCCCAAATTTACAAAATAAGAAAAAAATGTTAGGGGCATTAAATATTTCCTCCTTGAACAATTCATTTCAAAAGACATAGACTTAAATTTTGTAGGTGGCCTTATCATCACTACTCACTTTTGAAATGTTTACATTTACCGTTTTATTGATACAATCATAACATCATGTATGAGAGGTTTAAACTCTGAGTTATTACCTACTACAAAGTAACCCCATTTAAGAATATTTAAGGGGATAGCCCCACTATCCCTAGACTCGTAGTTACTAAAATTATTATGCACTAAAGAACATATAAAGGGTCATCATTTGAATGATTAAAAACTTACTAGCAATACAACTATCCCTATGCATAAGCATTAACGTTTATAGTAATACACCCCACTTAGTATTATACCCACCATTATGCATAGCGTTCCTTATACCATAATTGGGTCTTATTCGAATTTGGGCTCAAAGTATATATCACATACTTTAATAAGAACAGGCTTTACAAGCTATCGGTCTAAGTGATTAGGCTTTCAGGCGAACTATCTATCGTTAAATCCCGACCTCTATTAACATAGTAACTAAAAAAAGGTCACAGTTGGCATCGTTACGATATCCAACGATAACAATTATTCATTCTGAGCTCGAAGAGGAAAACAAAAAGATTGGTCAGACTTTGGTCGTGCCCTAACCTATTGTTCTAACACTCTATACTAAATTGGTATGAACGACGATTAAAAGGTTTTCCAGTTGATGATTAAGACTTTCGTCTATTCTATTAATGGCTATCTGCGATAGCACCTCCAGAGGGCTGTCTCTCAGTCGCTGTGGCCAATCCCAAATGTACCACCTCCATCCTGTCACATGGCAAAGTACAACCCTCATTACTATCACTAATTACTTGGCTCAACGAAGGGTCTCTAGTGTTAATGTTCATTCGACTTTGGCTCTGTGTCTTTTACAAAGACACTCCAGTGCTAACCTTGTGATATTCTACTCAGTGAACAGGGCTCGACTCTTGTGGTTGGGCTCGGCTTGAGCAGGAGGAAAATAGGGCTGACTACCAGTTTGATGCTACCCTATGCAAGGTGAACAACTGTTTGTCACTTTATTATGATCTCTCTGCGATTATATATTAACATTGTGTGCACCAGTCACCATCCATTTTCTCCTTGTTCTACGGGTTCTCACTTTCTTGAATCTACATGAGAGGGTTATCGTATCTCGGATACCCTTCAGGGTTTTTGGGTTTATCTTAGCTCCACCCTATTTCCTGTATTGGGTCTTACTCCTTATACCTTGCGATCAATACTTTCATTCCTAAAAACTTCGTAGGAAGCCTGGTTCTCCGTTAACCTCCCAACATGGAGCGAGAATACTAACAACGCAAGATTTAGTTTCTAAAGAGAAAAAGGGAGGTCGATTTTACTATGGTTTCGACTTCTCATACCACGATTAAATCTCTTTTATATTTCATTATCTGTTTGTAGGTAGTCATGGGTTCTCATAAAATATGTATTGAAAATAATGAAAGTTAGACTTCCGTTGTATGTTAGAAAAATAAGGGAGGTACCCTCCATCCCTTTCTATATTTTTTGGCTTGTAGGCTTGTCCTCTGCAGAAAGAAAGTGTTTTCTCTTGGTTCGAAATGCATATTGTATTTGTGATGAGGGGGTTATGATTTTCGTTTATTTTGAGCTTCTACAATACTGTTTCTGTAGGTAAAGACAGTCTAACCACTCTGTCTGAAATCCTGAACTGTTGTTTCTAGATTTTGCGAATATGCATCTCAGATCTTATTATGATGAAATTTGTTTTCCTGTTTGCACGAAGCAACATTAATGTTATAGTTTTACTTTATGCGATGAGTCCTTCGGGTTCATAAAAGGTTGACTATGAATTCATTATACCCTCGGATCAAACGAGGAAATTTGTGAACCCTTTCCTGTGGGTGTTATAAGATTTATTCGTTGTTGTGTAAGGATATTTGTAATTGGTTCATTACTCCAATTTAATTACATTTCTCCTACTCGTAAAGGAAATGTGATAGCCACACTATTCCACTATGTAAACAATTCTAGAATCTAACTTAATTAAAGTAATTACTCATAAGTTCCCTTTTTTGTATTTCTGTGTCTGAAGCTTGTCTAGTTGCATTTTTCTTCAGCTTAAATAGAATAATAAAACTGACATCTAGAGAGCAATAAAATGCATATGAATAATAAAACTGACATCTAGAGAGAAATAAAACACATATGTGCATCATGCACTATACTGTGTGAATTATTTATCATTCTGGTTATCAAAATCTTAGACGTTTTAGGAAGGTTCTTGTTATTTATTTACTTGCTGAAATATTTGGTTAAAACTTCGGTTACTATAATCTAATGATGGTACCCCTATTTTACTTGCGAGGGTACCCATCAGATAATTCTAGTCCACCTCTCCCCTTTCGGGCTCGGGGAAAATTCCTCAGCGACCCCAATGGGAAAGCACCCGCAGCAACCTCAAGCTAAGTATTACTTTGTGTATTAAATCTGTAATGTTTAATTTCATGAATTCGTTGTGAAAATTACTCACCTTAAATTTCGTTGATTTGTTTCATAACTCTTTTTACTGATATTCCTGGTCTTTCACTTGCAGGACTTAATCTCTCTGATGATGTGGATTGACGAGGTCACCTCACTCGAAAGGTATGTGAGTTCCAAAACAATCACCCAATTGTCTGTTTAATGTGATACACGTTCCACCCTAGGATACTATTATAGTGATAGTTTTATACCACGCTCCTTAGATAGCTGGTTACTTGTACCTTCAATTTTTAAAGAAAATGACAAAGGGCAAATATTATATTGAATAGGATTTCACTATTAAAGGTTATGATCACATGTGTTATGTAGAATTTGAAGATTTGTTGTAAGTGTTGTCTAACTCTGTAATAGGTAGTATGCTTTGTATTTATATCCATGAACATTTACTTCTCGTTATTTTAAAATGTAGAGGGGACTATAACTATCTCCTCCATTAATATCATCGGATTCAATGGAAATACTTGAGATTTCAGTTATTCAAAGTGTCAATAAACAACTTGTTGTGTTATTTGTTTATACATCTCTGTACCTTTATTTATGTTGCGATATATATATATATATATATATATATAGTCTTCTTTGCAACTAGCTTTACAATAGTCTTCTTTGATTTACTGGTTGGATAAAATTAAACTATA
Organism: Picea engelmannii; assembly: GCA_009831015.1. NCBI lineage: Eukaryota > Viridiplantae > Streptophyta > Pinopsida > Pinales > Pinaceae > Picea > Picea engelmannii. The sequence continues at coordinate 995,765 of ML794577.1, forward strand.
AAGGGTTATTCTAAATCCATTTCATTCTACCAGCTATAGTCCTCTTTGAGATCATAAATTTCCCCTTGCCTCACACTCAGTGCTCATAACAACAAGTGATATCATTTACTACCACACCCAACAATGTCCTGTGTCCTCCCATATGCTCTATATGCAAAAGCATCTTGTGCCTAGGTATTTTCCCCTTTTGGGAATTTTCACAGCTTTACAAATCCATGATTTTCAGCGGCTTCCAATGGACAAAATCCTCATTTTGCACTTTTAAAATTCATCCCTGAGGTATTTCAATCATGTTCCCCACTCATGGAGTCATGGTCAGTTGATTTCAACTTGGTTGTTCCATTTGTCTCTCAACAATTAATATAAAAAATATTTGTCTCTTACAAGTGTCATAGTCAAAGAGTTGGTTGGAAAAATCAAATCTTTGCCCAAGAATCACAATAATTAATTACAATTAACCCAATTCCAAATTTGGAATTTCCATAAGTGGAAATAATTTTCCAAATTTGAATTTGCCAAAAACGGAAATAAATTCCTAGGTGCACACTAACTTTAATAATTAATTATTTTTGGGGATATTACATCCTCTCCCCCTTTAGTACAACACTGTCCTTAGTGTTCATCGATTTCTCGAACAAGGATTGGATAATATTTCTGCAAATCTTCCTCCAATTCCCAAGTGGCCTCCTTAGGGCTAAAGTGCCTCTATTTCACTTTTACATGAGCGACGACTCTGTTCCATACTATTGTTTCTCTCCTGTCCAAAATGTGCAGAGGTTCCACTTCGAACTCGCCTTCTAGTTCCGCATGCACCATGTTCCAATCGATCATGTGAGTAGGATCATGGACATATTTTTTTTAACAAAGAAACATGAAATACATTATGAATTTTTAGATTTGCGGGAAGTGCAAGTTGATATTCCATGGGTCCAATTCGAGCTAAGATCTTGAAGGGGCCACAAAACCCAGGCACCAACTTTGAACATTTTCCTAGCTTTAATGAACTTCTTCTTGCTTTGACTTTTAAATACACGTGTTCTACAACTTGAAATTCCTAGTGTCTTATTTTTAGGTCTGCGTAACTTTTTTGTCTTTCTTGTGCCTCCTTTAAATTATGTTGTACTTTTCTTACCGTATTCTCCATTTCATAGATCATTCTTGTCCCACCATGAGTCTTTCAACTCAGTTATCCTAGCTAATCGAAATTGTACACTTTTTGTTGTACAATACTTCGAAGGGGCTCATCTTAGCCGATATCTGGTAACCATTATTGTATGCAAATTCTACCTTGTGCAGGAAATCTTCCCACTTACTTGGTTTCATCCTTACGTACATTCGTAGAATATATTCCATAATTTGGTTCGTTCATTCAGTCTTCCCATTTTCTTGTGCATGGTAGGTTGTGCTGAAATTCAAGTTGGTACTCAACCCTGCAAACAATTCTTTCCAAAACGTAGATGTAAATTTCACGTCTCTATCCGAAATCACCATTTTAAGAATACCATGGAGTCTAAAAATTTCCTTCATGAATATTTCAGTGATGTTAATAGCTTTATAAGTAGATTTTATAGGAATCAAATGTGCAAATTTGCTAAGATTATCAATTACTACCATAATTGAATCATTCTGTTTTTGAGTTCTAAGCAAACCTGTGATAAAATACAGTGATATAGTCTCCCATTCCATTCCAGTATAGGTAGAGGCTGCAATAGGTCGGCTGGGTCCTGGTGTTTAGCCTTCACCTGTTAATAATCTAGGCACTTAGACAAGTATTCTTCTATCTCGCCTTTCATATTAGGCCAATAAAATATTTTCCTTAGTGTTGTTACCATTTTCTGGTATCCCAGATGACCAGAATATGGCTTCTTGTGTACTTCGTCCAAAAATGTTAACTTTAATTCAACATAATATGGTATGTATAACCTATTTTTGAATCTTAGAATACCATTTCTGTCCAAACTCAGATCTGTCCTGTCTAAATTTTCTGCATTATTTTGTAAATCTGCCACTATTTTAATGTATTTTTCATCATTATTACTTGCAACCTTTATCCTTTGCTCAATGTCTCTTTCTGCCCTTCTAATGTTTATCTCAAACAACCCATGAATTATTCTACTTTCAGCATCTAGCACTTTGTTTTCCTTACCCTTGATGTGTCTTACCTCGAAATCGAATTCGCTCAAGAAGGCCAGTCATCTTGCTTGCCTTGCGTTAAGATCTGGTTGACTAAATAAGAATTCCACACCACTGTTATCAGTTAGAAACAGAATTTTTCTACCCATTATATAGTGTCGCCACATTTTTAATGAATGCATGACAACTGTTAATTCCAAGTCATGAGTGACGTAGTTTCATTCGTGCTCTTTTGGTTTTCGGGACTCGTAACAAATAACGTTCCCTTATTGAGTTAGGACACCTGCCAAACATTCTTTGCTCACATCCACGCAGATTGTGAAGTCTTTATTCGGGTCTGCTACTCTTAAAATGGGTGTGGCTATTAACAATTCTTTTAACTTGTTGAAACTGTCCTGAAACTTTTGTGACCAATTAAACTTGGTTTCCTTTTTCTGTAGGGATGTTAAAGGGTATGCAATTTTAGAGAATCCTTTTATAAATATGCAGTAGTACCCGGTGATTCCCATGAATGGCCATATATCCACTACATCCTTAGGGATAGGCCATTCCATGATGGATATTATCTTCTTTAGTTCGACTGCAATACCCTCTTCAAATATTACATGTCCTAGAGACTGCATTTTCTTTTGGTAAAAGTCACATTTGTCAAATTTCGCATACAATTTGTGTTTTCTTAAAGTTTGTAATACTATCCTGAGATGTTCTCCATGTTCTTATTTTGTTTTCAAATACACTAGGATATCGTCAATGAATACCAAAACAAACTTATCCAAATATTGGTTGAAAATGCTAATCATTAAGCACATAAATGGTGTTGGTGTGTTAGTGAGACCAAACGGTATAACAACAAATTCATAATGTCCATATGTCATCCTAAACATTTTTTTACTTATGTCTCCATCATTTATTCTAACCTAGTGATAACCAGATCTTAAATCCAACTTAGAAAAAATCTTTGCCCCTCCCACTTGATCAAACAGATCATTGATTCTGGGTAGGGGATATTTGTTCTTAACAATCATTTTGTTTAATTGTCTGTAATCAATGCATAACCTTAGAGTTACGTCTTTATTTAAAAAAAAAAAGGATTGGTTCTCCCCACGGTGAGACACTTGGTCTGATGTATTCCTTGTCCAAGATTTCTTGTAGTTGAATTTTTAACTATGTTAATCTGGGTAAACTCATTTCGTAAGGTGCTTTCGATATATGGGCTTAACCAGGTAGCAGATTGATAGAGAAGTCTATCTCTGTTCTTGGGGGCAGTTCAGGTATTTCATCTAGAAACAAATCTCTAAATTCATGTAAGATGACAAAATATTCTAGTCTAGGTTTATTTTCTTTTTGCAACAGATTTGTCACTTGGATAGCATAAATCTGACAACATTTACTCATGCACTTCTTAAATTGCATTGCTGAAATCTTCCTAACTAAGACTGGTTTTCGTATGCCTTGTACTGTCCTAACAGTATTGTTTTTGTCTTTGTAAGTGAGTGATTTTTCATAACAATCCAAAACTGCTTTATGTCTCTCTAACCAGTCCATTCTAATAATTATATCATAAGACCCTAACGATAGAATATTCAGATTTATCTTTGTGTTTTGACCATCTAACCTAAACTCACAATCATAAATGAATTTTGTTACCTTTCTTTTTGTTCATGTTTCTAGTTGTACTAGCCAAGACTTTGTATGCCTTACTTTCTCAAGTCTATTTGAATCCACTACACCAGGAGAAACATAACTCAAGGTATCTCCTAGATCAATTAAAATAGAAAAATGATTATTGTTAACTTTACCTTCAACTTCCACTACAGTGGACTGGTGATCAACTTGTCGACAATCCATGGCTGCATTGATCCTGTGTATGCTTTTGCCCACATCTCCCATTGTAGAGGCCTCTTGCAGGTTGTGAACTATGGTACTTGTTGCAAACGTTAGACATGGACAATTCCTCCTTAAGTGAGGTTATCCACATTCCCAACATTTTAACAGTTCTCTAGGGTTGTCCCCAAAATTCTTGGATCCCGGATCAACTGGTTTACCTACTCCTTGGGTGTTTTGGTTATTAGAGTGAAAATATTTCCTTGGAAAGCTCTTTGATGCATTCCGAAAAGGGGTTGGTTGATAACACTTCTTCCACTAGTTCATTATGTCTTATTTCTTATCTTTCCAAGCCTTGGGAAATTTAGACCATTGTTTGTATTGATCATAACACATTCGAGCCTTTATGAAAAATTTTCTTAAGGTCTTGGGGTTTTCGAACTCGATTCTGTCCTTATAGGACTGTGGTAAGAAACTTAGGAACCACTAGATTTTTACTTTGTCTTCCCGGATATAAGGCACGAACCTTAATAATTCCGTAAATTTGTTTATTAGGTCATCCATAGTCATTTGACCAAGTCTTAGCTCATAAAACTCTTTGGTCTTTCTTTCATAGTAACTTTCAAAAAAATATTGTTTCTTAAAGTATTTCTTGAAATCTGACCACTCCATCTGTTTTTACTTTAGGCCTGTGGCCAACTTCAGGTCCTACCACCATATACTTGTTTCTCCTTTGAGGTTATGGATGTCCATTATGAACTTCATGTTGCTGGAATAATTGTAGATCTGGAAATACTTTTTTATGTCTAGAAACCATGCTTCAACCTCCTCCCCTATCCTAGATCCCCTGTCAAAGGTGGATGGTTTGATTTTCGTAAACTTTCCCTCCAGGTGGTCCACCTGTTTCCTCTTTCTTCTTGTAGTTGTTTTATCTTCTGCAGATGGTGTGCCTTCGGAATAGCTATCTCCTTTTTCTGCTTCAGGAGCAAAATTCTTGGAGGCTCTTTTGCTAACCTCTTCACCTTGGTTATTTTCTTTTGGGATCTTCTTTGTTACTATGCTACGCAATAGTACTTCATTTATTTCTTATTGTTCTTGTTGTGCATTTTTCAGTTTCTCATTGTCTGCTTTGAAAACATGAAGTTCCACAATAAGATTTCTCATGGTTTCCAGAACCTGGGTGGAAGATCTTACTTCACTGTTCTTCCCAGGCTCTCTAGGAGGTCCTTGCTCAGGATTCTCCTCAAGTCTGATCTCCTCTTCATTCTCTGCTGCCATTATCACAACAGAAATAAAAAAAATTGATTGTAACAGTAAGCATTTTTGTTAGTTTTTCATCAACAGAAAAATATCTACTAAACAAACATTTTTTTCCCTATTTAAGGTCCAAGTGTTGTAACCTCAGATCTGATACCATATGTAATGTTCTCCAAATTTACCAAATAAAAAAAAATACGTTAGGGACATTAAATCTTTCCTCTTGGAACATTCATTTTGAAAGACATCAACTTAAATTTTGTAGGTAGATTTATCATCACTACTGACTTTTGAAATGTTTACGTTTACCATTTTATTGATACAATCATAACATCATGTATGAGAGGTTTAAACTTTGAGTTATTACTTACTACACAGTAACCCCATTTAATAAGATTTAAAGGAATAGCCCCACTATCCCTAGACTCCTAGTTACTCAAATTCTTATGCACTAAAGAACATTTTAATGATTAAAACCTTACTAGAAATACAACTATCCCTATGCATAAACATTAACGTTTATAGTAATACACCCCACTTAGTATTATACCCACCTTTATGCATAACGTTCCTTATACCATAATTGGGTCTTTCTCGAATTTGGGCTCAACGCATATATCACATACTTTAATAAGAAGGGGATTTACAAGATATCAGTCTAAGTGATTAGGCTTTGGGTGAACTGTCTATGGTTAAACCGCAACCTCTATTACCATAGTAGCTAAAAAAAGGTTACAGTTGGAATCGTTATGATGTCCAACGAAAACAATTATTCATTATGATCTCGAAGAGGAAAACACACCAGATTCGTCAGACTTTGGTCATGCCCTAACCTGTTGTTCTAACACTCTGTACTGACTTGGTATGAATGGTGATTAAAAGGTTTGTTAGTTGATGATTAAGACTTTCGTCTCTTCTATTAATGGCTATCTACAATATCAGCTCCTGAGGGATTTCGCTCAGTCGCCGTGGACAATCCCAAACATGCCACCGCCATCCTGTGACAGGGCAAGGTACAACCCTCATTACTATCACTAATTACTTGGCTCAAAAAATGGTCTCTAGGGTTAATTCTCATTTTCCTTTTTCTTTGTTTCTTTTACGAAGACACTCTAGTGCTAACCCTATGATATTTGACTCAGTGAACAGGTTTTGAGTCTTGTGGTTTGGATCGCCTTGAGAAAGAGGAAAATAGGGTCGAATGTAGGTTGGATTCTACCCTGTGCAAGGTAAAAAACTCTCTGTCACTTCATTCTGAGCTCTCTACGATTCTATATTAACATAATGTGCACCGGTCACCATCTATTTTCTCCATGTTCTACAATTTCTGACTTTCTTGACTCTGCATTAGAGGGTTATCGTGTGTTCGATACCCTTCAGAGTTTTTGGGTTTGTCGTAGCTCCACCCTATTTCCTACACTGGATCTTACTCCTTATATGCTGTGATGAATACTTTCATTCCTATGAACTTTGTAGGAATTATGGTTCTTCATTAACCTCCCAACAGGAAGGAAGAACACTGACAAAACAAGAGTTTGTTTCTAAAGAGAAAAAGGAAGGTCAAGTTTACTGTGGTTTCGTCTTCTCATACCATGATTAAGTATCTGTTCTATTTCGTTATCCATTTGTAAGCAATCATGGGTTCTCGTAAAATATGTATTGAAAATAATGAAAGTTAGACTTTTGTTGTATGTTAGAAAAATAAGGGAGGTACCCTCCATCCCTGTCTAGATGTTTTTGCTTGTAGAGTCGTCCTCTGTGGCAAGCAAGTGTTTTCTCTCTGTTCGAAATTCATATTGTATTTGTGATGAGGGGGTTAGAATTTCTGTTTCTTTTGAGCTTCTACAATAGTGTTTCCTTATGTAAACACTGTCCAACCACTCTGTCCAAAATCCCAAACTATTGATTCTTGATTTTGCGAATATGCATCTCGAATATTGTTGTGATGAAATTCATTTTTGTGTTTGCATGGGGAAACATAAATGTTATAGTTTTACTTTACACGATGAGTCCTTCGGGTTTGTAAAAGGTTGACCATGAATTCGTTATACCCTTGGATCAAACGATGAAATTCATAAACCCTTTCATCTGGGTGTTATAAGATTTATTCGTTGTTGTGTAAGGATCTTTGTAACAGGTTCATTAGTCCAAGTTAATTACATTTCTCATACTCGTATAGGAAATGCGATAGCCACACTATTCCACTTTGTAAAAAATTCTAGAATTTAACTTAATTAAAGTAATTACTCATAAGTTCTCTTTTTTGTACTTCTATGTCTAAAGCTTGTCTAGTTTCATTTTTCTTCAGCATAAATAGAATAATAAAAGTGACATCTAGAGAGAAATAAAATGCCTATGTGCATCATGCACTATACTATGCGAATTATTTATTATTATGGTTATCAAAATCTTAGATGTTTTAGGAAGGTTCTTCTTATTCATTTACTTGCTGAAATATTTGGTTAAAACTTCAGTTACCATAATTTAATGATGGGACCCCTATTTTACTTGTGAGGGTACCCATGGGATAATTTCGGTCCACCTCTCTCATTTCGGGCTTGGGGACAATTCCTCAACGAACCCAATGGGAAAGAAACCACTCCAACCTCAAGCTAAGTATTACTTCGTGTATTAAATCTATAATGTTTAATTTCATGAATTCATCCCGAACATTAGTCTGACCTTAAATTTCGTTGATTTGTTTCATAACTTTGTTTACTGATATTCTTGGTCTTTGACCAACTAGACTTAATCGCTCTGAGGATGTGGATTGACAAGGTCACCTCACTCAAAAGGTATTCAAGTTCCAACTTGCGGCATTAAAGAGAAACAATCACCCAATTATTTGTTTAATGTGATACATATTCCACCCTAGGATACTATTATCGTGATATTTTTATACCAAACTCCTGTAGATAGCTGGTTACTTGTACCTTCAATTTTTAAAGAAAATGACAAAGGGGAAATCTTATATTGAACATGATTTCACTATTAAACATTATGATAGCATGTGTTATGTACAATTTGAAGATTTGTTATAAGTGTTGTCCGACTCTGTAATAGGTAGTATGATTTGTATTTATATCCCTAAAAATTTGCTTCTGGTTATTTTAAAATGTAGAAGGGATTGTAACTATATGCTCCATTAATATCATCGGATTCAATGGAAATACTTGAGATTTCATTTATTCAAAGTGTCAGTAAACAACTTGATGTGTTATTTGTTTATACAACTCTGTACCTTTATCTAGCACCCCTCCATATAAAGTTTGAAATTAGTTGCTTGATTATGTGCATAGTGGTTGCAGGAATCTTGACCAAGTTGAGCCAGTACAGAGGAATGCTCTGCAAAACCTCTTTTGCGAAAACAAGTCTGACTCCAAGGGAAAGCCATTGAAAAGACCAACAACTTATTCTCTTCTCAATTTTTTGAATTATCCAATTCCATTTGGCCACTCTATGATTATTTGCCTTGATATAGTATCCAAGATACGTCATCCCTTCTTCAAATTCTTGAAACTGTATATTAAAGACTATGCTCAAATTACTTACTAACTCTGGATCAATGTTTTGAGCTAAGAAACAAGACTTGTGACAATTGATGACCATACAAGAATCTTTACATAAGTTCCTTAAAGTGAGTGTAAAAGAGACCATTCTTCAAAATTTGCATCCCCAAGGATGAGAACGTCATCAACAAACAACAAGTGTGAAATAAAATTCTGAACAACTACCTTTAGTCCTTTGAAAGTTCCATTTGTTACTACCTTTTTTATCTGTCTTCTTAGGCATTCAATAACAAGAAGGAACAAAAGAGATGAGAGAGGACATCCTTGTCTGAACCCTCGGTGGATTTTAAAAAATGAAGTAGGAGATCTGTTAATTAGCACTGCCATGCTTGCACTAGTAATGCAAGACATAATCTATTGTGAAACTTCCCACTTAAGTCCTATCTGGATAAGCACCAATCTTAAAAATTGCCAACTAGCTTTATCATATGCCTTTTTAAAATACAATTTAAGGATGATAGAACTTAGTTTCTTAGTTTTAACTATGTGAAAGCACTCCTCGGCTAAGCCAACAACATAAAAAATCAATCTGTCCTTCAGGAAACCAAACTGTTATTTTGATAAACAAGAGGCCAACTTGTCCTTAATGCGATTTTCAATTATCTTGGAGATCACTTTATATGCAAAGTTACATAAGGAAATGGGCCTAAAATCATTAAAGGAGGAAGGTTTTCTCACCTTTGGAATAAGATAAAAAAAGGTAGCATTTAGTGCACTTGGGATGAAGCCTAAAACTCTGGTTTCCTCAATGGACAGTAAAAGGTCCTTCCCCATGATGTCAAAAAATGAAAGAACTCTTGAGTCCACCCATCTAGGTCAGGGCTCTTCTCGTTTGGAATTTTTTTAATTATAAACTCAATTTCTTCGATGGAGACTGGTTTCCCTATTTCATCACTCTCTATGCCAGAGAACATTATTTGTACATATTTTATTATAGGAAATTGGTTTCTCATGTCTTCCACCTTAGGAGCATTGAATTGGGACTGAAAATGATTATATGCATACTCCTTTATCTTCGATTTGTTGGAGAGTATCAACCCATCATCATTTGTGATATCCCATATTGTGTTTTGGAGCCTCCTCTATGTATCATATTTATGAAAAACATTGGTGTTCTTATCCCCTTTCTTCATTCAGAGAGCTTGACTCCTAAGCCTCCACGTCGATTCTTCAATAACTAGAATGTTTTCTTTCCTAGTCTTATGTTCTCTCAAAAGGTTTAATTCCTCCTGCTTGAAAATTTGTGACGGACAACTCTCAAAAATCTTAGACAATTTTGTTTCAATATAAGAAAGATGTGACTGAAGCTGTTGTTTTTTCTATTTCTACCAATTAATCGAACACTTCTTTAGAAATTTTATTTTTTCACTCAACAGGACATAAGAGGATTTGTTTGTCTAATGTGTGATAATATCCCAAGTCGACTTGATAAGAGAAGTAAAATCTTGATTTGACATCTAAGAACTGTTGAATTTGAAAGGTCCACAGTCCAATCGGCAGGAGAAATCAATCTGCATACATATCAGATTATGGTCTGATATTGTAGAGTTTATAGTCCAGGATCTATAATTACACTGACTAGTGAAAATATTCTCGTCCAATAGAAAACAGTCCAATTGCTTGGAGATACCAGTCGTGCCCACCCTACCATTATGCCATGTCGGGGAGATATGGGAAGGGGATAAATCCACCAGTCTGGTTTCCTGAATCATATTGGAGAAGTAATCAGAAAGTGGATCGGATCTAGCCGAGCAAACCCACACCTCTCAGGTAGAAAGATTAAAGTTGAAATTGCCTCCAACAATAAGGCCTTTTTCTGCAAGAAGGCCATAATCTATAATAGGCTTCCATAAAATTTCTCTATTATTATACGGTGCGTACCAATTAAGGAGTTTGAATTTTCCAGTAGAGTGTTTGAATATGCCCTCCAAAAAAATACCTACAGAGGTGCCACATGCACAAAACTCAGCCAAATTAGGGTTCAATCCAATAAGAAGGTCGTCTAATATGCCATTAGGATACAATGCCACAATATTCCATGTAGGTAGGAACTTGATAAAGAGTCTTTTTTCCTTGTCTGAATCCACAAGCATATCTTGCAAAAAAACAATATCAAGAGAGATTTGTAACAGTAACAACTTTAGGGAGGCCAGTTTAAAGGGTCCTCCAAACCCTCGTACATTAAAATAAAAAATAATCATGGGGTAACCCCAAAAATCGACAAGCCTTCTCTAAGGGTCGAGGATAAGGGAAGTTCAGATGATGCTACCATGGGTTTTCGAACAGAGGGAGGGGGAGGGTGGGAGTTCAGAAGAAAAGGGGACATATATCCTTCGATAGTGCCCAAAGGCTTCTTTGGAATTCTAGGTTGAGGTTTCTTCCAGAGGGTGACATTTAACCTGGAATATTTGGGGGGATCCTGAGAAGAGACATTAGTGACCGATAGGGCCATAGGGGAGAGGGAGTCAACAATCAAGGTGATCTTTGAGGGGAGGGAATAAAATGAGGGGAGAGGAGTAGAAACAGTGGAATCACTTATAGGGAAAGAAGATCCATCATTCAAAGAAAAAAGGCTATGTCCAGGAAAATCATAGGGAGGAGCAGGGTCCTAAGAGGCAATCAGGGGAGGTTCACTAGCCATCATCGTTAGCTCATGTGAGGGAAGTGGACTTATCAAAGAGGAGGAAGGTAAGGGGATTCCAATGGCCCTACTCACATAGGCGGGTCTCAAGAATTAATACAAAACATTTCATTTTCGTAAGGGTATTTCCTAGAAGTCACCAAAAATTTCATTAACCAATTCTTCATTGTCACGCAGATAATCCACTTCATTATCAGATAACTTTGAAAAAAAAGAAGGGTATAAAAGTTTCATCTTACCTAGAAAAGTGTATGGATAAGCATGAGGAAGGTATGATAGAGAATCCTTGTGAGAATAATCCATGGTAGTTACCTCAACTTCCCTAGACATAAATCCTGTCAGACAAGAATCCTTCAGATGACCAGGCAAACCACAAAAATGGAAGCAGAAAGATTCTTTCCAGTAATAAACTTTGTGACTCAAAGCCTGATCTTCTATGAAAATATCGATAGAATAAGGAAGACCCTTGTTGATATAGAATTACACCAGAACCCAGGCTGTCTGATTGTTACACCACCTCAAAGAAGAAGATTCAAAGAAAATAACTTACCAACTGAAATGGAAATGGCTTTAAAAATGGTTGTTGACCGGGATTCAATAGGAAAATCCGAGAGGAGTGTCCACAGTTTCTTACGAGAGAATACTTTTAGTGAGGGTTGAATCTTGGGTTCCATCATTTAATAATTAGTATGTTGCATTCAATAAGCCACAGATAACCAAAAATGTTCAGGAGGTCCTCTTCGGAGAGAAAATGAAACACCAACCAGTGGTTGGACAGGATGTGGAACCTAGGGTAATAATCGACCATGGGTTTCCAAAGTTGAAGAACCCAATCCTGTACTTAAGACTTGTTCGGTCTGACGTAAAAAATCTTCCCTATCAAGGATTTCTCAGAAAGACTCATGACAATTCTCAATGCAAAATCCTTCCCAATAATGCACTGAGAGGAAGTTTCTCGTACCTTTAAACTTTTTTGTTTTCAATGTTGTCAAGCAGTCTAACCAGAGAAAAGATTTTGACCTACACCTGACTTGCTACCAGTCTTTTGAGCATTGGGGAGGACACGTACAGGTGAAGAATAAGTATCAACCACTTTTTTTTTGGAAACAAGATCAGAACCAGAAAACTTTCCCACGTAATCGATCAAAGAACCAGTCGCTACCCTTGGTAAATACCCCTCCATCCGATAAGCCACAATGGATTCCAAAAGTTCCTTTGAGGAAGAGGTAAGTACCACAACTGAGCTATTTACAACACAATGAACCTCGGGCTAAATGAGATTTTTAGGATCCGGTGAACTCTTAGAGGGAAAACGAAAAAGAATATCTTAAGGCACATAATCGACAGACTTCTCTCTAACAAAGCTTGTGGACAGCACATGCCCTGATCTAGAACTATGAATCTGAGAATCTACCACATGCTTTATAGTGACGTTAGTCAACCCTCTAAGGTGACCATATGACTTAAGGGTACCTAATTTATTGCGAATTCAATCATATAAGACATGATATGTGTCATCCTCGAGAAAGAGTCCCTCCCGAGCCCAAAGCTCATCTTCGTCCACCCAAGAGGTGTCAAGGTGGTCGGCCATGATATCACTACATAGGCTTGGTGTAATGTAATAGGGAATCTAAAGGCCCTGAACGTCCCCCATCCTAAAGGCCCTACACGTCCCCCATCCTACGTCGACTGGACTAAGCCATTCCCTAACACCTAGAGGGCCTGTAGAAACCCTATCCTGAAACCTACGGAAATTGTTTTTAGAGTGGTAGTTAGGAGAATAATGGTTTTCATCACAAATTTTAAATTACTTTTAATATATTATAATAGTTCAAATGCATATGAAATATTTTAAAAATGTTTATAGTGGTAGTCATGAAAATAATGGCCTTCATTAAAATTTTAAGTTAATGTTGATATATTGAAAGAAAATTTATGATTTAGTAAAGGTAAGGATGTCCCAAAAAACAATTAGTCGACTCCACTTTTGGGGACCATCTACTCCTTTAACCTCATTATAATGTATCAAATGAATATGAAAGACTTAAATCCAAGTGGAAACAATGAAAAACCTATATATGAGACCTTCGACCTATTATGTCTAGAATATTAAGAAAGAATATTAGTTTAATTCATCTATAAGGTTTAAAAACAAGGTAGGCAATGTAATTCCCCTTAGTTATGTTTATCTCCCTCATATTATTATGAAATAATATTAATTTAATACATATATAAGGTTAAAAAATCTCCCTTGTATTGTTAAGAAAGAATATTACTTTAATTCAAAAGAAAAGACATAAAAGAGGTAAGGAATGTAACTTCCCTTGGTTCTGTTTATCTCCCTCATATTTTTCATGTTTGAATTGTTTCCATTTCATTACTTAGATTAATGAGAGTATAACAAAGGTAGGAAAAGCTTATGCACATGACGTTTCTCATTCTTTCTTTGTCCAGTTGATAAAATGTCCAGGGAAAGCATGTTGGTAAATGTTTAATATGTAGCATATGCTTGTCATTGATGGGAAGTACAGGAACGAAGATGGCACGAGTACAAGAAGAAGTATCAGAATTATTTTAGGAAGACACTGTAGAGAAAGCTTGATAAATTTAGAAGAGATAGTGCAGAGGATTGTTGGTAGGTTTAACAGGCAAAGTGAGCTTGTCATTGATGGCAGGATCAACGTGTGGATTGATGGCAAGAACAACGATGGAAAAGATCAACATGATCAATAGCACAGTGATAATGGAAGAGGAGGAGCATCAGTGATCGTTGGACCCCATCATGAATCCCCGATGACCGTCATATATGAATTCAGACAAGAAGAAAGCGCAGAAGAGGAGGACAAATCTTAGGCGTCAGATCTGAGTGTAAGATCCGACCATCGTTGGATCAGGGAGAACCTGCACGGTCATTAAAGAGAAAGAAGAGGTGAAATGAAAAATGTCGAAATATGTTGGTTTGACTCCATTTCATAGTTTCGTATATCGGGACTTGAAGTCTTGAGACCCTTCATCATAAGAAGGCGAAATCGTGAAGTGGCGAAATCGCGAAGTGGCAAAATCACGAAGTGCCAAAATCGCGAACTATAAAATGGCGAAATGATCCTAGCCATTGGATCAAGGTGTGATCTAGGCCATTAGATCCAGGAGGTGAATATGGAAGACCACGTCAGAAAGGATAGTCATGGACCGCTGGATCAAGAGGACGCGTGGAAAAAAATCAGAGCACCACAAAGACTCCATTTCGGAGTTTTGCAGATCGGGAAATCTAAAGGAAAGAGGTTCAAACTTGCGATACGCGAGATCACGAAAAGATCTTGACCGTCAGATCACCAAGGATTCTGGACCATTGATCTAAGGTCCATCTCGGAGCTTCTCCTATCGCGACTTGGAGTGATGAGAACCTCCATCACAAGAATCATGAGATGCGAATTCACGATAAGATCTGGACCATCAATTCACCAAGAACGTGGACCGTCAATCTGAGCTCCATATCAAAGCTTTGCCTATCGTGACTTGGAGTGACAAGAACCTCCATCACAGGACTCGTGAAATCCGAATTCATGATGAGATCTGGACCGTCAATACACCATGATTTTGGACCGTTGATCTAAGCTCCATCTCGGAGTCTCGCTTATCATGACTTGGAGTGACGCGAACCTCCATATAAGGAATCGCGAGATGAGAATTCACAATAAGATCTGGACCATCAATACACCAAGATTCTGGACCGTTGATCTAAGCTCCATCTAAGACTCTCTCCTATCGTGACTTGGAGTGATGAGAACCTCCATCTAAGGAACAACGAGATGCGAATTCATGATGACATCTCAACTGTTAACTCATCGAGATCGTGGACCGTCGATCAGGGTCGATGAAGATCATGAGTTCGAAGCACCTTTTAGCACAGCCTGTGGTCACATGGAGGAAGGACCTAGTGCAGATGAGCTCTACCTTGGAATTTCGGGGATCGTGTCTGGGAGTGTCGAGACACTGGATCATACGAATGCTGAAATACCAAAAAGGTGAATTGTCGTTGTAACCAGTGGTCATCGCATGTGGTCACGTAGAGGAGGGAGCTAGAGAAACCAAGCCCCTTTTCGGAGCTCGTGGCATGGAGAGTCAAGATGTCTCATCATAGAATCTCTGAATTGAGAAAGTGCGAAACAGGTAAATAACGACAATATCCTTCAGAGTTAATCCAACAGTGTAGGTGAATTTGAGCATAATCGGAGGGCTAATCTTTCTCCTCACAGTGTAACTGCTAGAAACCATTGATTGTTTCTACTAGAGGAGCTTAAGAGTCTCTGGGAATCTTCCAATGGGATGAAGATAGGTCATAGGGGCGATTGACAAATGGAAGAAGGCTGGAGCCTGTAGCTGAAACAGAGAGGTTGAGCTCGACTATAACAGAGAAGACGAAGAGTCTCAACGGCCAGAGAGAAAAAGGGATCTCAGCATAACACCTAGTGATGATAGACACATGGGTTGAATCGCTAGAGGATCTGAAGAGTCTCCAGGATTCTACTAGTGAATGAAGACTATTATTAGAGGGGATTGACAGATGGATGAGCGTTGAAGCCTATAACTGAAATAGAAGGCATAAGATCGACTATGCCAGAGAAGACAAGAAGTCTCAACTGCCAGAGAGGCTGAGGAATCTCAGCAGAACACCCAGTGATGTTGGATGCATGCTGGGAACCACCAGAGAAGCTTAAGAGTTGCGATGATCATGCAGAGCACTTGAGAGGTGGAGGATATCGGCACGGTTTGAGTATGCAGAGGTATTGCACGCATTGCATGCACAAGGTGCACAGAATCTATAAGTACACGGTACAGAAAAGATATGCGGTTGTTGTTGCTATTGGAGTTGTTGTGGTTTCTATTGTTGAAGGTGATTCATGCATGAAGAAGGAGGAGAGTGCAGCAGTTGAATTGAACAGAAGAGGAACTATGCAGTGAATGGAAATGGCACACAGAGCATAAAAAGAAGAAGAACAGAAAACACAATTCATGTGTGCAGGAAGGCAGTGAGGCAGACAGAGCAACGAAATGCAGCAGAACAATGATGAGTCTGGTAAGCCATAGTTGAATATTATATCACTGTAATGAGTTTCAGTAGAAAAGATTTATAAAATAGGGTGGTAGGGAGGTGCTAGGGAGGATTGTTGTCATCAGAGGTTTAAGTGGGTGGTTGAACATAGGGAGTTGGTACTTCCTTCTAGTTGGTGCTAGATAAACCAGGGAGTTGGTGCTTCCTTCTAGTTGGTGCTAGAGAAACCAAGGAGTTGGTGCTTCCTTCTAGTGGGTGCTAGAGAAAATAGAGAGTTGGGGCTCTCAACAAGTAGCATCTTGTAAAACTGAGGTTGTAGCCTCATTATGATTCGATGCTCATATGTATGATAATGTAAATAATGTAACTATTACTTATTATATAAAGAAAAAGAGGTTCTTACCCTGTATGTGTTTCCTCGAGAAATATATGTCTCTGTGTTTCTCATATATGTGACTGATGCTAAATGTGTCATTGTTTATTTCCCTGCATTATTGTAATCATCATTGAGTTCCTTGTAAATATTTTAAAAGAAGCATAATAGTTTAAGGACGGTGACAACTCATTCACCCCCCCTCTCAGTTGTCCAACAATTGCTACCAAAGCTGGCCCCTTTCATCTAATGGTAGATCCTAGAGCTTAAACATGTCAAGCCATGAAGGAAATTCAACCAACAAAGTCCCTTTGTTCAATGGGACAAACTTTTCCTTCTGGAAAGTTGTTATAACCCTAAATTGCACTATCCCTGCTTACCTGGCATCAGGCCTACTCATGCCTCTTCCTAGCCAAAGCCATGATGAGCAATTCCTCAAAAACCACTTAAAACAAGCAACCCACGCCCTAACTTCTCACTGGGCGTGGGCATCCGCTTGATGTCCTCATACTGCACGCGGGCATCCGCAGGCTAACCCAAAACAGCCCGCGGGTACCTAACAGAGCAAAAAATCAGGAAAGTTTCCGCCGGGACACGAGGCTTTTTGTCAGTTAACTGGAACTCCGAGCCATGCATGGCCGAGAGTTCGCCAAAAACCCTATCTCCTCCTAGCCTATAAAAGGAGGGGTAGGGGTACTATTCAGAAGAGGAGAAATCATAGCAAAGAAACTCTGTCAAATTGCCAAGCCAGTTTTGTCCCAACCCTTCAAGCCTTGCCTCAAGCTTTAGGAGGAACTCAAGAAACAGCAGTTGGAGGACAAAAAAGAAGAGGAAGAGCCTAGGATCAGGATCGTGGAACGGTGACCGGCCTCAGAAATCATTGTAAGTTGGTTCATATTGAAGCTAATGAAAAAGATACTTTTCCCGTCCCAAATACATGAGTCTCATCTATGTTATTTGATTTATGTTTTATCTCTAACCCCCTAGTAGATCAGTAGCATGCATGCATAGTTTGTCTTGATTGCAGGAAGCTTTGTGGAAGGAGCAGCAGCAACAAGGAGATAACAACTCAACGGAGGATCTACTTCAACCGTCGGAAAAAGGTTGGTTTATTCTTCC
>ML794578.1:5391-20055 GCA_009831015.1 Picea engelmannii
TCTTCATGAATTGTAAGTGTTTTCTCTGCAAAACTTCTTATTGAATGGTTGTAGTCTAAATTTCTTGCATATTACTTATAAATTTGCTGAATCAAAACCCTAGGTGACAAGCACATTTAATTGGTCCTTGTCTCATGTCCCCTTATAGAGAGATTTTCAGCCATTGAAGAAGGAAGAGAGAGCTTAGCCATAGCTACACTCTCATTTCTTCTCCTCCCTTAGTTAGTTGTACTATCCAGAAGCGAAAGAGGGTGAGACGTCCTTGGCCTAGTTCTTCTACACCAGGGCTGTACCATTCTAGGTTTTGCTGAAAAGGCCTTGCTGTAGCAACACCTTGCCTCTTCAAACCCTCATGCTTTGGTTGTCTTTGCTTTATCTTCAGCTAGTTGTTTTGCCAATTTGATCTAAACAAGGAGGAGAGAGCACGAGGCCTTGCTTTAGCAACACTAGAGTGAGCCTCTCTCCCCGAGGGTTTTGTCTATGAAGCCCTGCTATTGCAACACTTCAGAACCCTTCCCTCTAGTCTTTAGTCACCCTCCTTCAACTCTTGTGTCCTTCTTGTTGACTTCATTAAACCCCAAGGCACTGATCTAAGCCTCCAGTGTTGAAGTGATTTGATCCAAAAAACTCTCAAACTTCTTTCAAAACTGAAACCCTAACTACACTAACCCTAACTTGCTAACCCTAGAATGTTGATGTCACCCTTGGTTATTTCATCTTGATGCAACAATGTTTCATTTTATAGGCAATTGAATGGTAGTTAAAGGCATTTATTAGATGGTGTGTTGATTTGTTACATTGAATGCCATGTCATTTTAGTATTTATTGAGGAAGTGATATTATTTGCATTGCTATATTGATAAACATTGACTTCGTCAATATTTGTTGCCATAATTGCTTATTTAAATATTAGATAGTCATTAATATACATGTAGTGCTAACCAAGACCTGCATATATCAGTTGTTGTTGTTTTGTTCTTGGGCAGGGACTCTACTTGGTTATTATTCATCTTTATTGGCTATTTAGCCAGGACTATCTTTTGGTGGTAACTTGTGAAGGGGGAAAACTTATCTTTGACCTACCTTTCTTTTTGCCTCTTCAAAACTCCAGGTTACCGGGGACGGTTCCCCTGGGCCTAACCTCCCTAAAGAGAAAGAACCTCCCCATCGTGGTGACATTGGGTGGGATAGGTTCTTGTTACGCCAGTTTGACCTACAAACTTCAAGCTTTTGTCCTCCCTATAAATTGTGCGATAACATGCCATGTTCTTCGTCTCTGCCACCCCATTTTGCTCTAGGTTGTATGGCACTATCAACTCCTTCTTGTTGAATTATTGTAACTTCGAAGAATATTGTACTTATATTTGAGTCATTATTGTATAGATCAAATCCCCTTTTGTGGATTGATCAAGTTGAGTCTTGTATAAGATCAAATCCCCTTTTGTGGATTGGTCAACATATATTTGTATGGTGGTATTTGTAAAGTCGGCCCCTAGTAATTGTAAAGTGGTTTTAGCCACTTCTAGGAGAAGTCGACTCCACCAATTGAAGAGTCACAACCCTAGCGCCACATCACAACTTGTATTTATATGTGAGGATTGTGTTTCATTTGAACACACTCACCACACTAGCTCTGCAGTTATGAAGAAGTGCGCAAGTCTTGGAGGAACTGCTACTGCAGCTAAGTGTGACGTCAAGGAGGGTTCTTGGTCCGTGTCTTGGTATTTCTTGGTTAAGTGATGCAGTACTCTTCCTAGTGAAGGAGTAGAGGAGGATCTTTTGTTCGGTCTTTAGTCTATCTATATTGAGGAAGTTTTTGTTGGGTTTTCTCCCCCATGAGGGTTTCCCAGGATAATCTGTTTGTCTCTATTGTTTCTGTGATTGCCTCTCTTTCAATGATCTTATTTATGCAGCTAATGTGCTAAATGATTATAATAATAAAGAAGAACCGTAACTGCTAGATGTATAAGTAAAACTTCAACACTTCTTAATTCTTTCCTTCTTGCATAAATTCTTGAAGTAGTTGGAGGTTTACTCACCCACATTGTCTGACCTCAGAACTTTGACCTTCCACCCCATCTGGTTCTCCACGAGAGCCTTAAAATCCCCAAATCGACTGAAGACCACATCCTTGGTCTTTATGAAGTAGATCCACGTTCTCCTGGAGAAATCATCAATGAAGGTTACATAGTAGTTGTAACCACGCAAAGATGCCACTGACATACGACCACATACGTTTGAATGCGCCAAATCCAATATCCCCTTCGACCTACTATCACCGCTGGGAAAGGACATCTTGGCATACTTGCCAAGTGAACATCCCTTGCACACACCCTGCTACTCTACACTAAACTCTGGAAGATCAGTGACGATCTCCCTCAATATCCGTAAATCCCTGTGGTGCAAGTGCCCCATCCTCCTGAGCCATAACTTGCACAAGTTGTCATTGTCACCATCATGAAGTAGGGCACGTACATGCTGAGCCTTCATCAAGTACAAGTTACCCTATGTGCTTCCAATTACTCATCCTGAACTTGGAATTGAAGCTCTCACCTTGACAAGTACCTGTCCATCCCGGAAATAGACTTCATACCCCTTGTACTCCATGGCCGAGACTGCGAGTAGGTTCTTGGTTACCCTTGGTACATATAACATATCTGTCACCTCCAAAGGACTTCCTGACTCTAGCTGAAACTAAATAGTCCCAATCCCTTCTACAACACACCTGGCATCATTACCAAGATCCACATGTCGTTATGAGTCTTCCTTTGAAACACTGGTGAATACCTCATGTGATCTCGTCATATGACAAGAAGCACCACTGTCCACGAACCAGACATCCTTGGCCAGGGTGCCAGAAAGACAAGACACCAATGAGAACTCCTTCATGAACTTGGTGGAAAACTCACTCACCTTTGTGTCTGTTGATGCTGCAACCTGTGCCTTATTCTTGCCCTTCTTCTTGTTCAGACACTGGCCTGCATAATGGCCAAACTTGTGACAAGAAAAGCATTTCACCTTGCTCATGTATTTCTTCTTTCCATCTTGAGAAGTGGCCTTCCCACTAGTATTATTCTTGGTCTTATCCTTGCCCTTTCTTGCTTGACTTGCAAGAGAAAGGTTCTCATCATCACCCCCCTTTTGTTGGCATCCATGTAGAGATTCCTCTCGAATATCTTCTTGGATGAAATCATTCCACAATCTCTCTCAGTCAAGAAGTTTTTCTCATGCCACAATGCCTTTGATGAAGGGAGCCCATGGCTTAGTGAAGCAATTTAGGGTCGTCCTCACCAACTCTTGTTCTGACACTGCCTCCCCAACTGTTGCCAACTCATCACGAATCTGTGTGATCTTGGTGAGATGAGAAGCTATTGTATATGATCTGGACATCTTGGTGCCCCTGAGTTTCTCTCTCAGCACCATCTTCCTATTCTGGTTATTGCTTTGGTATAGTTTTTTCAGAGCCTCCTGTCGCTGCCTAATCCACACCTCAGGTCACGTGGAAGAAATCTTCAATCCATTGGGTGCGACCTTGGGGGCGAGTCTCGATTCGGGTTGTTGTCACCTGATAACTTGACTCCTCTGTCTAGGCTAACTCTTAGCGAAGCCAAGGGGGGTAGTCCCTAATAAAAGAATCTAAGGCTGGTTAAGCTAATTACAAAGACTTCTAGGAGTTAAATGAAACAAAAGCAAATACACTAATCTAGCAGCATATGATGACACATGAAAAGAATTGCTTATGTGAAGGATATTAAGCAATGAAATACTTCAAGGCAAATGATAATACACAAATGAGAATACTTGAAAGCAAATGGAAATATTGTAGACCAGTGTCAATAATGTATGTATGTATTGTTGCAAGATAAATGTGTTGTGAAATGCTCTTGGTAAGTTTTATTAAGTTAAGGGGTTTCACTTGGATTTAGATTAATTGAGTGAGGTGGACCGATAGTGCAAATCCACTCACAATTGCAAGAGATTGTAAGCATGAAAATGAAAAACTAATCTATCATGTGTTTCCTCTTAACTATTATGAAGAAATTTGAGGTACCAAAGGATGCCAACACTGGTCTCTCCTTTGGCCTGTTGTTGGACACTAAAATCAAGGTTACCAAACTATTTTCTTACTGTTTTGGGACAGTCACTATGTCTGATAATTCTGCCTAGAAAATTTGCCTTTAGTCTTGTGATTTGATGCCCTTTTGAGGCTCTCTTTGCATGGGTTAAAATATGGTTTAGGCTGCCATAAAAGTTAGCACATGCATATTGCTCAAAACATCAAATACCCTCTAGGATCTTTAGCAACTAACACAGCTGAAAGTACTAAGCAAACCATGACAAATGTACACAAGTGTTTTTGGTCAACATGACCCTAGAAAAACCCCCATGGGGAAACCAGTAAGAGATATATCTATATTATGTATGGAGATCTCAAAGCAAATGCTACAACAAGTAAATACATAAGGAACCTGATACAATCCAAGCTTCTTCTCAAGCTTGTAATGGAGTCCCTCAAACTTGTGCCTGCTAGCCTTAGAACAAAGGCGCCCTTTGCCTTGGTGCACCCTCCTCTCTTTGATATGCCTTTGCTTTGAATTTCCTTGAAGTGTGAGCCCTTGCTATGGCTGAATGCGCCCCAACTCCTCTTAGTGCACCCTCTTCAACCCTTGGTCTGCCCCCAACTTGGGAGTGCCCCCTCTCACAAGCTTGATGCAACCTAATCTCCGCCCCCTCTCAAGCTTGTATGCAAGCTCACATGTATACACTTCACCTTCAAGCCTATGTTCCCAATGCAATGGTGCGCCCTCCTTGCTTGAAGTGCGCCCCTACTCCAAGAGTGCGACCAACCTCAAGTCAACACCCATCTCCATACCATTCGCCCTTCTCCTCTCAAGAAGATGCGCCCTCCATGAAAGCTCCTCAAGAAAGCTTGCACCCTTTGCTCCAAGTGCACCTCCTTTGCTCCTTGAAACCCTCACTTCCTCTCCTCTTCACTCAATTCTCTCAAGTGACAATAATGAACCTCACTTTACCCTCTTGCCTCCTTTAGCCTCTCTTAGGCCAAACCTAGAAGATCAAGGGCCTAGATTAGATCTGGCCCAAGTCTAATCAATGGATGAGATCACATCTCATAAATCTCATTTGGAAACCCACTTTGACTTAAGTTTCCATAGTTTGTTTTATGTTCTCTAATTCACTTTACTCAAGTGAATTAAATGTCACTTTATACTTAAGTGACTAATTCCACTTTATGACTTAATTGAATAAAATCAAAGTGAAATTAGAACATAAAGTAAAGTGTGAGGGTAATATTTTCCCCCCTTTTTGTTTAGAGACTCACAATCACAATGGGACCACTTTCCAAGGTACCCAAATCTCAACATATTAACTCTCAAATGGGTACAAGCGAAATTGCAAGGATTTCCGGCGGGGAGAGAACGAATCCCAAAGTATGCCCCTGAATTCACAAGCAACTTGTTGGTATGGATCCTGTATTGAGCAATAATAGCAAAAGGTTTTCCTTAATTAAACTACTCCACACAAATCAAGTCCCTCTCTGAATCATGCCAAGATCAAGCAAATGCTTATGAGGCCGAGAGCATGACAAGGCCTTGATGGGGAAGGCTCGTTACTTTGCAAAATTGAAATAACTTGAAAAAAAAAAAACTAAGCTAACTAATCTAAAATGAAAAGTAAATGTTTTGTTGTGTTGTGGGTTCGTTTTAGATTTATTTTATCTTGTTTAAGTTAGAAAAAAGGGCACATGCAAAATGAAATGCAAAAAGAGACAATCCCCCCATGGGTAGGGGGAATGAGGGGGCTAGTGGGTTATCCCATTGTTGCCTTCAAGTTACAATCTTTAGAAGAGAAGGTTTGTTGTCCTTTTATAATTCAAGGACAAAAAAACTTACAAAATGTTAATATAGAGTGATTAGAAGGAAGATTTGATGTCTTGGGAGGTCTTGAATGCTCCGGATCCGCAAAAATCTGGCAGAGTATCCTCTTAGCTGTTCATAAAACCTACAAAACAAGCAAGCTAATGCGGAGGAAAGTTGTTCAAAAATGCTTTAGAAGTGTCTGCAAAAGTTGTTAGTTCTATGCACAATTTTACCAAGTGAAAGTTAGATAAAAATAAGTAAAAATTACTAAGAAAATCAACAAGAATACTAACTTTCCTAGTGACTTTTGTTTTCTGTTCGGAAAGAAATCAAATGGGCACTAAGATTTCCAAATAAAGGAATTAAATCTCTTATTGAGATATATCTCTTAACATACAAATTTAACCTTGAAGGAATTGCTAAAAGACAAACTTTTATGCTAGATTTAATATTGAATGATGAAAACTTGTAAGTGCAATAAAGATCTATGCATGCATCCATGCAAAATTGAATCTACTTTAGATTTATAATTGAAATGTAGATCTAACTTATGCATGCAAATGAAGGTAACCAGAGAATATTTAATTTTGTGAAAGAGAGAGAGAAACTTGGAGTTGGAATCCTTGGGCCATGGAGTCTCCCAGTGGAACATTGAGGGACTACATTGTCAAGAAGCTTGGAGTTCATGGAAGGTTGCGCCAGGTTAGTCCAGCCACCTCTCCAAGCACGAGGACCTGTAAAACTTAGGAAACTTGCAAAAAACTTGTTAAATATTCGGTGTCACCTACAAAAGAGACTTGGATAGCATGATAATTAACCAAAATACACATGCAAATCAAATGTCGCTAATGTAAGCAATCGATAGGATCTAAGAATACAACTAGCCTAGTAAATCCTATCCTATTGGGTGATAGCATCCCTTCAAAGGCCAAATTAACAAATAAAATGCAAGAAACTAAGATAAAGTTACCTCATATATTTAGCACAAGACATCCAACATGCACACAAATAATGCAAGCCACCTTCTTGACCTCCAAAGTCTTTCTTTATTCAAATAAAAGTATCACAATGATAGTACAATAACAAGCTCAGCCCAAACTGTCATTAACTATGAAGTGGAGAGGGTGCCTACTTAAATAGCCAAGTGGGGAGCATTTCCCAAGGAGAGGGGCGCTAATCCCAATCCTTGATGAGCCATGTGTGATAGTGGATGAGTGCCACATCTCAAGCAAATGAAGTAAACTCGCCACAAGTGAAAGCAAAGGTGAGTGAAAGGGTGCCACATAGCAAGAGGGAGGTGTGCACCTTCCTTGGGATTAGTGGCCTCAAGGAGAATGCGTCACCTCTTTGGGATCTCCACCATCAAGAGTTAACTCACTCCTAACTTGCCACTTAACTCCACCTAACTCATCTTTAAGTGTCACTAACCACCAGTGAGGTGGAGTGAACTGAAGACAAGCTAGAAACATGTTTCCGACACATTTCCTTAAAAATAGGGAGTTGATTTATTCACCGTTTTGAGGAAATAATTGATTTTTATGAGTAAAAGTCAAAATTTTCACTCGAAAATAGGGTATAATGGTAAAAGAGATATTCTGGGCTAGAAAACAATACCCCCAAGGCATATAACACCTCCTAGTACCACCTTTTTAATATTTACAACAATTTACAAGGTTAAATCCCATTTTATGAGAATTTTACATTTGATTGAAACAATTAAAAAATCCTAGAGGGACCTAATGCATGTCCATAAGACTTTGGGTTAATGATTAGCATGGTAATATACAATTGACACTCGACATAGACAGAACACACCAAGGCCTAGCCATTAGGACATACTCCAGCTTTGGAGGGAGTGAGTGAAAAAACTTAGAAAATTATAAGTCGCTAAAAAGTGAGGTATAATTAACCAAGTGAAAAAAAACACTCTAGAGATATGCACCAATGACCAAGTCTTGGGGAGATGAGTCTTTTACATACAAAAGACCTCATGCTAACTCATTTTATTACAATTCCGCCATGAGGGTATGGAACATGCATAAAGAAGAAGAAGAAGAATATGAGAGGCAATAATGCCCTGCAAGACTTCTGAACTTTGAATTTTGAACAAGTGCCTTGTTCAATCTTTGTGGTTCATCCATCAGTCCTTCTTGGTGTAATTGCGGAGGCAACATCTGGCTCCATATGGGGACGTGTGCTTGATCTTTGGAAAGCATGCGAGAACTCTAGAATATATGATCTGCACAATAGACACATGTCTCGCCAAAAAACATATTAGTGGCACATGAAGTATATAGAAACCATCAATAAAGTATAAGTTGCACATATATATATATATATATATATATATATATATACAAAAATAATGCTGAAAGAGAAGAAAATGAAAGTAAAAATCCAGGGAAGAAGGGTTAGAGTAAGCTACTTTACAATGGATGCCCCTTGGGCATCAAATGTTATCATTGAAGAACATTTTGAGGAG
This sequence comes from Picea engelmannii, assembly GCA_009831015.1. NCBI lineage: Eukaryota > Viridiplantae > Streptophyta > Pinopsida > Pinales > Pinaceae > Picea > Picea engelmannii. The sequence goes on from ML794578.1 coordinate 13,753, forward strand.
ATTCCTATTCATTGGCAGATTTAGCTTTGCGCCATCCAACTAGCTGAGATGAGTTGTCAAAGGACCTCTTGTCTTTACCCCGATTTTTGATATTCTGATGGAATGTTTTTCTTCTGTTTTCATCCAACTCAACCATCTGATCAATCTTTCTCTGAATTTTATCTTGTGAAGTTTCTTTTGCGCCATGGGGGATAACTTATGGTTTATCTGTCTTTTCCTTGAAAGGCTTGGCATATTTCTTGAAAGGGATGGTATGTTGAATGACATCTTCTTCATAAGCCTTAAATTTATCATGAGTAAAGGCAATGTTGACCGCCTCTCCAACATAGGTGGTCAACTCCATGTGCCATGAAGAGATGCATCATCAGATGCAAATTTGTCGAAGACTTTGGTTCTACAGGGCATGTTTGGCCCCAACACTTGTTTTTGTAATTGGAATTTCCGCACCCCTGTGTGGGTTAATAATATAATAGGTTTGCATGAGTCATGTCTAGGTCAGTTACCTTGGGATCGGTTCACTAGGAGAGTTCCTTTCATCGAGGGTTTTTTATCCTCAGGTTATCAATTGGGCTTTTCAGCCTTATTGATCTCCCTTGAGTTTTTCCCTCACACTTGCAATAATTCCTCCAAAGTGGTGAACGACATTCTAGTGGGTTTATCTTTTGGTAACTATTATAGGGAATCATTGTAAATGACCATGCAAGACATCTTGGAAAGTTTCGCGGAATTTCGTCGAGTCTAGTATAGTTTTTTTTTAATTAATTATTTTTTAATTAAATTTCCCTATGTTTGGAGGTTTAATTAATTAATTAATTAATTACTTTTGAGCAATAATTGTAAAAAATAGGTCCTTAGACTTTTGATAGGGGTATTTGTGCTCAAAAGAAATGGAATAGCACCCCCTACATCCATGGACCAAGTTTCAGCTTAGTTGGACAACTTTTGTTATGGGTTTGTCCACCCGGAGTGTCATTCAGTCAAAAACAACAATTTTAATTGCTAAAGTCCAAACATGGCAAAAATGTAAAATTGTAATAATGATTTAGAAGGATGTAAAATGATGGATAAAGGTTAGAGAGAGGCTCCCTAAGCATAACCTACCCATCCAACCTTGTTTCAACCCTCTAAACACCCTTACCCCCTCACCACGCTCAAAAGTTACGCCCCCCTAGGGGGATTGACGTTTTTCCTTGGAGATTGGTCATTGTGACCTACGTGGGGCCCCCTCTCTTGTGCTTTCCCTTCCTTTAACCCCCACGTCTCACCCTAAGGTGATCCCACTCCTTTTCCCTCATCCCAACACCTCCATTCTTTGCCATTCCCCCATGTGGTGCGCCCTCCAAGAGGAGTTACGCCCCCCTTCACTTGCAAATTTCTAAAAAATATTTTTTTTAATTATTTAAATTCTTTCCACTCCCCTAGCACGAATCCCATAGCCTCCCACTTGACTTTTTCTTGATCCCAACACTCCCCACACCTTCTACACCCTAGATCTACTTTCTAAACCCTAGATGGTGCGCCCTAGCATAGGGATTTCCTCTTTTGCTTGGTGTTGACACTTGGCATAGATCCAAGAGGGGTGAGTTTGCCTCTCCAAGTATAAAAGGAACCCTCCCCTCACTCTTTCATTTACCATATCTTGAGCTAGTGTTATGCTACTTGATTTTCCACTCTCTCTCTCTCTATTCCATCCATTTTCATTTTTCTTCTCTTAGGGTTTTGGAGCAAGTATTTCTCCAAGATCCCATTTCTTGATGCAATAATAAAAGAAGCTTTGGAGGATTTTGGGAAGAGCTATAAGTATTTTGGTTCTTACAACACATGAGGTAAATTTGTTTCAAATTGATATGATGGTTGCATGAATGGATCTTAGGTAAAGTATTTTATTTGAGTAGATCTTGCAAAGAGTAGTCTTGTAGATCTATATATGTGGTTAGCTAGATAGGGTGCAAGTATTTCACTTTATTAGTTTAACCCTCCATATTATCCATTGTATACATGCTATTGTGTTATGTTTTGCAAGTTGAACTTCAAGGGTTTCATTAGGGTGCCTCTTGGAAGAGTCCCCCTTTGAGATTTTCATACACTCCAAACAATCTTCTTCTATTGCTCTTTCTCTTTATATTTCTTTGCAATCCATATTTCAGCTAGCATAATATAGTTGTATGGCCATCAAAATATAATTTTTTTCCAAAAAAAATTCAAGAAAAAATTTTGCCCTAAAAAAACAAAAGTTTTTCTTCATTGGTATTGTTGTGTGTAACATTTCCAGCAAGCATAGCTTGTTGGTTTTTGCAGGTTCAGATCTGGTTGAGAGGGGTGTTGGCTACCCAAAGGCATCCACACAACACTCAAAGACACCCAAAGGGATTGGTAGCTATTTCTCAACCTTCCTTCTTCAATTTCTAAGTATTTTTGTCATTTCTTCTCTCTTTTCTTGCTTGTAGTGGCTCATAGTTGTGGGAGAAGGAGTGGTACGGCCTCCTCCCATGTGTGAGCTCTTGGGTAGCTTGGATTTAGCTTAGATCTTGCTTTCCCTTTCTTGATTTTTTCCTTTTTGAGCTAGGACGTGGGGTTTTGTGAGATAAAGGGTATCTCCCAAACCCTAGAACGTGGGGTTAGGGTTTGCTTGTTTGCTTCTTGGTTTGTTTGCCTCTCTCTTGCTTCCTTCTCTTGTTTGCTTGCCTTTCTCTTTTCTCTAAATATTTTCTAAGTTAAGCTACTTAATTAATTGCCTACTTATTTGGGAGAGGAATACCCCAAAAGGTTGGGTTAGGGTTTAATTTGTGGTTGGAGATCTAATTGGTTAATGCTCTAAATATTCTAGATCTAGATCTAACACCTAATAATTCTCTAGCTTAAGCCTATTGGGCCTCATAATCAACTTAACTAGATCTCATGCATGCTTAGTTTACTACAAGTGTTTATCTTTATGTGCCATGCTTATATCTATAATCCTTAATGTGTGGTTGCTTCAATAAGTGGATGGTGTTCTTCTTTCTTGCATAGATCTCTTTAATGCCATCTGCCATATGCTCTAAGTAACTTAATTGATAATTTGATAAGTAGGCAAGCCCTTAAATTTCTTTTTCTCTCTCACACTTAATGCTCATATATCATGCTCTTAACATAATATAAGTGTGATTGTCTCTCTTCTTGTTGGCAAGTTGTTCTTGTTCTTGCCCTTTATTTCTTTACTTTGTAAGCTATTTAATTGTGCATCTAAGTGACTTGCTCTCACATAGCATATATGTGTTGATGCTCTGAATCTCATAAACTTAATCAACACATCTTTAAGGCTGAAGTGAGTTTCGGCCAAGTCATTAAATCAACATTTAAAAGTGTCATAAAACTCTTAAAACACTCTAAAACACTCCTAAAAGTCTACCTAATTCACATATAAGCTTAATAGACTCTTTAGGGTACCTTAGACCACCATCTTCACCATCTAAAGCGGGGTTTGAGGAATGCAACGGAGGGTGTAGACCAAGGACGGTCTCACGGCGCACATGATGCGTCCTTTCCGGGAGTACTCAATCTTTCGGGCTGACCTGCGAAGCTAGGGTGGCAACACTTATTGAGCATCCAACAGTTATTTGGCAATAGGAGGAGGAGGCTTTGGTGAAAGCTTAATAAAACTTAATAATTTTAAGAAAGCTTAATAACTCAACCTTGGACTTAAGTCTCTAAAACTTTCGTGGGTTTAACAATTAAGAGTGGTTGTCTTTCATCTTTAATACTTGTGCTTAATCTTCTTTATTGATGTATTGATGATCTTGATGTATTGGTGATGAGGATTTTGATATTGATATTGTAAATGTTATATGATGCTTTGATCTCTTTATATCCTGCACAAACACCAAATAAGTAAAGTGGTTAGCTTGACATTTGTTGTATTCTAGCATTTTCTAATTGTAAATCTTGTATCTAGTATTATTTGATTAAGTTATTCTTTTGTAAGTAATATTGTAATCATACTTGTAAAGAAACCCCCTTTAACTTTAGTTGGCCCCTTGCCCAACCTTAGGCACTAGTCTTAGTTGACTTAGGGAAAGGACTACTTGACATGCTAACCTTTGCACCTTGCATTGTTGCCTTAGCATCCTAGATTAGATCCCCTCTAACCTTAAGAAATTAAAATCAACTCCTAGAACCTAACTCTAAAACTTATCTAGTAACTAGGGACTACCCCCCTTGGCTTCCCTAGGAGTGAGCCTAGACGGAAGAGGTTCAAGTCAAAGTGACAGCGTGGGCTTTGAACCTAGGCATTGTGCCTCCAAGGACACACTAAGTGAGCCAGACTTAGCTCACGTTTGCAAGTGTGTATTAGGACGACAACAGGCAAAAACATCCCTATGATCCTTTAAAAGATTTATTAGATTTTTTATTTCTTTTACTGAAGTACTTTTTTCAACTTTTATCATCCCGAGATCTCGATCTGATTCAACATTCATTTCTATGTGATTACCAGGTTTTATTATCTTTTTTTTTTCTTTTTATACTTGTCATGTCTGTTGAATATCTGCTCATGCTCTAAGTAATTTGGAATGGATGGCCTAAAAATTTCTTCCATTTTACCTCGACCATCCATCAACTCATCTGATAGCTAAAAAGTTGGAGCTGATACTGCTGACATGTCTGACCCAATTCCCGATTTTGAATGTGCTTCATCAAAGTTCATTTCACTTGGGACTTCTTCAAGGAATAAACCATCAAAGGAATCCATGGTATCCCAGACCTCATCAACTCTTTCTTCCGTAAACTCTTCTTTAGTGGGTGTTAAAGACTTGGTCAATATTGCGTAATTCCCAAGATCTTTCATCTCATAACCCAATTCATTCATGGGGTCTTTAGGGTCTTCTACATGGAACCTCTTTTCTTGTTCCTTATTAAGTCTGACAAAAATGTTATCACAAGTTGGGATAGTAGCATATGATAAATCCATTTGAAGACTACCCCCCAAATTTGCATCCCACTTCCAAGACAAAAGCATACCCATGCATCTGGCACATCTATGACAATAACATCCATCAATACTGAAATGTTTGGGTATACTTCCAAATGCACTTGAAAATCTTTTATTAGTCCATGGACCTTGATTTCTCTTGAGTCCATGGCACAAACATTATAATACAGTCTTGAGATCCTCAAGTTCAATTGTTCCATGACTTTCCTAGTCATTACATTAGATGAAGCACCTGAATATAACATGTAGTTGTGAAGAAGCATATTATTTACCAACAAAGAGACGAAGAAGGGTTGATGGCTTCCATTCCCCCTATTCTGGTCCATACCTTGCAATATGACAGGAGTATCTTCATTTATTTTCATGGGTTTTTCAATACTTTTCTCTTTGGGACCGTTAATGGCTTTTATCAACTTTTCCTTTTGGGAGGGTATTTTAATAAGCATTGCTACTGGAACTAACACCTTAACATTTGATATCCAACCACCCAAGTCAATGCTCAATTTTGATGTTGGAGGAGTGATTTCTTTGGGAATGATTTGATTTGTCTTAGTTGGATTTTCATTCCCTTTTCGTTGATATGTCACTCCTTTATATCTCGCCATCTCTAGGATCTATTGAGGTGTGGGTTTTTCACCAAATAACTTTGTCACATTATCATATTCCTTCATTACATTGACTAAGATCTGACTTCTTTCAATGGTTTGCATCCAATGATCCATTGAAACTGGGTGTGCTTTACCCACTACATTAATGCGATTTGAATACCCCACATAATTATTTTCCCTTGCATGCCCTTCCTCATTTATCTGACGAAATCTAGGACAAGTGGACTCTTCATGGAAATCATTACAAGCCCTACAAAAAGGAGGAGCCTCATGCTCCACCAAATTTGTGGCTTCAAGTTGATTAGGAGGCCTATGATCTTGGGGAGGCCCCACTCTTTGCCATCTTTCATTATTTGTCCTAGGCTGAAATCTATTAGCTTGTGATATTTCCATGGAAATCAAACGATTTTGCATGGCATTCAATTGACTTGCATGGTTGGCTTCCATGGCTTTGATTACTTCTGTCAATTCTTTCAAGGGGTCACTAGAAGATTCTTTACCATATGTGCTCACTGCTTTTCCCTTAGGCGTTGGCTATTTTGAAGCACTTCCCCTTGTGAAACTCGATAAATTTGATCTCCATGAGGCTTGCATATTCTTATCAATTTTGATGGCTAAGTTTTGGGCAGCCTTGATATCTGTTGGTTCCTTATCTCTGAGTTGATAACACATTTCACCCGGGAATCATTCAATATAGTAGATAAGGATGGAAGCATCGGGAGGCTTCAT
>ML794578.1:30755-86349 GCA_009831015.1 Picea engelmannii
TTTGAAGAGACCATTCAAAAGAAGGAATGGGCAGATGCCATGACAGAGGAATACCAATCCATAATAAAGAATGATGTATGGGAAATAGTTCCCAGACCAAAAAGTAAGGATGTGGTATCATCAAAATGGCTCTTCAAAATAAAGCATGTTGTTGATGGAAGTATTGAGAAATATAAAGCAAGATTTGTCACTCGTGGTTTTTCCCAGAAGGAAGGCATTGACTATGAAGAGACATTCGCTCATGTGGCCAGATACACTTCGATCAGAACCATTATAGCTCTTACTGCCAAGATGAAATGGATGCTGCACCAGATGGACGTGAAGACAGCTTTCCTGAATGGTGTTATTGAAGAGGAAGTGTATATAGAGCAACCCCAAGGATTTGAGGTTGAAGACAGGAAGTCTCATGTCTGCCGATTGAAGAAAGCCTTATACGGATTGAAGCAAGCTCCCAAAGCTTGGTATGGCCATATAGACAGTTTCTTAACGAGCTTAGGCTTTACCAAGAGTAAAGCAGACTCAAATCTCTACTTCAAAATTATGGATAATGAACCAGTAATCTTACTACTATATGTGGATGACTTATTCTTAACTGGAGAAGAAAATATCATCGTTGAATGTAAACAGAGACTTGTCGCAGAATTTGAAACGAAAGACCTTGGTCTAATGCATTACTTCTCAGGCCTTGACGTATGGCAGAGTCCAGAAAGAATCTTCATTAACCAAGGGAAGTACACGGTCGAAATCTTAAAGAGATTCGACATGCTAGAATGTAAGTCCATGAATACACCCATGGAAGTGAAGCTGAAGCTGTTGGTCGATACTTCGTCAGACTTGATAGATGCCACACTATACAGACAGATTATTGGATCGATGATGTACCTGACGAACACCAGACCAGACATCTGTTTTGCAGTGAACACCTTGAGTCGGGTTCTGGTAGAGCCCAGACGTGTTCACCTAGTGGCTGCAAAACTTGTGATGAGGCACCTTAAAGGTACAATGGATTATGGTCTTAGTTATGATGGAGATCATGACTTCACATTGAGTGGATATACTGATGCAGATTGGGTAGGAAGCGTTGCTGACAGAAAAAGAACTTCCTGATGTTGTTTCAGTTTGGGATCAGCCATGATCTCGTGGCAGAGTAGGAAGCAATCCAGTATTTCTCTCAGCATAGCAGAAGCAGAGTACATTGCCGCATGTTCTGCTAGCTGCGAAGCTATATGGCTTTGAAAGTTGTTGACTGGCCTATTTGACTTGGAGATGAGAGAAACTGTGATTCTATGTGACAACCAGAGCTACATAAAGATGACAGAGAATCATGTATTCCACGACAGGTCGAAGCACATAGAGATCTGCTATCATTTCATCTGCGACATGGTACAGAGAGGATCCTTGAAGATCCAATACATTAGCACGGATGAACAGGTTGTTGACATGTTGACCAAACCTCTATCTCGTGTAAAGTTTGAACACTTTCAAGATAAGCTTGGTATAGTCTGAAAGGACCCTCCCTGAAAGGGGGAGTATATATATTTATTCCTTGCTTCTGACCTCGCTGTTAGACGTAAAGAAAGATGATTCATTGCTTCTGACCTCGTTGTTAGATGTAAAGCATGACGTTGTGTGTTCCTTGCTTCTGACCTCGTTGTTAGAGGTAAAGCAAGATGAGTCATTGCTTCTGACCTCGTTGTTAGACGTAAAGCATGATGTTGTTTGTTCCTTGCTTCTGACCTAGTTGTTAGACATAAAGCAAGATGATTCCTCGCTTCTGACCTCGTTGTTAGACGTAAAGCGAGATGTTGATGTGTTCCTTGCTTCTGACCTCGTTGTTAGACGTAAAGCAAGATGATTCTTTGCTTCTGACCTAGCTGTTAGACGTAAAGCGAGATGATGATGTGTTCCTTGCTTCTGACCTAGTTGTTAGACGTAAAGCAAGATGATTCCTTGCTTCTGACCTCGTTGTTAGACGTAAAGCAAGATGTGACTAACACTGGGCTACCAGCTTAACCACTGTGACATTGAGCCAGTGTAGTATTGTGATGTGCTAGCCTAGTGTTGTGATGAGGGATCATTTTTACTGATACATTTTTGATGCAGATGATGATGGCATTCTTTCGAGAATGATGATGTTGTCGATGAAGAAAACTTATGATGACTCGTAAATATGCTAGCCAATGTTTCAAGATGATATTGACGATACTGTCCTCTTGATGCCACTGATGATGCAGACCTCTCTCGCCTAATGTTGTTGAAGAAGACCTTTCTTGTTAAGGGGGAGTGTTGAAATAATGTAACTGCGAAGAGTATTCTTAATATTATCATTACTTTATTCATAGGATTAATCCCCATTGTGGATTAATCATGTCGGTAATTGTATTAGGACCAAATCCCCTTTTGCGGATTGGTCATCGGACAATTGTAATAGGCAGAATAAGAAGTCGGCCCCAGCAGTTATTATTGAGACCCAGAATTAAATTAAAGGTGGGTTTACCCACCCAGAGTGAGAGGTCGGCCCTACCAGTGAAGACCTTTCACACGTGCCAGTCTTGTATATATAGGGAGGCTAGCGCCTCACTTTATCACACAAATCACTTGCTCATTTTCTTAAGAGGCAAGCTGCAATTACCAGTTGGAGAGAGGAGAAGAAGAAGAGTGGCGCATCTTTTGGGGAGGACTATATGTATTGGTTTGAGTTATCTCTTGAACATTGTATTGACAATTTATGATAAGGAAGTTTTTGCTGGGTTTTCTTCCCCTAGAGGGTTTCCCAAGATAAATGTTGTGTCTCTTGTGAATGTGTATTTCTCAGTGATCCTGTTCTTATATTGTTGTTATCTATTGAAATGTAAAGAACTATAATAATGGCATAAACATTAACAACAAACACTTAAATTTTCTTCCTTCATCTCTTAAGGCAAACTGTTCTTTCCATTTGGATCTACTATCTCTAATCAAACTTATATTGATGTGCATGTGATATAATCTCTATTTCTTTCAACCATCTCACTTTTATTTGCTTTATATGTGTTGATTTACTTAATTGTTTAAGCTTAAGAAACACACTTTTTGAGCAAGTAACAGTTTCGGCCATCTCATTATTTTGCACTAAAAAGGTACTTAAAAACCTTCTAAACACTATTTAAATCACCTAAAAGTCTACCTAATTGTTATATATACTTAATAGACTATTTTAGGGTACCTTAGACCACCATCTCCACCATCTAAAACGGGTTTGAGGAAAACAACAGAGGGTAGTGGTAGGGGACTGCCCCATGGCGCTCCAAGTGGGTGTCCTCTCCGGGAAGTACTCTTACTGTCAGGGCTGACCGTGGAAGCTAGGGTGGGCCTCATTGCCTTACTATCTTGAGCACCCGGTAGTTATTTGGAAACAGGAGGAGGAGGCTTTGGTGAAAGATAATAAAATTTGTAAATCTTTAAGAAAAGCCTAATTATTAAACCCTTGGCCAAATCTAATAATACTTGGTGGGCTTAATAATAAAGAGTGTAGATTGTCTTCAATATCTCGATAATAATCGTTCTTAACTCTCTTTTGTAATCTTGTTGATGAAGTGATGTATTGATGATAATCTTGTGTAAATGATGATGTGACTTGATGCTTTGATCTTTTATATCCTGCACATATTGAACAAAAACTTGGTTAGCTTGTTGTTGTAATCTATCATTCTTTAAATTGTAAATCTTGTAAGTAATTGTACATATATTCTTTCATTGATTTATTCTTTTGTAAAACTGTAAGTAACTTGTAATCTTTGTAATAAACAACCCTTGAACATAGTTGACCCCTTGCCCAATTTCTAGGCACTAGTCTTAGTTGACCTAGGGAAAAGGCTTGCTTTTCATGCTAACCCTTTCATCTTGCATGGTTGCCTTAGCATCTTAGGATTAGAATCTCCTCTAACCTTAACAAATTAAAATTAACTCCTAGAACCTAACTCTAACACATCTAGTAACTAAGGTCTACCCGCTTTGGCTTCCCTAGGAGTAAGCCTAGACGGAAGAGGTTCTAGTCAAAGTGACAGTGTGGGTTGTGAACCTAGGAATTGTGCCTCCAAGGACACACTAAGTGAGCCGGACTTAGATCACGTTTGCAAGTGTGTATAAGGACGGCAACAAGCGCCACATAGCTGGAAAACTTGTGCGGTCTCTGGTACCAAGGCAAAATCCATATCCCAGTCCTTCTGACCGGCTTCCTCCTGGTCACTGAAACAAGTGAATCCTCCCAGAAGGTCTCATATCTCCTCGAAGCCTCTGAAGCTTCGATCTGTCCTCCTCAACTCATGGCATTTTTCTGTTAGTCCTGGAAGACGTCTCTTTCTCCCATATGAATTTGAGGAATACTTTATGAATGAAAGTCTCTAAGCCACTGACTCTCTCTGAGATTAGGCTCACTCTGAGTCTGCATGCTCCCTCTGAGTCTATATAATCTATGAAGCCATCTGCTCCCTCTTCATGTGTTGACCTCATATGAAGTTTGATCTCCTATGAACTGTCATGGGGAGGTTGCTCCTCCCTACTGGATCCTGAGGGCTGACTCCCTCTAAACTCTAGCTCCCTCTGAGATGGTACTTGGTGGGGCCGCCCGCCTCACTACTGGTGGAGCCATCTGCTCCTCATGATATGGCTCATCAATTCCATATATCTGTATCTCCTTTGCATTCTGCAAAGTATCATGGAACCATGTTGATCTCTTCCTGGTCACTGTAATGATTCTGCGTAGGCCCTTCTAGCTCTACTGACTCCTCTTGGTGATCTGAAGAGTGATCAACTGAACTAGAGGGATTTGTATGGTCATCTTTGGAGCTTTCTGCTCCTTACAATCAAACTCCATATGAGATACTTTGTGTCCCCTGAAGTACCCTTCTTTTCAGAAGGTTCTAACTTCGTCCTCTTCTCCTTCATTGCATGGATGTGCACTATTCTATGCTTGGATGGTATGCACCATGTCTCAGCTAGAGACCATCTAAATTGTTTCCTCCTACAACTGTCATTATAGCTCCCTCTCAGAGCTATTACCTGTGACCTACTCGGAACAAGAAACAAGAACAACAACATCTCCATGGTAACCTCCATGGAATTTACAAGATAACTTGCCTGGAACAAGGTCAACAACCAAGAACATCTCCTAGAGGAGATCAATTTATCTTGTAAACAAGTGTATTATTAATATGATCATTTACTTAATGGTAGTCGTACCGAAAATAATCAAGTGTTACTAAACTAGCAATAGCAATAGCAATAATAGAATTCTAAAGACTGTTATTCTAGTTACAACACTTACTTAAACTGCAACAATATAAAATATCAAACCTGATATGCAAACCTGGAGTTTAGTTGTTATTGTCCCACTTGATTTGTCTTCTACAGTTTCTCCTACTCCCCAGTCATGTGCTCGGAAGCACCACTAGCTAAAAGACATACTCTTCATCCTTTGACTTCTGCTCTTTAGCATATGTTGCATGTGCATGGTGCTTCTTCTTTCCTTTTTCATGTCTAAGAGAACATTGTGTGACATAATGTCCCATCTCTTAGATTTCTTCAGACTACCTTCTTCCCTTTCTTTCCTTTTCTTCACTTGAGCAACAAGGGCTTGATTTTCATCATCATTTATCTTTTGTGACTTGGATATCAATTTGGATTCCTCTTGGGTACAGTCTGCCCATAACTTGTTAAACTTGGGAAATTTGCTTCTGGCGCAAATCCCTTGAACAAATGGATCCCAAGAGGAGGGAAATCCATTGAGTGTAGTAGTCACGACTCACGAGTTCAACGTCATCTACCAGACCTCCAGTGGCTGCTAACTGGTCCTTGATCTGTGAGATCCTCATAAAATAGTTGGCTATTGTTTCTGACTTGTTCATTGTCACATTTTTGAGTTGATAACTTAGAGTAAGCTTTTGACCGATATTCTTACTTTCATAAAGTCTAGTTAGGGAATCAAACATTTCCTTCGGTGTCTTTAGTTCTGATACATTAGGTATCATATGATCCTTTAATGAGTCTATCAAGATCCTCTTGGCCTTGACCTCATTCTTCCCGAACTTTGCTTTGGCGTCTTCTTTTTCTGGTTCTGGAAGCATATGCTTGATATGATCCAATAACTCATTCTCTTCTAGAATAAGGAGAACTCTCTGCTTCTAGGATCTGAAGTTATCTGCTCCATCCAATCTATCTTCAACTCTCACATTGGTTGACATTTTCGCTGGTAGAAACCCTAGCTCTGAAAAACTTCGATTTTTCAAACTTCACCAAATTGCAAACTGAGGGTTGCAGGGGGGTGTGCTAGGGTAGGGCGCACTTCTCTTTGTAAAGACAAGTCCCAAAACCTTTGGAACTAATGCTCAACAAGCTTGACAAAGGTATCACGGTGCAACAACAAGGTGTTGCTGCAAGTGATCTTCCTTCCAGTGGTCAAATTGTTTTGAAGGTAACCAACTCTGATACCATGTTGGATTTTATTTACTTATAGAGAAGTAGTGTTACCAGTGTTCTTTTATTCCTTTATCATTAACAATTATATCATAGACTAAATAATAATAGCAGCATAAACAATAAACAAGAGTACACAAGTGATTTATCCTGGGAAAACCACAAATGGGGGAAAATCCCAACAACCTTTCTTAGATAGATTTCGTTCACAATAGTCCAACCATACACCAGCTCTCAAGAGCAACAAACAAGAAAGAAACCCTAGCACTAGGTTAGCGCACAAGCTAGTGCTCCTAGTTGCAGCAGCAACACCATACAAGAGGAGCACACCTCTACCAAGGGTAGCGCACAAGAGAGAGAGAGAGAGAGAGAGTAACCACAAAGAATAACCAAGTTCCCAGATGATGAAGTAGTTGCGTCTTCCTAGCCTCAGACCTGTGCCTTCTTATGTAGTTACAACTGCGAGTGAGAGTATCTTCAAATGAGCAAAGCGCCACTATATTTATACTGGTCTATCAATGTATTGGGGCTGACTTCTTATATGGAATATCGGGGCCAACTTCTCATCTGTACTAATTAATTTTCCACTTTATTAATTCTTGTGGGTCGACTTCTCTTATGGGATATTCTTTTGTTGTTCAATGGTCTTCTTGGACTTCCAAAATCTTCTTCTCTATCTAAGAAAGGTTGTCTAGAGGAAAGTTCCTCCCACATCTACCAAAACATCAACATAATGTATGTATGTATTGTTGCAAGATAAATGTGTTGTGAAATGCTCTTGGTCAGTTTTATTAAGTTAAGAGGTTTCACTTGGATTTAGATTAATTGAGTGAGGTGGACCGATAGTGAAAATCCACTCACGCTTGCAAGAGATTGTAAGCGTGAAAATAAAAAATATAATCTATCATGTGTTTCCTCTTAATTATTATCCCTCAAATGGGTACAAGCGAAACTGCAAGGATTTCCAAAGGGGAGAGAGCGAATTCCAAAGTATCCCCCTGAATTCACAAACAACTTGTTGGTATGGATCCCATATTGAGCAATAATAGAAAAAAAAAAATCCCTAATTAAACTACTCCACACAAATCAATTCCCTCTCTAAATCATGCCAAGATCAAGCAAATGCTTGCGAGGCTGAGAGCATAACAGGGCCTTGACGAGGAAGGTTCGTTACTTTGCAAAATTGAAATAACTTGAAAAAATAAAACGAAGCTAATAAATCTAAAAGGAAAAGTAAATATTTTGTTGTGTTGTGGGTTCGTTTTAGATTTATTTTATCTTGTTTAAGTTAGAAAAATGGACACATGCAAAATGAAATGCAAAAAGAGACAATCCCCCCGTGGGTAGGGGGGAATGAGGGGGCTAGTGGGTTATCCCACCGTTGCCTTCAAGTTACAATCTTTAGAACAAAAGGTTTGTTGTCCTTTTATAATCCAAGGACAAACAAACTTACAAAATGTTAATATAGAGTGATTAGAAGGAAGATTTGATGCCTTGGTAGGTCCTGGATGCTCCGGATCCACGAAAATCGAGCAGAGTATCCTCTTACCTATTCGTAAAACCTGCAAAAACAGCAAGCTAATGCGGAGGAAAGTTGCCCAAAAGGGCTTTAGAAGTGTCTACAAAAGTTGTTAGTTCTATGCACAATTTTACCAAGTGAAAGTTAGATAAAAATAAGTAAAAATTACTAAGAAAATCAGCAAGAATGTACTTTCCTATTGAATTTTGCTTTCTGTTTGGATAGCAAGAAAATGGGCACTAAGATTGCCAAATAAAGGAATTAAAGCTCTTATTGAGATCTATCTCTTAGCATACAAATTTAACCTTGATGTAATTGCTAAAAGACAAACTTTTATGCTAGATCTGATATTGAATGATGAAAACTTGTAAGTGCAATAAAGATCTATGCATGCATGCAAGAAAAACTAAATCTACTTTGGATTTATAATTTAAATGTAGATCTAATTTATGCATGCAAATGAAGGTAACCAAAGAATATTTAATTTTGTGAAAGAGAGAGAGAAACTTGGAGTTGGAATCCTTGGGCTATGGAGTCTCCCAGTGGAACATTGAGGGACTACATTGTCAAGAAGCTTGGAGTTCATGGAAGGTTGCGCCAGGTTAGTCCAGCCACCTCTCCAAGCACGAGGACCTGTAAAACTTAGGAAACTTGCAAAAAACTTGTTAAATATTCGGTGTCACCTACAAAAGAGACTTGGATAGCATGATAATTAACCAAAATACACATGCAAATCAAATGTCGCTAATGTAAGCAATCGATAGGATCTAAGAATACAACTAGCCTAGTAAATCCTATCCTATTGGGTGATAGCATCCCTTCAAAGGCCAAATTAACAAATAAAATGCAAGAAACTAAGATAAAGTTACCTCATATATTTAGCACAAGACATCCAACATGCACACAAATAATGCAAGCCACCTTCTTGACCTCCAAAGTCTTTCTTTATTCAAATAAAAGTATCACAATGATAGTACAATAACAAGCTCAGCCCAAACTGTCATTAACTATGAAGTGGAGAGGGTGCCTACTTAAATAGCCAAGTGGGGAGCATTTCCCAAGGAGAGGGGCGCTAATCCCAATCCTTGATGAGCCATGTGTGATAGTGGATGAGTGCCACATCTCAAGCAAGTGAAGTAAAATTACCACAAGTGAAAACAAAGGTGAGTGAAAGGGTGCCACATAGCAAGAGGGAGGTGCGTGTTAAAATATTCAATGTGCTCGTTTAACCATAGACAATATCACAATATTGTCATCCAACCATAGGCATGCAGCCACCCCCGAGCACCATAACCTTTGCTAGATAGAATGATTCTGGAAGCAGCACTAGAACCAACAGATAACCAAGAGATCGCATCTTTCTCCAAAGATAGTGCACCAAGCAGAAAGTCCCAAAACCACAGAACAAGAACAATACTCAACTGCAGTAGTTGCACTTACCAAGAATACCACCAAGAATATCAAAATACCACCAAGAGATACTAGAAGGTAGGGTGCATATTTTAGGCTAGATAGCGGTAGAGAGAGAGACCAAGAATCACCCCAGAAGATCCAGCTTCCATTTTTGCAGTTGCAGCTCCAAACTTGCGCTATAATTGAGAGAGTGAGTAAGGTGAGTGTTTACAAATGAGCTAGAGCACCTCCTATATATAGTGGTTCTTGTCACCTGTCTGGGTCGACTTGTCTTTCTGGAAGATAATACCTCGATATTATTTATTCTATTGAGCCGACTTGTCTTCTAAGGTTTTTACACATCTGTTTGGGGTTTTTTCTTGCTTCTGGAATATTCTATTCTAGTCAAAGGTTGCACATGGAGGTTAATACCTCCTGCAGCTACCATAATATCAACACTCCCTCCTAGCTAGGGAGGTATTTCACTGTAATGGTCTCAAACACATCCATCCATTTCACATGGTATGGGCAAGGCTCACATAGTCTTGCAGACCATTCTACAGGTAGCATAATCATAACCACACATGTTATCTTATGATCACGCAGATCAAGTCACGAGCATCATCATCACTATTCATCTAGCTGGCAATCACCTCCAACACTACTGGTAGTCTCCATGGGAATCAGGTAATAACACATAGTTACTACAATGCCATCCAATAGATCACAATAGTATCGATCCATAATAGTACACAACCACTCCTAGTAGCGCACAACTACTATCTAGTGACACACAATCACTACCAGTGGAACACATCCACCACAATAGTACATAGCTACTCTCCAGAGACACACAGTCTCCACTGGAATCAACTAATAGCTACACAAGCTATTACCATGCAGTACAACGGTCTCTTGGCATCAAATCATATCATCGTCTGCATCATCTCTCGAGGCCATACTCCATCTGAGTAATCGGGCATGATGTTGAATAAGTCATGTGTTGGACTAAGCGCACTCAACAAAGTGTCTTGCATAAGTCACTCACTCAATAGAGTGATATAGGAACCATTCTTCCTATCTTGGTCATTGCATGTGACACGGGAAGAATGACTGTCCCAACAGATGTTGAAAGTTGCACCATGGGCTACAAGGACCATTCTTCCCACTCTGGTCACTACTGTGAACTCAGGAAGAATGACTGTCCTGGACCATTTTTTTCCCCGTTGGCCACTACTCTGAACTTAGGGAAAATGTTTGTCTTGTACCAATCTCCCCACTCTGGTCACTACTGTGAACTCAGGGAGATGGATCATTCTACCTGTCTAGGAAAATCCCCAGGAGAATAGTTGTCCTGGACCATTCTACCTGTCCGGGCAATGCCCCAGGAGAATAGTCGTCCATGGTACATCAACAATCTGTCAACCTGGACCATTCTCCACAAAGAGAATGTCAGTCCATCAACAATTTGTTCTGCCTGGACCATTATCCACCTGGAGAATGTTTGTCCACCAACACACTGACTATCCATGATGCCATATATCAACACTCCCTCCCAACCGAGGAAGTCACCACCTCCCTCTCAACCAAGGGAGTTATCTCCACAAGTCCCAGCTTGTCCCTCAAGTATGAAAACTTTGTCTTGGCAGAGGCTTAATCAAAATATCAGTTGTCTACTCATCGGTGGAGATGTACTGGAGAATCACTTCTATCTTCTAGACTTTATCACGGATAAAATAGTACTTGATCTCAATGTGCTTCGACCTGTCATGGAACACGAGGTTCTCTGAAAGCTTCACACAACTTTGATTATCATAATATATCACAGTCGAATCCTACACCTAATCAAATAGTCTAGAAATCAGCTTACAGAGCCATACTGCTTTCATACAAGCATCACAAGCTGCAATATACTCTGCTTATGTAGTGCTGAGTGCAACAGACTTATGTTTCCTGCTAGCCCATGATATCATAGCAGAGCCCAAACTAAAAACGTATACCAGAAGTACTCTTTCTGTCATCTCCACTCCCTGCCAAATCTGAATCAGTAAATCCATGCAATTGTACGTCACTATTTGAGGCATATCTCAAACCATAATTTAACATCCCACAAAGATATCTCAAAATGTGTTTTTCATCTATCCAATGCTCATGTCTAGGTTCCACCTGGAACTGACTCAACATGTTCACAACAAAGAAAATGTTCGGTCGGGTATTAACCAAATACATCAATGAGCCAATCAATTGTTGGTACAGGGATGAGTCTACTGGATCAGAATGAAAGTCTCTCAGCTTCTTCAGATCTGTCACCATGGGAGTTGTCATGGATTTGCAATCCATCATCCCAAACTTCTGAAGGATCTTTACAACATACTTCCCTTGCCCTAGGAAGGTTTCACCATGCTTCTGCCATACTTCTAGTCCCAAATAATAATGCATGAGACCAAGATCCTTCATATCGTATTCATAGGCTAACTCCCTCTTACACTGAATAATGAGAGGCTCTGCACCTGTCGGAAACAAATCATCAACATATAGTAGCCGGATCACAAGTGCATCATTCACAACCTTGTAATAAAGATATGGATCAACATAGCTCTTGGAAAATCCAAGTCTCGTCAAGTAATTGTCAATTTGTGCATACCAAGCTCTTGGAGCTTGTTTGGCTCCATACAAGTCCTTTTTTAATATGCATACATGGGTTTCCCTTAGGTGTACCTCAATACCTTGGGGTTGCTCTATGTATATTTATTTCTCAATTACTCCATTGAGAAAAGTGGTCTTTACATCCATCTGATGTAAACTCCAACCCATGGATGCTATAAGAGACATGATGGCTCTAATAGAGGTGTATTTGGAAACTGGAGCAAACGTCTCATCATAGTCTTCTCCCTCCTGTTGGAAGAACCCTCTAGCCACGAACCTTGCCTTGTATTTATCGATACTCCCATCTATTGCATGTTTTATCTTGGAAACCCATTTTGAAGTGACTACAAACTTTCCTTCAGGTCTAGGCACAATTTCCCATACATCATTTTTCATGATGGATTGATATTATTCCATCATATCTTCCTTCCATTCTTTCTTCTTGACTACTTCTTCAAAGGTGGAAGGTTCTGCATTGAGATGTTGTGGAGAACATGTAGTTTCTTCCGTAGGACCTGTTATCGCACAATATGTACTTGCCCAAATCCTAAGTTAAGTAAGGGAGATTGGCGTAACAAACAAGATATCATGTCATTGTCACCTTAATAGGAAATCCCCACTTTCTAGGGATAGGCAAGGTCTACCCCAGGGGAGGCGTCCCCGGTATCCTAAAGGGCTGGAAGATTAGGGTTATGCTCAAGATATATTCCCCCCTCTCATTAGTTACCAAAGTAACTAAGTCTGTGTCTAAAAGATCAGGTTAATGAAGTGCTTGATGTACCTACCCGAAACAAGACAATATAGCATGCATATACAATAATTCCAAGTACAAATATGATAATAACACCTCAATATACAATGGACTGAAAATAAGTGCTAGCCGATATATAATTGCAGCAGTTAATAAGTTTACAACAACAATTGATAAAATGCAACAGCTGCAACAAATAATCCTCATAAAAGCTTGAAAAGACAATGAAAAGATAGCATGGACTAAGTAGTATGATAATAACTTGTCATAAGCAATTTCTGAAATGATTAGCTAGCAATTAATGTTAAATATGCAGAAAAATTGCTACAATTAGATGAATGTAACAAACATTTATTAACAGCAGCAAATAAGTTAGTGATCTAGGCTAAACTAGGGTTAGAGATTGTTATTAAAAGCTTAGGAGAAGAGTGTTTGAGTGTTTGATCAATTCTTCAACAAGAGAGAGGCAAGAAATAGTGCCTTCTAGAGCTTATGGAGTCAAAGTGGACGGCTTCTTCAAGGCTGCAAATCAATTTGATAATGCACAAAAGTCTAAGACGAAAAATGCATAGGAGAAGTAGTAACTTAAGTCCCCCTATGCATTGACCTCAAGAGAAAAGATGCTAGGGTGTAGGCAATTCTAGGCTCTAACACCTTGCTCTCCTTAGGCTTCTTATGGAGTAAAATTTATGCAAAGATAACTAAGTCAAAATCCTTAGAGTGCTAGCAATTTAGGACTCTAGGGTTTCACTAGTTACTAGATCAATTCAATGAAAAGCTTGGCAAATAGAAAGTAAGAAAGTAGCAATTTAAGTTCCTTACTTCAAGCATTAAATATACCATGCAATTTCATAATCTTGTATGAGCAAATAAAACCATACACAAACCATTCAATAGATGACAAAAAACGCAGATTTTACTTACTTCTGGAAGTAAGTAAAATAATAAATATTATTATTATTATTATTATAATCATGAATAATCAGATTTTACGCAGATTATTCTTGGTGGACACCAAGAATAATCATGAAAATACCATGCAAGATCACCATAAAAACTTCCAAGGTTTATCCAAGTTGAAAAAAATAGCCTTATGCAAGACTGCGCCTCACAATTTCAACCAATAGCCCTTAGTAGGGCACAAATTTCAGACTTATTCTCTTGTGTGAGAAGTTGTTATGATCAAAATGAATGTACTTTATGCTTATTTATACAAAACTTTGACCTTTAATCAATTTTAGGTCAAAAATAAGGCCGACCTGGCCAATTTACAATAAAATTCAATTTTGGCATAATAAAATTTAATTAGCATATAAAGACACCTCCAAGGGTGATGTCATGCCCTTCTAGGGTGACGTTATAGTGTTCCCAAGCCAATTTTTTGCTTGGAACACTGGTTGATTAACTGTTTATATGTTGTCTTGTGTGTTTACAGGTTTTCTTAGTGAGTTGCGCATTAGGTTTGTGGCATGAAGATTATATTTCAAGAAGATATAGATCTGAACATATAGCAATAAAGAAACAACAAGATAGAACAAGAACTCCAATATAGAACCAATATTGTCAGATCTGACCTTTATTTAGATAATAGGAAGATCCTGCTACAATAGATCTGCAGATCTGGAAGAATACCACAATAATGTCCAAGCTGGATTAATAACTGCTACAAAATACTCCAGACTGAAGATAATAGCCTCCAAAGACAATACAAGAGCTGGTGAAAAGCACAAGATTGATTTTTTTCCTTCCAAGTGTCAGATCCAAACCCCCTCAGGCTGAGTTGCGCCCTTCTGGATAGCTGAATACCCTCAATATTTAGGCCCCACTGCTAGAGACCTCCAAATTCTATGAAACTGCCTGGAATGGTAGATCATGGCAAGACAAACCCCCTGGTGAAGTCTCAGACCAAATGGTGAAGTTCTTATCCTCAAATAGATGAAACCTCAATATGAGTTGCACCCTCCTAGATGGCTGAAGAGACCCAATATTTCGGCCTCACTGCTAGAGACCTCCAAATGCTATGAAATGGTTGGAGTAGTAGATCGGGGCAAGACAAACCCTCTAGTGAAGTCTCAAGCTGAAAGGTGAAGATCTAAGCCTGCAAATGACTGAATCCTCAAACTGCAGTGTGCCCTCCTTCTCTCCAACTCATTCCAAGCTCCAGTAAATAATATGGCGGATAAATATTCTCAAGAATAGGCTAGAGAGGATTCCCTATAGCATACCAAGGAAATCCAAAATTCCTTTGGCCCAAAAACCTTCTCCTCCTAGATTGAACTGATCTTTTTTGTGAGGTGCATCCCCTACTGGAAACCCCCTCAATGTTGCACATTGATCTCTTCTATGATGATGGATATGACTTGAACCTGTTGTAGAATGGTGTGGGAGGAATATTGCACCCCCGAGACCAAGCTTGGATCAATATGGGTGGAATCTTTCACCACCAAGTTGATCTCTAGGGTTTGTAACCTCAAACCCTCAAAATGGCTTTGTGCTCAAGAGCCCAAAATGCAAAAGTGATAATAATCCAGAATGCCTAAGAAGTGCGCCCTTCCTTTCTTTTATACCCCTGATCTATTTTCTTGTTGAGATAGTTAACCCCTGAGGTTAGCTTCCTAGCTTTTCCACACATGTTCCTTTCTTTTCCTCATTTTACATTTTTTCCCAAAGTCAACTTAAAATTATAACATTGTGCTTAGGTAATTGATTTGGGATGTCTTGGTCCCCATAATGCATGAGACTACAGTCTAGTGGGGACAACTAGACTACTAAGTCTCTCACAGCCTCTTTATCAAGAGGTGGGGGATATTACAGTCTCCCCTGCCAGAAATTGCTTGCCCACAAGCAATTTTGAACCTGTCTCCTGAAGAACCTGTTCACCTTCCCAAGTGGAATTCTCTATAGGTAAGTTCTTCCACATGATCAAGTATTCCTTGATGCTCCTCTTCCTTAACTTCTTCTCCCTTACTTCCAATACCTCCTCCGGAATCAGTATCAATTTCCCCTCTTCATCCAAGGGTGGCAGTTCCTTAATAGGAGTGATGTGTTTCCCTATAGCTCTTTTTAGACATGACACATGAAAAACATTATGTATTTTGATGCCCTGTGGTAGATCAAGCTCATATGCCATGGCCCCTACCTTTCTATTTACCCTGTATGGCCCAAAGAAGCAAGGTTGAATCTTTTCTGTGCCACTCCTCTTAATGGATGTCTGTCTGTATGGTTGAAGCCTCAAATATACTAAGTCACCAACCTCAAATGTGCGCTCCACCCTGTGCTTATATGCTTGTACCTTATGTTGATTATGTGCCCTTTGCAAGTGGTCTTTAATCTCTTTGAGTATATCCTGACTCTGTTGGATCCAATCTTGTACCATAGGAGCCATGTTGTCACCGAAAACAATCTCCACAAAGGAGAGGGGATCATAACTGTATAAGGCCCTGAAAGGTGACATACCAATGGACATGTGATAGGTGGTGTTGTAGCAATATTCTCCCAAGTGAAGCCACTTAATCCATGCCTTCTGTTGTCCTGAAACATAATTACAAAGGTAGCCTTCAACCCATTTGTTGACCATCTCCGTTTGGCCATCCGTTTGAGGATGATATCTAGTGTTGGGGGTTAAGGTCGTACCTACCAATCTGAATAGCTCCTGCCAAAAAGTGCTCATGAACCTGTTGTCCCTGACACTCACAATGGTTTTGGGCAAACCATGCAACCTGAAAACCTCTCGAAAGAACAAATGTGCAACTTGTGTTGCACTGTAATCTGTGGCTATGGCAAAAAAGTGAGCAAATTTGGTTAACCTATCCACCACCACAAAAATGCAATCCTTTCCCTGGGCCTTAGGCAATCCTGCGATGAAGTCCATGGATATACTTTCCCATTTATGCTCAGGAATGGAAAGTGGTTACAGAAACCCTGTTGGATGAGTGTGTTCATCCTTGTTTTCCTGACAAGTGTGCACTCCTTGACGTGGCGCATCACGTCTTCCTTCATGCCCTTCCATGCGAATCTTTCCGTTATTTGCCTGTATGTTTTGACAAACCCCTGATGCCCTGCTACCGGTGAATCATGGCATGCCTGTAGCACTCTGGTTTTAAAGGTGGACTCGAGAACCAAGAAGATTCAGCCCTTGTGATATATGATGTCATCCATAATCCTGAAGTTGTCATCTTGCATCTGCCCATCCGTCAATTCACATGCAAACCTGTTTTTCGAATATTCCACCAAATGGTGGGCCTTCCAGTCCACTGAAATGTCGTTCATAGCATAAAATGATGGTCTTCTGGATAAGGCATCAACCACGACATTGTTTTTCCCTTTGAAAAATTCAATGTCAAAATCATATGCCTGGATCTTGCTAACCCATTTTTGTTGTCTCTCATTTAAGTCCTTTTGATCCAAAAGGTACTCGAGGCTATTGTGATTTGTCCTCACAACAAATTTGGCTCCAACCAAGTATTGTCTGAACTTAGCCAATGCATGCATGATGGCTAACATCTCTTTGCCATAGATGGTATAGAGAAGCTCAGGACCCCTTAGTTTTTGGCTCTCATAGACAATGGGGTGCTCATTCTGCATAAGCATTGCTCCAATGCCCTCCCCTGAGGCATCACACTCCACTGTGAAAGGTTGTGCAAAATCTGGTAGAGCCAATACCGGACAAGTGCTCATTACCTTCTTCATCTTGTCAAAATTCAATTGTGCCTCTTGACTCCACTTGAATGCGCCCTTCCTGGTCAAATCGGTCAAAGGTGCGCAAAGTTGAAAGAAGCCTTTGACAAACCTCCTGTAATAGCAGCAGATGCCAAGAAACCCCTTTAACTCTGTGAGGATCCTAGGTGTTGGCCAGTCAAGTATAGCTTGTATCTTCTCTTGGTGTACCTGTACTCCTTTCACCCCAATGATGTGTCCCAAATAGAGTACCTCTGTGATCCCAAATTCACATTTGGATTCTTTAGCATATAAAGATTTCCCTTCCATGATGTCTAAAATCTGTTCTACATGTTGTAGATGCTCCTCCCATGTTTTATTGTAGATGAACAAGTCATCAAAGAAGACTAAGAGGAACTTCCTCAATTGCTTGTTAAAGACATGATTCATGCAAGATTCGAAGGTGGTTGGCTCTTAGTTAGCCCAAAGGGCATCACCAAGAACTCATAGTGACCATAATAACATTTGAAAGTGGTCTTGGGTACATCTTGCTCCCTCATTTTTATTTGATGATAGCCAGAGCGCAAGTCTATATTTGTGAAGTATACAACCCCATGAAGCTCGTCCAATAGCTCATCCATCCTAAGGATGAGGTATCGGTTCTTGATAGTCTTCTTATTCAATGCCCTGTAATCAATGCACATGCACATTGTCCCATCCTTCTTTTTCACTAATACCACTGAAGATGCAAAGGGACTGGAAGTTGGCCTAATCTGGCCCATATCTAACAGTTCTTTGATAGCCTTCTCAATCTCGTCCTTATACTTCTTTGGGTTTCTGTAAGGCGTGGTGATGACAGGTTTCGCTCCCTCTTCCAACTCTATAATGTGCTCAAACCCCCTATCTGGTGGTGCTCTTGGAGGAATAGGTTCAAAGACCTTGTTGTGCCTATCAATGATTCTTTGAATATCTGGAGAGTAATGAGTATCCCCTTTCTTATCCACCTGAACCGATATTTTGCATTATGTTGCATACACAATGTCTTCTCTCCTAAAGATGGCCTCCATGCGCTTTGTTGTCACCACTCTAGGTGTGTTTTTTATCATACCTCTGAGTACCACCTTTTTCCCATTTTCTTTCGTGAAAGACATCTCCATGGTCTTGTAGTTGGTAGTGATTGGCCCCAACGTACTAAGCCACCGAAATCCTAGGATGATGTTAGTATCTGGAAGGTCCATTACATAAAAATCTTGTGCCAAATCATGCCTGCCCAGTGTAAGTTTCATTCCTGGAATATACCTGTCACAAGGCATAGTGCGTCCCCCTACTACCTCCACACAGAATCCTTCAAACTCAACTGTAGGTGTATGCCTTATTTTCAGTAAAGTCGAATCAATGAAATTGTGTGAAGCATCCCCATCAATGAGAACTGAAACTTTATGCCCCTGTAGCACTCCTCTCATCCTGAAGGCGTTGAATTTGGGTACCCCACTGATTGATGTTATGGTAACCTTCTTATCTGTTGTAAGGTCGTGACCTGCATCCTCCTCATCTTCATTTTCTGTGGGATTTTCTTCCATGTTATGTATATGGCCAAAATCTTCTTCCTCCTCATCATCGGAAATCACTTCAATGTAGTGAGCCTTGCCTTTACCCATGCATTTGTATGTTGGATCCCAAGGCTCTTTGCAGGTAAATCATAGTTGTTTTCTTCTTAATTCCCTCCTAGTAGTCTCATCCATTCTACCTTTTCCTCATTCAAACCCCCTTTGGTCTCTTCCTCCTTGGTTTATGGGAGGTCTAGGAGTAAATTTAGTTTTTGTTGTTGATCGCAAGTCCCAAGTCCCTAGTCTTCCATATAGCTTCCTGTAATTTGGTAGGATTAAAAACCTTGACCCAACCCCTTAAGGGCTCCATCAACCCTTCTGTGAAGGGCATCATCAGTCTCGCTTGAGACGCATCCTGCACCATAACTGCTATCCTTTGGAACTCCTCTATATATACCTCTCGTGACCCTGTCTGCCTGAGTTGTGTGAGCTCCCTAAAATGTGTTGATGAATGCAGCTATGGGAGACATCCTCCAGCTTACAAACCTGTGAGATGTGGAACATAGCAGCTATGTGAAGTCTTTCTCTCAGCTTACAAACTTGAGAGAAATCCTCTATGAAGGGTTCGTGGTTCCTGCCTGGGACAGATTCAGGAACGTAAAGATGGCCTCCTCCATGAAGTGAGTGAGAAGAACTCCAGATGATTATCTGATGTAAGAGCGATCTGTTGAGTTAGGACGTGCCTATGGCTGAGCACAAGGTGAACTTGGGAAATCCCAAAAGTGTTGGGCACATCATCATGAGAACAGAAATTAAGATGATGTGATGGCCTTCTCTAAGCAGCAACAGAGTTGATGAGAAGACTCCAGATGATCCTCCTGTTGGTGGCAGTAGGAAAGCAGATCTGTGGAGCAAACGTGCATGTGGACGAGCACAGGTGAACGTGTGAAGACTTGGTTCATCTGTGTAATGCAGTCAATCAAGTCCATGGAATCCCTATGGATGTGCCCCTAGTGGATGAGCACTAGTAGGTGTATCAGATCCTTTGCTATATGTTGTTCAAGAGGCAAACCTACCTGTAACCCTAGTTATTGTGTAAAGGGTACAGGTCGGCCCTATCTTATTGTGTCTAAAGATAAACTATAAAAGATAATTAATAGTAATAGTAATAGTAATATTAATATTAATTATTATAATAATAAATAAATAATATGTCTAAGTGAAGTCGGCCCTATTGTGCCAATAGACACTTAAGTTGACAGGACAAGTCTAATATAAGTACGAGGAATTCTTTCATTGTAGACACACACACACACTTGTGAGTTTTGGAAATTTCAGCAAGTACACTTCTTGGTCAAAGTTGCACACCTCTCCTGGGCGCTAGAGTTCTAGGGTTTTGTGCACCCACTTGTGTGCTAGGATATTCTTGGTGGTGAAAAGGTCTTTCTATTGAAGAGTATAGCAAAGTCTTTGGTTGGGTTTTTCTCCCTTATTTGAGAAGGGTTTCCCAGGATATATCTTGTGTTCGTGTGCATGGTGCTTCTTCATGTGATCTTGGTTGTTGCAGCATTTATGGTTATGGTTAATTGTTAAAATGGAATGAACTTCATGCTTAACCTAATGCTATGAAAAATCAACATGGTATCAGAACATAGGTCATGAAAGAACCCATTGCACAAGCATCCACCAAGTCTCATCCCTTATCAGCAAACCCTCCACTTTTGCAAAACCGTACAACCTTCCCAGGGTTCCAGAAAATTCTATATGACCCTCCTTGAAGTGTTTCAGCCCCTGAAACTTGGACGTTGAGGCTAATTCCAACATAGAAGAGTACGACATCTTCCAACGCATCTCCAGAAGCTCTCAGAACTTAATTTCGAGAAATTTTGATTTTTTGGCCCTAGGGTTTCTAGGGTGTCGAAATTTCCTGCAAAATATTTCTGGTTTTCTGAAGAAACATTGTTCTGAATCAGCAAGCATCTTTGTGATACTATCAAATTGATTGTTGGCAGTCATAAGTCCAAACATAATCCAGACTACAAGGATTCAAGAAAATATGAAGAACAAAACTCCAATGGAAGATAGGCTTGATGGAGCAAGCAACTTCAGCCCTTGGAAATCAAAGATTCTAGTCACTCTTGAAGAAGAAGATCTCTTGGATGCAACCACTAAAACTCTACTAGAAACGGCAACTGAATTAGAGAAGAAAGTAAGAAAAGAAGATGACGTCAGAGCAAGGAAAATAAATTTCTACTCAGTAAGAGATCATCTCTTGCCCCAGATTGCAAATCTGAAGACTGCCTACGATATGTATAAAACATTGAAAGAAATGCTTGAAAGTGACAACACTCTCAGAGATCTCGCCTTGAGAAGTCAACTCCAAAGTACTAAGATGAAGAAAGATGACACAGTTGCACTTTTCTTCATGAAGTTATCAGAGTTTAAAGAACAACTAGAGACAATTGGAGAAAACATGTCTGATAGAGAACTTGTCTTAACTACTCTCCAGAATCTTCCAAAATCATGGGAGCCCTTCCTTCAGAGTATCAGTGGAAGAGAAACTCTACCAACCTTTGAGAAACTATGGATAGATTGCACTCAAGAAGAACTAAGACTCAAAAATAGAGGAGTGGAAGATTACCCAGAACAAAATCATGCTCTTGCACTTCATACCAGAAAAGGAGGAAGATTCAAAAGAAACTTCAGGCAAACATTTAAAGAAGAAAAGTCTTCATCAAACTTAAGATATCAAAGAAGAGATGCCTCAAAAGTTCAATGCTACAGATGTGACAAGTATGGACATATTGATAAACATTGTCCAACCAGGAAGAAGGGAAAACAATATTCCACCACTGTCGACATTGATCCAGATCCACCTCAAGAAAATGAAGAAACGAGAAGTATTTTCTCTAAGAAGAACGTTGCTACAAAATAGGTAAAATCTTTCTGTTCTAAATTTTTATAGTGGATTGCATATCACTCCTTATATTAAAAGAGATTTTAAAACTTGGACCATTATCCCTGGTACGGGAGTCCAAAACATTGTTCCTTGTGCAAGAAGAAAGAAGAAAAAGTATTCTTGAAAGAGGGATACAGTGAATCTTCAAAACATTCCAGATCGACATCCCTGGTCAAACACAGATTGAGACAAGCAGAAACGTTGTCCTTGATGAAGAGATAATTTTTTCAAAGATCCTGAAAATCTCAGATGGAGATTGACCGTAAGACTATACCTTCTCCCCCTTCAGCAGTTCAGAGGGAGAAAGACATTATTCCAGTTGCTCCAGTTGACATGTTCAGTGATATTACAGCAAGGCATAAAATGCCTACCTAGACTCACTATGCAAGAGGCAAAGAAACATACAAGCCTCTCAAGGCACATTCCAAGAAAGCAAAAGAGTTTTTCAAGCTATCCTTCAAATATGAGCCACTTCATTGATGATAAGACTCCTTGTCTTAGAAAAGCTACAAGAAAACCAGTATGGCCAAAAGCCATAACAGAAGAATATCAGTATACTTTAAGACGATACTTAAGATATTATTCAAGGACCAAAAGGAGAAAACATGTGGTACAGTATGCAGCCGATGAAAGTATAAAGGAAATACAAAACGTGATCTATAGCCAGAGGTTTCTCACAAACAGAGGGAGTTGTCCATAATGAAACATCTGATCCAGTAAACCAAATACACTTCCACCCATGAGTTGGAATCCATATCAGATAAATGGGTTCTTGATAAGTCTAGATCTCAAAACAAAAGTGATGGAGATCCACACCTATATCATTGCAGTATCAGTGACGAAAGCCTGGTCCTGATGACATATTCAGAAAGCGTTGTTACTACAAGTAATCCTAAAAATTTTGAATTCGAGATGAAGAATCTGAGTATGATTCATTACTCCTTGGGACAAAAAGTATGACAGATGACTGATAAAAAAATTCAGTGAACCAAAAAAGCCCTTCTGATTGATGCTCTACCTTGAAGTCTTCCATGGTTTCCTATTGCAGCAGGAAACATAACTATGTAGCCCTAAATGCACCAGAGACAGAGTATATATGTAGCAGTAAGTGTGCGAAGCAATGTGGCTTCACATACTTCCGACAGATCTACTTGACCATGAGATGGTTCCTATGATGATAACAGAAAGCCATATATAAAGCTCCTTAAACAACCCAGAGCTTCCTAATGGATTGTCACACAGAAAGACAAAATTTTCTTATGTCAAAGATATGATGCAGAAGAAAATTGTATACTTACAGTACCTTTCTCCACCTGAGCAGACTGCAAACTTCTACACCAAACATTTACTTGGTGAAGAACTCCTTCTGAGTTAAGAGGGAGTATGGACGACCTTAGCCAATAAAAAAATTCAGAGTACATCAATATGAGACTTGGTTAAATGAATAATGCCTCCCCAGCTGAGAGGGAGTGTTGATGAATGCAGCTATGGGAGGCATCCTCCAGCTTACAAACCTGTGAGATGTGGAACATAGCAGCTATGTGAAGTCTTTCTCTCAACTTACAAACCTGAGAGAAAGCCCCTATGAAGGGTTTGTGGTTCCTTCTGCCAAACGTATGAAGATGCCCTTCATAATCTCACAATAGCTTTGGAAGACGGAGGATTCACTACTGAGATTATAGCAGATCTCAGAAATGCATATCATATTCAACATCAAGAACCCTCTAATGTGAAAGAAGAGATTTATGAAGAACCTTGCCAGCCCCTTGAAGAGGAGAAAGATTTCTCCCATGATTCAACAAAATGCAGCGAAGATATAACTAGATACGTGAATTGTGAGGATGAAGCACCAGTAGCTGCTCCTCGGTCTGATGAAGCTCTCCAAGATCCTATCCCTCCTGCACAAGATGAAGCGAATGAGGTAAGTTATTTTCCTTTCTAGTTTTTTTATGATACCTTGTTCTATGATTCAGAAAATGAAGAAGAAATGTACCCTTGGACAAGCTAGATCCTCTATATCTCAAGACTGAAGATGTAGAGGCAGATCTTCCACTTGATGAAGTTATCCAAATACTTGAAGCTCCTGCACAGGAAGGATTAAGAAAGGTGAGTTGTTTCCCCTTCCATATTTTTAATGATTCTTTATCTTATGATGTAGAGGGTAAAGAAGTGTTGGATGTTTTGAATCCTCCATGTTATGATATTGATACTGACATAGTTGATATTGATGAGTTCATACATGTTGGAAGACATAAATGGGATGTAATGGGTATTGATATGGACACCATTTACGACATTGAGATATGTTCCCAATTGTTGCCTTCACAGTTATCACAACAGATTATCTTTGATTTTGACCAGTGGCAGTAAGGGGATGATATATTTATCGATGCTCCCCAAATACCCAAGGCTGAACTACCACCATGTTTTCCTGATGATTTTTGGTCTTACCTTGAGTATTTTCATGAGTACCCCTCCGAGCACTTGGATTCATTCTATGAAGAAGATTATCAACCACCACGTGCTCAGATTTTGATAAGAACATTGTTTTCCTAAAGAAGAATTCTCATAACATCTTTCTCCAACCCCATGTTATTACTTTATCTTGTTGTTTCATTAAAGGTATGGTTGGGAATTACATCTTTTGTATTGAGTTTCATCTAAAGCAAACCCAAGAATCCAAGGGTTGGCTGAAAATTACAAGCTTAAGTTTATCGTATCAGTTTTTCAACTTTCCCTTGAGAATTTGCCGATCGTATGATACATCCTTGTCAATCCCTTCCCAGACTTCAGAGTGTGAGAACGTCCTAGGTAGCCAGTGTGCAGACCTTTTGAGTTAGTGTTCTGAACCTTGGTCTTTTCATGACCCCTTCTTGAAGTGGATTGAGTACTTTCCTCAGAGATGGACTTGGCAAGATTTTGTCCCTCCCACCCGCCTCCATGAGTTAGACTTTATGATTTTCGATGATATGATATATGCTCTAACCCATGTCATTTTTGTGCTTGATTTGTCATTGTTCTAGTTTATGATGAAGCACAAAGGCAGGTATTGTGGGACATTGTTGGATTGGCTTCACAGGTTGTTTGACTACACCCAACATCCAGCCAACAGGTAAGTACAAGTAAGTAGTTTGCTTCACTTTTATTGATTGTTTTATTCCAATCTATATAAATTTATATATATGTTGGGGTGGCATTACCACCCCAATTTTGTTACTGATACTTCTATTGAGATCGAGCAGGTCAGCAGGTTATGCCAGATATGTTGAGGTTCTCATACGCTCTACGGTGAGCACATGTCCCCGAATTGG
The DNA here is from genome assembly GCA_009831015.1 of Picea engelmannii. Classification (NCBI taxonomy): domain Eukaryota; kingdom Viridiplantae; phylum Streptophyta; class Pinopsida; order Pinales; family Pinaceae; genus Picea; species Picea engelmannii. The sequence continues at coordinate 55,990 of ML794578.1, forward strand.
AGCTAAATGTTATCACCCACTTTCAGGGATAACTAGGAGATCATGTCTCGAGGCCCACAAGTCCTAGACATGGAGTACCGAGAGCAGGATTGACTTTAGCATGGCCCCGTAGGGCCGACCTTTTCTTTTTTCTAGCATCTTCATCTTGTCAGCAGCAGCAGCATCCATCACCATCGGCTTGGTCCTGTGTCAGAGATGGTTCTTGCTCCATGAGGTAATTGGTCCAGGTATCATGGTATGTGTCACTTTGATCATCAAACTCTTTGAATATGTGCATCTGATTCCTTTTATTTCTAACAACTGATTGGATCTTACACTTGCCCACTTGACCATGTTTGGGGGGATTGACAAATTGCCCTAGTAAGCCTGTGTCTGTAGGTTTTGGTTAGCCATTGGGGGAATCTCTGAAAATCCACCGTCCGCTCCCTTCACAGCATCACTTTTCCATCTTGTTTCCCGCTCACCTTTCCCTTTCCACTTGTTTGGGCACTGGGTTAACCTATTTTCAGGATTGCATCTTACCTAGTGGGAAGAAGGGGCTAAAGGCCCAGAAGGTAAAAGCAAGCTGGTAAAAGATAAAAGCCTAAGAAATAAAACCTCGAGATGCTTCGCCTAGGGATCCTCGAGAAAGCAATAAAGGGCTTCTCAGCAAGAAACAAGAGGGATCCTAAAAAATAATAAAACAAGACCTAACCAGAGGATAGGGGGTCTCATCACGAGCCAGCGTATTAGGTCCATGGGTATCTAGCAGTATGACATTGCCACCAGCTGGTTACCACGCCAGGGCAGTGACTCTTGGTTGCATGGCCAAGGGAAAGGGGGTCTCACCACAATCCAACCTTCTCATCTCTGTGAAAGTACTTGTGGGTAACACTGTCACCACTGGTCACCACGCCAGGGCAGTGTCCCTTGATTAGCTCTTGAACAAAAAGAAAAAAAAAACAATAAAAGATAAAAGAATAAAAAGAATAAGAATAAAAGGCAAGAATGGGCTTGGAAAGATTGCATCCATGACATGTACAGCTTGCCTTCTAACAAAGGCACCCATAGGTAACACTTCTTACACCCTTAGCCCTTATTGCACCCAGATGCTTGGACATCCCCTGACCACATCACCCATTTACATGGCTTGGATGAGGTCCCCTCCGGGAACTTTCTTTTTCCAGTGGGCACTAGCCCAATAGGACATCTTGTCCTTTTCTCCATACTTGTATTGTAGGCTTGTGTAACGTCTTTGAGTTGTTGACTGATGTATTAGGAATTTTATGCACATGTTTAAAAATATTGATGATGAAATGTGATTGACATTGCTATGATCCCTGTGATTGATGAGCCCATGGAGGGCGTAGCTTTTGATGTCCAGGACCATGCCTGACGGACAGGTACCATTTGTACCGGTACACATGGGGAGATGATCAGTTCGGACCTCCATCGGGTTCAAGAGCCCACCAGATGGATGTTGAGACCCCATCAGGGGGCAGAGACAGGATGGAGATGGATCACGGGATTTGCACTGGAGAAGAGAAGGACATTCCACCAGAGGCAACCTGGAACAGCTTAACCTAGGGGGGTTGACCCATTTTTAGTGGAACGTTGGCCTTGGAAGGCCTAGGACGTCACCCATGAGGTCCATGACATCATCCTTGCTTCATGGACGTTTTGGCAGATGGACAGGGCATTTGGCACGTGTGGCAGCTTGGAGAAGCCCTAGGGGGGGCTAATGTTTTGCTCATGGGGGCTGCATTTTCCCTAGAAGGGGCTAACATCACCCTAGAAAGGGGATGACGTCCTTTTGTTTCTTGATTAGGGTTTTAATTTGTCATTTAATGTAAAACAATATAATTTTCAATATTTTGGCCTTGTCGGCCTTTTTATGACCTAAAAGTAAAATTAGGTCATTGATACAGTATAAATGAAGGATTTTCACCTTCACTTTTTCATCATCACTTACTCACCACTTGGTGAGGTCTGAAATTTGCACCTTATTCTAGGGTTTTGGCTTAAATAGGAGGCGCACTTGTTGAAGGAATATTTTTCTTGGCATTTTTGGCATTTATCTTGGTGGAAGGTGTTACAACTAGGGTTTGCTACTTGATTTCTTGGTCAAATGTAAGTAAATTTCTGCAAAACTTCTTGAATGAATGGTTGTAGTTTTATTTCTCTTGCATTTATGGTTATAATTTTTTTAATAAACCCTAGGGGACAAGCACACATTGTAGGTCCTTATCTCATGTCCCCGTCAAGATTTCTAGCCATTTTTGTTGAAATGAGATAGAGCCTTGCCATAGAAACACTCTACTCTTTCATGCTGAAGAGGATTGAGACCGGCCTTAGCTACACTCATTTTTTCCCTCTTCATATGCTAGCCGTACTATCCTTAAACTGAGAAGAAGGAGACACCTTAAGCCTAGGTTCTCTACACTTGGAGACGATTTTTCTAGGGTTTGTTGATAGAGCCTTGCTGTAGCAACACTCTGCTTCATCAAACCCTCTTGTCTTGGTTTTATTCTTCATCTCCAGCTAGCCATAATTGCCAGTGAGTTAAGGAAGGAGGAGAGAGCACTAAGGCCTAGTTCATCTACACCAAGGTGAGCCTCTCTCCCCTAGGGTTTGTGTCCTTGAGGCCTTGCTCTAGCAACACCTCAAGGCTAAATCCTCTAATCCTTAGCCTTATTACATTATTTGATCCTTCATCTCTTGCTTCCTTCCTTTGACTCCATTAACCCTAGGAAATGCATTGATCTAAGACCTAGCCTATGAGTATTATGATCAAAAACAACAACTCTCTAATACTTTGAACAAACCCTAACTTTACTAACCCTAGCCTAAAACTAACCTTCTAACCTATATGTTGTCGTCTTCTTTAATGCTATAAACATCTTATATGCAACATTTATTTCATATTTAAAGCAATTGAATGGTTGGCTAAGGCGTTATTTCTAAAGTGTTGATATTGTTACATTGAATGCCATTGGCATTTATTGTGAAGTGATATTGTAATCATTGCTATTGTACAACTTCGATTTGCTTCATCAATAATATTGTTTACCGATTGCTTATTATCAGGAAGTCATTTATTATATGAAGTACTAACCAGCAAGAAAACTTGCACATGTAGTTTCATTGTTGCTTTGTTCTCGGGTAGGTGATACTTCTTGGTTATTACTTCTGGATTGGCTATAAGCCAGACTTTCTGATCAGGTGGTGACTTGTGAGGGGGAAATGATCTTTTAGCTCTTAATCATTTTGCCTTCTCAAACCCCTAGGTCACCGGGGACGTCTCCCCTGGGCCTTACCTCCCTAAACAGAAAGAACCATCCCATTGAGGTGACATTGGGTGGGATAGGTTCCAGTTACGCCAGTTTGTCTCTTCATCTCTAGCTTTTGTCCTAAACTACAAACTGTGCGATAACACGGCCTATAAGAACAAACCTGATGAAGCCATCAGTTTGACTGGAATGCATGTTTCAGACAGTTTTTTGTTTCACATTGTTAATTGCAAAACACCAAAATATAGCTTGGACAAGTTGAATTCACTATTTGGCAAAGTCAATGAATTTTGAGCATTAGAGTTGGAAACTGAATTGTCATCCCTTATACCTTATGAGCATTCTTCCATTGGAGATTTTTTTGCCAAATTCAGGTTACTGCTGGCATAAGTTGAAAGGGTGTGGAAAATTCAAAACAGATGATGAATGAATTTTCTTGATTCTGTCCAAGCTAAAAGGCTCTATTCATGTATTTTCTTCTACCTTTTATTCCACTATGGATGCACTTGGAAAAGAGTTTAAAATGCTCTCTTTTGAGCTTTTTTGTGTGTGTCTTATGAACAATCTAAGCTTGTGCAAAGAGATGTTCTTTTTTTATCTGAAAATCAAGCACTTGTGTCTCAAGCCTCCAAAGGTAAGCACAAAACTCGGCACAAACAAAAGATTGATCTTGCTCAAGTTGTTTAGTTTGACACATGTGCCAAGTGCCTTCCTTTTTAAGGACCATGACAACTAGAGAAAAGTAGGGGATGGTACTTGGACATATGATATTGGCAACTAATATGTCTTGTACAATCTTTTCAATTTCATTCTTTTGGGCAAAAGGATGACGATATGGGTGCACATTGGGTGGTAAGCTATCAAGAAGTATTGGGATACTATGATCATGCTCTCCACGTGAGGGTGGTAATCTTTGGGGATGTTCAAAGACCTGTTGGTGTTTGTCTAAAACTAATTGCAAATCTAGATGAACTGGATGAGAAGTGTCCTCAAAGGCTTGAAAAACATGGAATTGTACAATAATGTTAGAATGACCCTTTTTAAGAAGCTTTTTTTATACAGTGGGAGATAATGATTTCTATAGAGCCTTCTTTGAGACCTTTGAGCATGTAGGAATTTCCATATATTTGAAAACTTGTATATAATTCTAGGAAGTCCATGGTGATGGGGTCTAATGTTCTTAACCATTCAACACCCAAAACAATATCACATATTTCCCATTTCAATGGCAAACATGTGAGTTTTCATGGAACACTCACCTATTTAATGTTTCACATTTTCACAGTAGCCACCACATTTCATAGATCCCTCATTTGAAATCATAATCTGAAATTTGTTAACATTATGGATATAGCAATATGTTTCTTGGGCAATGCGGTAATGAATGAAATTATGGGCATTGCCACTTTCAATTAAGACAATGACTTTTTGTTGCTTGATATAGTTGTTGAATTTTCACTATGCTAGGCTCAAGCATGAGGTTTATTTCATTTAGCATGTACTTGAACCATAAACAAATGCAGCAACACCATACACAAGTGTTGCAATTACCAAGATCACAAGAAGAATAACCATGCACAATAACACAAGAAATATCCTGGGAAAACCCTTCTCAACCAAGAGAAAAACCCAGCAATCCTTTGCTATATTCTCAAGAGAAGATCCCCCAACCATAAATCCTAGATGCACACAACAGGGTGCTCTACAACATTGAAATTAGCGCCCAAGAGAGGTGCACACTTCAGCCTTATAAGTGTTGTTGAAATTCCGAGTTTTACATGTGAGAGTGTGTGAGTGTGTGTTTTCTCAATGGGGAAATCACCTCTATTTATACAAGACCAGACACAGCAATAGGTGTGTCTATTGGCACAACAGGGCCGACCTCAATAACTCAGAAATATAAGTATTTATTACAATAAACATTAATTATCTTTCACATATGGTGGGGCCGACTTGTACCCTTTACATCATAATTAGGGTTACAAGTAATTATTACACTTAGACAATATAGCAAGGGATCCACACGTCCACTAGTGCTCAGACACTAGGGACACGTCCCCCTGTGCTCATCCACAGGGACGTCATACTCAACAGATCTCTATCTCAACTGAGTCCACAAGAGAATCATCTGGAGTACCATCTCAAGCCTGACTCAACTGAGTCCACAGGAGTACAAAGGTAGGAGACCACATCGAATCAACTCTCACACAGAGGAGAACGATACACCCATCACATGGGCACACCCAACACTGGGGAACGACTCAACTCAGTCCAGAGGAGAGTGATACACCCCATCACATGGGCACACCCAACACTGGGCTCTCTCACAGGTCGACTCAACTTAGTCACAGAGGAGAACGTATCCTGGAGAATGTCACACGACATTGCAATCATCAACAATAGTCAACCAACTTTAACATCCGAGGAGAAGAAATATCAGTCAAAGCTTGAAGGGAGATTTGGGTTTCTTCACTTGGTTGGCTAGGAAGAGGAACTTCCTCGGTAATGGGAGTGGCTTCTCCTTGAGTCCCACTATCAACTTCCTAATCATAAAATTTCTTAGAAATGGCCATAAATAATTTCCGCTTACATTTATGCCCTTAAGAATATTTTTTATCACAATTGTAGCAAAGACCCTTGAGTTGACGTTCCACCATTTCATCTTATGTCAACTTCTAGACCTTGAGGGGTGGGATAATTGCTAAGGATCTACCAAAAGCTACCATATTTGAATGGGGAGGCAAATGAATAGGAGTGGATTCCTTCCATAAAATGATCAATTGTAAGGTGTTTCCCTACCTTAAGGGTTATTTTATATAATCAAGGGGATTTTTTATGGTATTTTTGGATATCTTTTATGTGAAAGCATTTTCAAATCTAAGGTACTTAACATCCAGATTGGGGATCTACTTTGTTAACAACAACTACAAACTCACCACAATATCCCAAGGCTTGTGTCTAATAACTCAAATATTTTTTGGTTCTATCTTGACAACTAGATAAACATTCATTTCCTTTTCTTCACTATATAGATGCTCCTTTCCTTTACCACCAAATTCACGTAAGCATTCCAAAAAACACATGTTTCAATAATAAAAACTTCACTTATGAGCCCTTGAATTGGTTACTTGGGCTCATCCTTTCTTGACTATTTTGCCTTCTATAAGCCCTCCAAATACTCGTTTCCATACCTGAATTGTTGTCATAATTATCAATTATTAGCCATTTCAATTTATTTAGTGTTTGCTTGTGAATTGATGTGTTTGGCATAATTACGAGATCATAGTTACGAGATATTTGGGTTTCATGAGTAACTTAGTAAACATGTGTCTTTCCCATATGTTGCATAATAGTATGTTGTTAACAAATTTTGTTCTATGGTGAACCCAGTTTCGTATCCTGTTGTCGAACCTTATACTGCAAAACACCATGCTATTGAACCTTGTGTTTTAGAATGTTATGCTATCGAATTATATGATGTTGAACCTTGTGTTGTAGAATGCTACGTTGTTGAACTATATGCTGTCAAATTTTGTATTTTATGATGGCTCACCTCTACATGAAAGATGCATGTGTTTTAGAATGTGTGGCTAGAACAAATTGGTGCTACAAAATACTTAATTAGACCAAAGAGTGTTTTGTAGAATTTGTAGCTAGATTTGTGCTATGAAATATTTAAAATATTGCAGAACACAAGTTTGGAATGTACCTCTCACCATGTGGCACAGTAAGCATGGTGGGGAATAGTTCATGGTATCCATGCAACTAGTCAAGTAGTTGTAGAACTCAAGTAAATTGGCCACTTCTCAAATTATTCATAATGGCCATAAACATATAGCCAATATGTAGGAATGCTATTGGAAGGAGCCACGTATTTCTTACCAAAAACATATCATTGATTTGTAAGAATTCAATTGGAGAGAGCTAAAAAATTATTGGGGTCTATTCTGAGAGATCTCTCGACTCATCTTTGTATTTAAATCAATTGTTGTAGCTTATGATAGGTTAGCAATCAAACTATCAAGAGTTGGGATCAATTTTCCTTTCCATTGACATTGTAATTTTGAATTTCCCAGCTAATATGAGATGAGATTTAATGTGTTAATTTATTACTATAAATAGGGTTTTGTTTTGAGGGATTCAACACCTTGCTTTAGAGTAATGGACCACTCTGAAGCAACCAACCAATGGTTGAATCACCTCTTCCCATAGATTGGATTGCTTGATTTTTATTTATTCAATGGTTGTATCTTTCTCTTAGTATTTTGTTGTTCATGAATCCACAAATTCTCCAATTGCATTTCCATGGCTGAAGGATTCATAGTACATTCATTCTATAGCTACAACTACTTGTGGATTCCTCTCCTAGCATGCCATGACCATGTGGTTAGCCAGGGAATCAATGTGTGGGGTTGAACAACATGATGTCCAGTAGATTTACTTGCTTTCAATAGACTGGCTTTCATATCTATGGCATTTCATTTTGTTTAATGATTATTTATTTTCAACGATTACATTCAATCTTTAAGATGTGAAGGTGTTAGGTAGCATTAATCATGAAGTGTCGATAGGGTATTTCATGTTAAGTTTTACTTATACAATGAGTAATTACGGTTCTTTATTATTACAATCATTTAGCACATGTAATATACCAGATATAAAAAGTATGCAGAACAGAAATAAAATGCTAGAAATGACAGAATAACAGCAATATAACCAGAATAATCACCACAACAACACTGAAATGATATAAGAATAACAACAGAGATAGCACTTTGATTCTGAGAGCAATGTTGACAGGCCTCTTCGAGGGGGCAACCTCCAGTCGAGTAGAGCTCTATTACAATAATCTCCAAGCTAGGGTTCTCATACCCTCGACTCCTATTTACACTAAATATGTCTATCAAAAGAAACATCTAGAGGAAGATTCTTCTAGAAGCGGAAGCTTCTATTAGGTCTTCTTACATTCGACTTATTCTATTTTATTGCAAGGCCTTATTAATATTGACCTTTATTACATCCGAATATATTGTTCTACCTATGTGCGGGTTAGGACCCTAACAATACATTAGTTGTATAAATAAGATCATGGAAAGAGAGGCAATCACAGAAACAATAGAGACACAGATTATCCTCGGAAACCCTCATGGGGAAGAAAACCTAGCAAAAACTTCCTCAATATAGATAGACCAAAAACAAAGCAGAAGATCCTCCTTTACTCCTTCACTGGGAAAGAGTAGTGCACCACTTAACCAAGAGATAGACCAAAACCCTCCTTGACGTCACCCTCAGTTGCAATAGCTACTCCTCCAAGACTTGCACACTTTTTCCTCTTGTTGCAGAGCACATGAGTGAGTGAAAAAATGAGGCGTTGGCCTCCCTTATAAATAGTGTCCTAGCTAGCCTAAAATTAGGTCTTGGCCGACCTATCAAGGCACAAAAGGGTCTACTTTTACAAAGGCACAATAGGGCCTAATAAATATAATATAATAATATTATTCAACATTCCCTCTTAGGTAGAATATTCTTCTAAGTTACAATATTTCAACATTCCCCCTTAAAAAGAATGGTATTCTACTGACAACATTAATAACAATTGACTGGACTCAATACATCATCAAGAGGAGGGGACATTGTCATCAGCATCAAGAACACTATCGGCCATATCTATAAATCATCGGAAGTTTTTCTCATCATCAATATCATCATCATTTGCAGCATGGAGTTGGAGTAACATCATCAGAAGTAGGAGTATGAAGTTGGAACATCAACATCAATGGCAACAACAACATGGAGTTGGAGTAACATCATCATCAGCAGCAGCATGAAGTTGGAACATCAACATCAATGGAAACAATAACATGGAGTTGGAGTAACATCATCATCATCATCATCATGAAGCTAGAACATCAACATCAATGGAAACAGAATGAGACATGAGCATCAACAACAGCACCAACAACAACAACAACAACAGTGGGCACTCCGACAAACCGTCCATCCAGACCTTACGGGATCTATCCAGGGATAAAAATCCCCTAGGATATAAATCCTAACTGAGTTGCCACACTACTAACCACAACAAGTATATACATACATAGGAACTCCAACAGACCGTCCATCTGGACCTCATGGGATCTGTCCAGGGATGATCAATCCCCTAGGATATAAATCCTAACTTAGTTGCAAAAATGGTGGTCAGGATACCATAGTATCATCGGCATCACTCCCCCTTTCGAGGGAATTCCTTTCGGACTACACCAAGCTTTTCTCGGAAGTACTCAAACTTCGCACGAGACAGAGGCTTAGTCAACACATCTGCTACCTGCTCATCTATGCCAACATACTGGAGCTTCACAGCTCCCTTATGTACCATATCACGAATGTAGTGGTACCGGATCTCAATGTGCTTCGTCTTACCGTGGAACATCGGGTTCTCTGTCATCTTTATGCAACTCCGGTTATCACAAAATACCACGGTAGCATCCATCTCTAGGTCAAATAGACATGTCAACAACTTTCAAAGCCATATGGATTCACAACTAGCGGAGCATGTTGCAATGTAATCTTCTTTTTCCGTACTGAGAGCAATACTGGAGTGCTTCCTGCTTTGCCACGAAGTCATGGATGAACCTAAACTGAAACAACATCTTGAAGTGATTTTTCTGTTTGAAGCCCTTCCAGCCCAATCTGAATCAGTATAGCCATACAATTTGAAGTCACAATCTCCAGTATAATAGAAGCCATAGTCCAACATACCCTTAAGGTATCTCATCACATGCTTTGCAGCTACAAGGTGAACACGTCTGGGCTCCACCAAATACCGACTCAAGGTGTTCACATCAAAGCATATATATGGTTTGGCATTTGTCAAATACATCAATGAACCGATCATTTGTCTGTATAGAGTAACATCAACTATTTTTGACAAAGTATCAACCAATAACTTCATATTCGTCTCCATAGGAGTGGACATGGCTCTACAGTCCATCATGTTGAATCTCTTCATAATTTCCACAACATACTTTCCTTGAATAAGGAAAATCTCTTCCATATTTCAAGACCTAAGAAATAGTGCATCGGGCCTAGGTCCTTCATTTCAAATTCAGCAGCAAGCTTCTTCTTACAATCTGTGATGAGTTTTTCCTCATCTGTCAAGAATAAGTCATCCACATATAGTAGCAATATAACTGGTCCATCATTCTCAATATTGAAGTAAAGGTTGGGATCAACTTTACTCTTGGTAAATCCCAAGCTCATTAGAAAACTATCAATCTTTCCATACCAAGCTCTTGGAGCTTGCTTCAACTTGCAGACATGAGTCTTCTTGTCTTGTACTTCGAAACCAAATTTTCACATCACATTGTACCAACCTGGTACACTTTCTCAGCTGCAACTCAATCTGCATAATCATGTGTTGGTTCTATGTGCTTTATGCAAAGCACTATCTATCTCACTGCCTGAGTATGTCCCCTATTCTCTCTGCAACTTGTTCCTTCTAGAACTGGTACTCTGCACCTGCAGCTGCTTTTTCTAAAACTAAGAATGACTGCTTCATTCTCACTATAGTTGTTGAACTCTGAGAGTATTCTAGGTAGGCCCTTTTGGCTCTACTAACTCTTCCTGATGATCTGAAGAGTGATCAACTGCACTAGAGGGATTTGTTATGTCATCTTTGGAGCCTTCTGCTCCTCACGATCTGTCTTGATATGAGATGTTTTGTATCTAGCAAAAGTAACTTCTTCTTCTTCTTCTTCAGTACATGGATGTATACAGTCATGTATACAGCGTGGATAGTTTGCTTCGTGTTTCATCTAATATGTTGCCTCTTGCAACCATCACTATAGCTCCCTTCAAGGTTATCACCTGTGCCCTGCCCAAAACAAGAACAACAAGGGAGAAACAGTAGACACGAATAATACTCTTTATAATAATAATAAACATAATAGCAAGAACAATCATCACAATAGTTTTTTCAAAGCTATCGCTTGTGACCTACCTAGAACAAGGGTCAAAAGTAAGAAATATAATAATAAGAAATGAGAGCAACACTCTTCTAGTGTTGTGATCAATCAATCCTCCATGGTTACCTAGAAACAAAACAAGAAGTTTCTCCTGGAGAAGATGTCAGTTATATCTAGTAAATAATTACAATAAGCATTTATCTCAATATTGCTCACATGCTACCAAGTATTCAATAATAAAACTTTTCAAAGTTTGCTATCACAATTATAGTGTTTAGCAGTTATCAAACTTCATATGTGCAACTTTGAATCTTATCAATTTAATCAATCAAACCTGGAACATGGAGTCTTGTCCTCAAGAATGAGTGTTGTTTTTCTTCCGAGTCTCCTTCACTCAAGATGACAAGTATTTTCTTCAACCTGTCATCTATACTAAGACAATATGTTATCTTGACAGAAATATGAGTTAGGGAATAAACTCTATAATCTCAACTTTAATCAATCTAATACTTTGACTTTAATTTTGACCAATGGTTAGTATGATAACTTCAATAGATCAAAATGCAACCTGGATATTCATATGATCATAAAAAATAGAGGCATATTAAATTGATCAAACTTGGGTGCATAGTTCCTCTAAATGTGTTGGATCTGAGATACTTTTGGATCTATGACTGTTGCTTAGACAAAAGATCCTTTCTCCTACAAGTACCCTTTAAAATAATGATACATTTTAAACATATGTAAGTACATACCTCTGACAACATCGGCAGGTAGTGGCACCATCCGGCAACAATGACAAGCAACAAACCTTTAAAACTTCAAAGGTGTTTCAACTTGTAACTTAAAATTAGCTGGAGATTTTCTAAGGTAAGGTGCACTATGACAATAAAAATCAGTCCCAACACTTCACAAAAAAACTTTCACTGCAACTGCAACTTAGGGTTTTATGAGGAAACCCTAATTTATCAAACTTCAAATTTCAGAATTTTGATCCAAGGACTAGATGTGCCCTCCTACAGCGAGTTCCTAGGTGTGGTTACTTTCTCCATCATCCTCCTCAAACAAGGAAAACATCACACTTCGGTTTTATGCAGAAACCTTAATTTTGCAGCAGCTACAATACTGAAACTGAATCTTTGAGAGGATGTGTTGAAGCTAGCCACTTCTTATAAACTGTGATTTGGTCTGTTTCAGGCCTACTCTGATACCATGTTGAAGTTTTACTTATACAACTAGAAATTATGGTTCTTCTTTATTATTACAATCATTTAGCACATCGGTTGTTTAAATAAGATCACTGAAAGAGAGGCAATCACAGAAACAATAGAGACACAGATTATCTTGGGAAACCCTCACGGGGAAGAAAACCCAACAAAAAATTCCTCAATATAGATAGACCAAAAACAAAGTAGAAGATCCTCCTCTACTCCTTCACTAGGAAAGAGTAGTGCACCACTTAACCAAGAGATACCAAAAGATAGACCAAAACCCTCCATGACGTCACCCCCAATTGCAGCAGCTAATTTTCCAAGACTTGCGCACTTTTTCCTCTTGTTGCAGAGCACATGAGTGGGTGAACAAATGAGGCATTGGCCTCCCTTATAAATAATGGTCTAACCAACCTAAAATTAGGATTGGGTCGACTTGTCACTTTTCCCACTTAATTTACATTTAATTGTCAAGGCACAAAAGGGTCAACTTTTACAAAGGCACAATAGGACCTAATAAATGTAATATAATAATATTATTCAACATTCCCTCTTAGGTAGAATATTCTTCGAAGTTACAATATTTCAACATTTCATGCCATGGATTACTTATACTATAGAACACCTCCACTCTTACTAGATTTAGTTAGTCGTCATATTTGCATAAATATTCCACGCCATTCATATATTGAGAGAAAACACATTTCAATAGGTTGTAGCGCCTTTGTATAGCACCTCACAAGCCTACACTTCCCTGGTTGATAATTTAAGTGCAAGCTCTCGAGTGTTCCCCTTTGTAGTTGTCTTATTTCTTGAAGTTGAAGGGTTATGTAGCTTTGAGCCTGAAGAACCAAAAGGCATTCTATGCCTTGGATGACTTATGTTGGAGAACCAATGTATTATATAAGTTTTTTTCTTATTATAGTTGCATTCGATAGCTTTCTTTAATTGCATGCCTCCATGTAAGGATAAGCTAGATCAATCATACAAAAAAAATTGAAAAATTAATGGTGCAAGGTAAGCAAAGCTATTCACATGTTGATATGGAAAAACAAGAAGAAAATAGGAAATAACCTCTTTTTCATTGTTTTAGTCTTGCATTAATATGAATAGATTCATCCTTGAATGTTCAATTTAGCCTTTATGTGTGAGTTATCCTCCTTATGTAGGTCCATGTCATTCATATTTTGTTCATATGCCCATTCTTGAGCATACACAATCCAACCTTAGTTTTAAGGACAATTATTCGCTCGACTTCACCTTGTGTTCCTTGTTGGCAACCACTACTCTATAGTAGAAAAAATTATAAGGGTTAATTGGCCTTGCATGCATTTCACTTGCCTAGTTGTGAATCAACTCTTTACCTCCTAATTCAACTAATACAATCCATTAAATGCACATGTATATCATATGAACATGGGTACATATTGCTATAGAATGGTTCTACATTTATTTATTATGGAATCCCTTGTTGTTACTATAATATCCCCATAAATAAATAAATCTTAATCATTTCTTACGAAGATAAAATTTTGCAATATAAAGAAAGAAAAACAGTAATTTTGGAGTCAAGAACAAGTTCCATATTTATGACATAACACTTCTAGATAAAATGAAACATATCTAGAATAAACTATACAACTATTGTTCACACTTTGTATTCTAGATTTGCATGTAATGGACATAAACATCACTGCTTGTCTTTTTGTGCAAAGATGCAATGAACATTATAGCCAATGAAGACTAAAAAACTAGTAATCAATTATAAAAAGGGCCAAAAAGAAGCCAATCCCTATAACAACAAGGCATATGTCACCAAATTAAGTTGAGTCAAATAACAATGATTTCCTCTGCTCATTACTATATTTTAAATTTCACACGCCCAGATAACACAATGATTGGTGTGCACCAAGTAATTCTGAGTAAAAACTAATATGAAAAGGTAAGAAGCATTAAATGCAACTTTCAACTCACTACCCATCTCTAGCTTGCCAGAATGGATTTCATCCAAATTGTGAGCTTGTATATATTAGATAAACACTTGGTATCCCTATGACTATTTGAGTAGCAGGGTTACTAAAAAAATCGAAAGCACACCACACTCTAATAGAATTGAAGAAAATTAATAAAATTTCCCATGGCTAGGTATAGGTGGACAGATGGAGTTGTAGCATCACATGCACTCAGAGGTTCAATTAACTTTGTCTTCTCCACTTGAAACTTACATTTCATGCTTTAATCCACATCAAAATTGGTTCATTATACAATGTATCTTGTGGTGATGTCTACTAGGTTTATCATAACAAATTCTTCAAATGGTTGACAACAAAGCATGCAAGATAGTGATACAAAAGTTGTTTGTGCTCTTATCAACAACTTTGCAAGGAGTGCAAAAGCGAACAAGATCCAAACAACAAAGCGTTCATTTTCATAGTTTTGAATGTAATAACTTAGTATTTGATGATTTTGAGGAGACTATTCTTAAATATAATCCCCTAGAAAATCAGGAATGTTCAAATTACCATATTATTAAGTAGTGTAACTAATTAGTAAAACAGTATTGTTGTTTGTTGTAAATGTCAATACATATTGACAAGTGTTAGCCAATACTAAATTGGTGAGCAAGGTAACCTTGGTGAAATTCAAGAGGCAGGTTAGCCAATCAATGTTGTGTCAGTTGTCCTTGGAAGCATGTTTTTACTTAGATGTTTCAACCATTTTTAAGTAGGTATATATATTAATTTCATTTTTCATACTTTATGTGCAAAATATTTAAGCAGCCACCAATGATTGTTAAGCGACATATAACCATAATTTCCAACAACACCAAATTGACACAAACACGTGTTACATTCAGATGGCATAAAAATTGTAAATCTTGGAGTGTCTCTTATTTATGATTTTGTATCAAAAGCAGAACAATGGTTTCTTGCCAGGTCATTGATCTCTAGTTGTCGTCTGGTGACATTTAGATAACAATTTGTTTTCATTGGTATGCAAAATTAAATGTTATAATAAATAATTACTAAACTTGGATATGAGATTGGTCAATGGTTTTGACTCTTAAATCCTGTCGAATGGTATGCATTTAGCCAATTATGACAAACGACTTCTATTCTAAACTCCCAATCAATCATGCCAAGATAGAAACACAGGGAAGTTATCGAAGACAATGATATATCTATTGTTAAAGAGCTTCCAAGGCAAGGTGTGGATGCCAACTATCGTGACAAGCATGGAATGTCTTTATTGCATTTGGCTACAATTTTTAATCACACAAAAAATTGAACCTACATCGATTCCCTTATTCGTTAATTTTGTTGATGGACAAAAACATAAATTGGCATAAGTCTAATAAGAGGCAATTGCAGTAAGACTTTGCAACTCTCAGAAAAATGATTATGGATGCATGTACATGACAGAAGCATTGGAAATCAGGTAGCAGAACAAGTGATACAAATTCGAACCACTTTTCAATAGTGTTTCTCTTGAAGCATGAACCACTTCTTTTGGCACATAATTGTTGGGTTCCAAATAAATGTACACTAAAATGCAAAAGACTTCTCATATGACCACACCAATTGGAACTCATCCTTGAATACATTCCTAACAGGTTTTAATTTATTGTAAAACTACCAATACAGAATAGTCATATTTCACATTGGCAGTGTAAAGACAAGGTTGGGATTCAAACTTTGGTGCGGAACTGTTTGAAGTTCAAAAAGAGGTAGTTGTCAAAGTAAATATTAAAAATGTGATCATTTTTCCCCAAGGATGCATAGCTTTGCACCTTGAGAGAATTACAAGACTCATTCTGACACACTAAGTAAATATTCCAAGCAACCCCAACAAATTATTGTACAGTTAATACATAAAGGAAACCAACATGCAAACATTTCCACTACCCGGTAAAATAGAAACAAACAATGATGAAAAAAATCTCAATTCAAATTAAAATGTAAATTTCACGCTTTTATCATTTTCTATGACTATTTTGTAAATACTTTGACTCCTCATATGTGTTCAGACTTAGTTCTGAAAAGATTGTCTTATGGCCACGAATGGTTCAATGATATTTTCTGGATATGCCAAGAGGCTTTGGACAAGGTCAGATCAAGTAAATACAGAATCATAGATATTAATTAAGTTGATCTCTAAAGGGATATGGAATGAAACTATGAGTGGTCGGTAGCCTATCCACTCTGCTCATTTAAAACTCATAAACTCCTATGTACGTTACACCAATTTTATTTTCATAGTATTCCACATTAATTAGTGAGAGTAACCTTTGCTACAAAGAATTTAAAGAGGCAAGCAATAGAAAACTATATACATAACCAAATTTCTACATGGAGGAAGAGATTTATTTACTTAAACATGAACCACGCAAAGATTTGAGAACATAATTTATATCAAGAACTACCAAAGGAACATAAATAAACTTATATATTGAACAATTGCAGACCAATGACCAGTTGAGAAAGTGATTTCCACCCAATCGTAGACAATCCACAACGGACACCACCCCCTAGCCGGGCTATGATACCATCAGGGTGAAGCGACGATAAAATAACTCTGAAATTCAAACTTTCACGGATTCAAACCAATGATTTCTATTGTTGGTTTATTGGCGACAAAGTAGCACTGAGGCACCCACATATTTGTCCCACACAACACAAGGAACACCTACTTCTTTTTTGTACAGTACCTCAAAAATTACTACTCGTGCTATTCAGTGTGTGCATAGAAGGTCCAAGTTGTTATCTCAAGTTCAACAGAATTCTCCATGGTTTCATGGCTTTTCCTTAAGGTCTACAAGCTTTAATTCATGGTTTGTTTTGTCTATCATGGGCTTGGCTCCTCCTTTTTGTTGTGTAACCTCTAAACACGCATTTCCACCACTTTTTGTAACAGTGCCCCCCTCCCCTCCCCATTCAAATTGATCCAAATTTTAGGGGGTATATGGTCTAAATCCGGATGTAAAAATTATAAAGCTATAAAACTAATAGATTGACCATGTAGATGCCCACCTCCTCATTAATTAATTGGGCTAACAGGTTTCCCATATGGGTCAAAAAGAGTCACACCTCTCCATTATTGTATTGGATTTTATTTTCCACTACTTAGTTAGTTGGGCAGTTAGATCTATTATTATAATAATAGAGATTCATTTAATGAGCTCTTTACATTATTGTATTGGGTTTTATTTTCCACTACTTAGTTAGCTAGGTAGTTAGATCTATTATACTAATAATAGAGACTCATTTAATGAGCTTTTTTTTACTTTGTCCAATGGACCATTTTGTAATGATATATAAAGGCCTAGCAAGTCTTCTCATAATATCAAGTTACTCATTTTGGTTTCTCTCATATTTTTTCATACCACTGATACGAATCTCGGGGGATGAGATCTGGATGGCTTGAATGTCGAGAGAGGAGGAGCTTAGACACGTCAATCTTTCATGAAAAGAAGCATGGAAAAAAACATGTAAATGAAGTACTCGGGAGGTGAGGTTCAAAGAGAAGTCTCACATCTAAAACTAATTACTAGTAAATCACTCAGAGCTAATTAATCTCACAATGAACAATAGAAAATATGAGAGAAGCCAAAATGAGTAACTTGATATTATGAGAAGGCTTGCTAGGCCTTTATATAGCATTACAAAATGGTCCATTAAACGAATTCAAAAATATCTCATTAAATGAGTCTCTATTATTAATATAATAGATCTAACTACCCAGCTAACTAAGTAGTGGAAAATAAAACCCAATACAATCATGTAAAGAGCTCATTAAATGAGTCTCTATTATTATAATAATAGATATAACTACCCAACTAACTAAGTAGTGGAAAATAAAACCCGATACAATAATGCAGAAGTGGGACTCTCTTTGACCCATATGGGCAACCTGATAGCCCAATTAATTAATGAGGAGGTGGGCATATACATGGTCAATCTATTAGTTTTATAGCTTTATGACTTTTTACATTCGAATTTAGCCCATATACCCCCTAAAATTCGGATCATTCCTCCCCCTTAGAAAATGATGGTCCCCATCATTTCACCCATGCTACAAAGAGACCCATGAGTACAATGTTTTAATTCCCAATGAAGGGAAGAGTTTTGTGTGGTTGACCCATAACCGTTTACATTAATAAAAAAA
The DNA here is from genome assembly GCA_009831015.1 of Picea engelmannii. Taxonomy (NCBI): domain Eukaryota; kingdom Viridiplantae; phylum Streptophyta; class Pinopsida; order Pinales; family Pinaceae; genus Picea; species Picea engelmannii. The sequence goes on from ML794578.1 coordinate 74,599, forward strand.
TGGAAAAACATAACTTTGGAGGCTTTGAATCTCCTTCTACAAATTTATTCATAACTTCTTCTAGAGGTGATGAAATCCAATTCCCTCGAATACCCATTTGAACTATTAAAAAGATATTTCCATCAGTATATGAAACTTGTTCTGAGGTGGCCCATGGAGTGAGAAAAACCAAGCCAAAGTTAAAGAGTGCACGGCCATGCTGGTTACAGACATGTGTTGCTTCAAACAAAGATATCTCATAAACTAGACAACTAAATGAAATTCTGTGAAATACCCATTTGAGATCTTGAAGTTTCATTCATATGTGGAACTCCTTTTGTAGTTTTCTAAGAAAGGAGAAAAAGAGCATTGAAGATGGTGGTACACGCAGCCTCCTTGAGTCAAATACATGTTGAGATTCAATCGATGATATCTCTCAAACCAGGAATCCAAATGAGATTCCGTGAAATACCCATTTGATATCTTGAAGAGATATTTTCATCCATATGTGGAACTCCTTCTGTAGTTTCCCGAGAAGGGAGAAAAAAAAATTGAATATGGTGGTATGTGCGGTCTCCTTGGATCAAATACATGTTGAGATTCAATCGATAATATCTCTCAAACCAGGAAGCCAAATGAGATTCCGTGAAATACCCATTTCAGACCTTGAAGAGATTGTTTCATCCATATGTAGAAATCCTTTTGTGGTTTCCTGAGTAGGGAGAAAATATGAGAGAAGTCAAAATGAGTAACTTGATATTATGAGAAGGCTTGCTAGGCCTTTATATAACATTACAAAATGGTCCATTGGACAAAGTCAAAAAGAGATCATTAAATGAGTCTCTATTATTAGTATAATATATCTAACTACCCAACTAACGAAGTAGTGGAAAATAAAACCCAATACAATAATGTAAAGAGTTCATTAAATGAGTCGTTGTTATTGTAATAATAGATCTAGCTACCCAACTAACTAAGTAGTGGAAAATAAAACCCAATACAATAATGGAGAGGTGGGACTCTCTTTGACCCATATGGGCAACCTGTTAGCCCAATTAATTAATGAGGAGGTGGGAATCTACATTGTCGATCTATTAGTTTTATAGCTTTATGATGTTTTACATCTGAATTTAGACCTTATACCCCATAAAATTCGGATCACGAATTTTCCTCATACATAATGGTAAAAAGAATTCAAACTCAACTTCTCTTCATAGTTCCAAGAATGTAATGGAGACATCTTTCTAGATTTTAGGAGTGGTGGCTTAGATTGAGGAATTTGTTTCCTCCACTATTTTTAACTATTTTTTGCTTTGAAATTCAAATTTGAAATGGGTGAAGTTTCAAGGTAGCATAAGGTAGATGTTTTAATGCATAAACCCCCCTTAGAGTCCCTTACCTTTCCCCTCTTGTGGTATCATAGCCCCTATAGGTGCTCAAACTCAACTAATCTTGATCTTTCCTCTTTATTAACAAAACAAAAAGATGTTCAATATCCATAGCACTATGGTATATCTACTTCATGGTGTTAATGTAGCAGAGTTATAAAGTATCTATGCAAAGTATTTAAGCATGTAATTACAAGTAATTCAGGGGTAAAAAAAAATGGGATATTACAACAACTTGATGTTGTTAAATACTAGTTTGTTAAAGAGTCATATGTCACTTCCATAGTTGTTGAATTTCATCATGTGTGTCGTCATGTTTCGGCCTATATGTCATAGCTTAATGCATGCTATACAAACCCTTTGTTGTCAGCAAACTACTTCCATTACCCAAATCATGCATTCTTGCCACCTACATTCTAAGCCTCCATTCAACACCCTGTATAACAACACAATTTGTTTCTTTGTCCTTAAAAGATCATTTGGTTGAAATATTGGTGCATAGTAAATCGGTGTATTGACATTTAAAGTCTTTTTGGTTGCATTAATCTTGGAAGCATCATGATAGAGGTCGATAATTGGTGCTACAAAAGTAGAGGAGAATAAGGAATAAATATGTTTCATCAACTAGAGGAGGACATGACAGTCACATCAATCACCTCAAGGTAAGCCCATGAAAACCCTCAATATATTATTTATGGTAATCAAATGAATAGAAACCCCACCTCCATAGCCATAGCAATCTAAAACATCTTAGGGTTAGCATCTGATTCTTCCATTATCAACAACAATAACAAGCCCTCTTGTCAACTCCTCAACATCATGACTCCTTATTGAGCCTACACCCATTCCAATAACAAGTGAGATGGTACCAATAAGTGATTTTTGTATCTTGTGACAACTTTAACTTGCTACAAAAATCACCTCTTTCACATTCAACCTAAGAGAAATGATCTAGCCTAGATTTGAATTCTTTTGGGGAGCTACGAAATCTTATGTTAAATGATCTGAAAGAGAAGTATTAAATCCTACAATATATTCTTCACACGAGGTTAGGCATTGCATTTTATTTATGTCAAGTTTTAGGTCATATTAGGTTGCATTTGTAAAGCATCGTTAGATAAATGTCGATGTGGAAGGGTTAAGGAATTTATACCTAATTCCTTTGAAGAGAAAATTAACTTCATTTAGACACTCCCCGACCTTCCTAAAAAACACCTCCTCTACAATTCCATAGAAAATTAAACCCAACGCTTTATGTAGCATTTTGAATTGAGAAAATTGTTAAAAACATAGTTGAGATAGTTGCATTTTCAGGGGTCAAATGTTGAAATTTTCAGAGCCTATTTCTAGGAGATGTGGTCCTCACAGTGTAATTTCCAAGCTGGTACTTATGTTGGTGCTGCTTTTTTTTGTAGTCCTCAGAAAAATGGTCATATTTGTGGTAAGATTTACACTTAAATGGCAGTGGTTCATAGTCAAGTTTTTGCACATGTTTATAGTTTGTCATATTCAATAGAACAACTTTGAGAAGGCCCTTTTCCATATTAACTTCCACACATATTCTTGCACATGCAAACATCCGTACTTTTGGTTCTAACTTGTCAATATATTTTTCCAAGGAATTCTGAATATTCCTCAAGCAATCTTCATTTCAACAATGCAAGGGAAGATGCAGCATATGAACCCAAATCGGAATTGTTAAAGGGATGTTAAGTTCTGGATCAAAATTTGAAATCCAACGATTGAGATACATTCCCCTTGTTTTGAAAGAAAAAAAACATGGCCTATTTCTAAATATGAAATCACAATCCTCCTTGAGCTCAAATAGGAATGTATAAAACCCCCTTCCATAGAAGTAGTAAGTGAGCTTTCATTTGATCAAGGTTATCCAATTTTTATTCACCCGAATGTCCATTGATCTCAGAGAGAGCTAGATTCATGTGAATTGACCAATTAGACCCATGTTAGCCAAAGTCAAGGCCATTTTCCAAGTAGCTAATATGAAGATCAACATTAGGGATTGACTGCATAATCTTAATGAATTTAGACTACCGAGACTGCGATTTTTTCTAGATTTTCCCAAAGATGTGATGAGGGCCTGGAAATAAATTGTTTCAGGGTCAAGAGGATGGGGGGCGGGGGGGGCATCTCGCTCCTGAGATTAGATCCACAGCTGAGGGCCTAAAGAACGTGACTATGAGTTTCTTCAAGTTTGGGTTAATTTTAAGAATCGTTAAAAAAGAACAAAATATCATAATTGTATTCATAATAAACAAAATTACATTGTGTAGATGCTTGAAGCATTTCATCATTACATAGGGGAATCCATATCATAAAATACAACAAGAGTGTCATATCAACAAACATTATATTTCTCTAATCATTGTCATTGACATATACATCCCAAAAAGATAAGTATTCTTCAAACAAGTCATCAAAAATAAACATAATAAAAAAGGAGTGTCTCATATAACAGTGATCTTGTAACAACAAACTAAAATACCATCCCTCCAAATGTCCCACAAAATCATACATGAAAACACAGAGCCATAAAAATTTAACATATACCTTAACTATTAATAATAATAAAATTACCATAAACTAAAAACCAAATAAAAACGTTCCCTCAAAAGACCATGCCTCCCAGTTCCTTTCTCTTTCTCAATGATATTTTTTTATTTATATATTTTATTAATTTTATTAATTTATATATTTTGACATATTTTTTAAGTTATATATTTTGACAAACATTATAAAACTTTGTAAAAAAATTGGTACAATCCTAACTAGACCATGAAGAGAAAGTGGTATCCCCTACTTTCACAAGGAATAATAAAATAATATATCCGTTTTTTCCTTTTTAAAATAATATATTTACTTTTTTATTTTTAAATAATATATTTATTTTTACTCCTTTTCATTTTTTTAATATATCAAATAGAATATTATATAATTTTTTAATAAGATATATTCACTTATAGATTGAGGGGAATAATCTCCATGTTGAAAGGAATAAGATATTCTCCGAGTGAAATAATATATTCAACCTTTCTTTTTCTCATTGAAGTAAGCATATTGAATGGAATAATATATTCACCATTTCTTTCTCACATTTACTTTCAAACGGAGTGGAATAATATGTATATTCATCTTTCTTTTATTTTCCTCCTTTGGTTAGTGTATTGAATTAATAATATATTTACATTCATCCTTTCATTCTTTCGCCATTCGCTTTACATATGGACAGGAATAATATATTCACCCTTTTCCATTTTCACTATTGGTTTACATTCTCTTTGCTTTACATATGGAGAGGAAAAATATATTCATCCTAGGGGAAAATAACTCTGGAGCTTCAAACGAGAAAGAAACAAACTGAAAATAATATCACAGTCTATCAATGGTTTGAGTATGCAAAGCAGCTTTATGAGCAAGATCCTAAGGTGGACTCTCCTCCCTTGGCCAACATTACTACTAAGCTCTTCAATGTGCAAGAAATTGAGTGGGGTATCAAAAAGTTGGGTGTTGGAAAAGCAAAAGATTTAGTTGAACTCCAAGCAGAATATCTAAAGTGGGGTTCAAAAACTCTTGCACCTCACATTATGAAAATTTTCAACAACATCATTCAGCAGGGATTCCCTACATATTGGACAACAAGCCTAGCAATACCACTTTTCAAGAGTGGGGATGTCAACAATCCCTCCAACCATAGGACCATAATGATAAACCCCTTGTTTGTGAAGCTATTTGGAAGTATGCTAGAAAATAGAATCAGCAAGTGGGCGGAAGAAGGGGATAAGCATGCCAAAGGGCAAGCAGGTTTCATACCTAAACACTCAACGATTGATCATGGTATAACTCTAAGGCACATCATTGAAAAAGTATGGGAGAAAAAAGAGGAAGCCTTTTGTTGCTTTGTCGATTTCAAAAAAGCTTTTGACACGGTCCCTAGAGATAAGCTTTGGCATAGAATGGAGGAACTTGGGGTTCCTATGCATCTTAGAGCAACCGTCCATAGGCTATATGAGGAGGTTAAAGTCAAAATCAGAACGTCAGCTAGTATCTCCGAAAGTTTTAGGAGCGATATTGGGGTCAAGCAAGGGTGTCCATTGTCCCCTACCCTCTTTGGCTTATATATTGACAAACTTGAAGAGTGGTTAAACTCACAGGAGGGTGATGGTGCTCTCTTGGGTGATTTTGTGATAAGGCTTCTTTTGTATGTAGATGACCTTATTGCTAAATCTACTCTTGGGTTGCAAGAACACCTAATTTCCCTTGAGCGCTTTTATAGCACAGTGGGAATGCAAGTCAATACTAGCAAGACGAAAGTGGTAATTTTTTATAGCAAAAGAAAACATACGCAACATAAGTTCTACTTTGAAGGCAACACTCTTGAAGAAGTGGCAGATTACAAATACCTCGGAATTGACTTCAACAAAAATCTAAGTTGGGAAGGTTGCAGAAAGAAAATAACTTTAGGAGGTTGGAAAGAGTTCTATGCTTTTCAAAATAGATGCAGAGAAGCGGAGCTATGGGATTGGAAGACTATGCAAACTCTCTTTGGGCTTTTAGTGATCCCAGTGGTTCTATATGGTTGTGAAGTGTGGGCCAGCAGCACATCTGACTTACAGTGGAAACAAATTGAGAAGATTCAAAAACGCTTGATCACAAACAAGTTTAAAATTAAAAGTTCAGTCCCTTATGATATCATGCTGAGTGAAATGGGGATTGCTCCTGTTGAAGCAATTGTTATGGTGCGTCTCATAAGATATCTAAAAAAAATTGAGCAAATGGAAGACAGTCAGTGGCCTAAGGTAGTCTTCAACGACATATTGTGCAAAAGAAAGAAGACGTGGATGAGACAAAATATAAAATGGCTTAGTAAATGGGATTTCCACTTGAACAAGTGCCCTACGAACAGTAAAGAGATAAAGGCTTTTGTTATTGATAGGTTCCACAAGCGAACTTGGGATAAAGGGCTCGGGAGAAAGAAAGAATATTATATTGAAGAGTTTAATCCCACATACAATCATCATCAAAAAGCGTACATCGGGGCCAATATACCTTGGAGAGACAAAATGCTTATTACCCAAATAAGAACCAATTCCCTTCAACTCCGTTGTGAAATTGGGCGTTGCAAAAGACCAAAAGAAGCTTGGGAAGAAAGGGTGTGTGTGTTCTGCACCTCCGGAAAAGTGGAAACAGAAAAACATTTCATTTTAGAGTGTGAAGCTTTCAAAGAAAGCAGGGACAACTATATAAATATCTTGACAGCTAGCTCTTGGAATAACTTATTCAACAAGGGGACAGTGGAGAAATTGGGGGAGCTCATCATCAAGTTTAACAAGAAAAGGGCTGAACTGTAGAAATCAGTGTGTGAGGCGGTCTGTCCCATAGGCTATTGTCAGTCTCGTGGACGTTAAAATCATTTTCTTTCTTTCTTTCCCTTTTCCATTTTCTCCATTGATTCACATCTAAACGAATAATATATTCACCCTTTTTCAATTTCTCCACTGGTCTACATTCTCTTTACACATGGAGATGAATAATATATTCACCCCTTCTTTTCCATTGGTTCAGTGTGATACTATATTTACTTTTCTTTTCTCTCAATTCCCACATTATGTATATTTATATATCAACTTGCACTTAAAAAAATAGGTTGCCCACTTTGTAATTCCTCCATTCAAAAGTCAAGTGTATATATATATATATATATATATATATATATATATATATATATATATATATATATATATATATACTTGCACTTAAAAATAGATTCCCGACTTTGTAATTCCTTCATTCAAAAGTCAAATAGGTACAATTTCCAAATGAAAATCCACGATGTGAGCTTAGCGTCACTTGGTGCGAACCTAATCTCAAATTTGCCCATTGGTAGGATTGTTTTTTGCTCTTGTTTGGTTCGCTTTTATCTAAATAATATATTTGTTTTTATTTATAAATTTTAAAGTTTTTTAATATATTAAATAAATAATATATTTATAATTTATAAATTGTGATAAAATGTATTAAATTTATTTATATTCAATTTTAATTTTAAAATATTTATAGTTTTTTTAAAAATTTTATTAAGTTTTTTTATTATATACAATTAAAAATTACAACCATATCATTGGGGTTTCTCGTAAAGGAAACCAAACTCCTCATCCAATCTCTAACACATCAATTTTTAACACTCTCATAATTACAATTTGGCTAATTATACTATGAAAGTATGAGATTACAACACCTATAAACATATAATATTTCAAAATGAAAATATATCTAGGGCAGTCCATCATGGTTGCTAAACTTATGAATTCAAAAAAAAGTGGGATGTTGAAATCAAACATGATACCCAACTGCAGGAATAAGAGGTTCCTTTCCCTTCACATCTTCCTAGTCTAACCCTGGAGCCAACTGCTCATCTTCCACCATTATTGGCTTATCCTTCTACCCTACAAAGTTGGAGGTTCCTTCTGCCTAGTTCCTCTGAGCTCCTTGCTCCCCCTTTGGTCGAACTCTGAACTTGATCCTGAACTGCAACCAACAAAGAAGCTCGAACTTTCCTTAAAAAATGTGAATGGCATGAAGGGTGCCCATGTTCTCCTCCTGGTGCTTTTCCAAAGTAGCTAGAGGTAGTGGAGGTCATCCAATGTAAGGTGGACTAGGTCCAATGTATTGTTAAATAAGGCCCACTATGGTAGTTCGATATAATAAATGGGTAGTTAGATATAATAAATGTAAGAGGACTTCTTAGAAGGTTCTGCTTCAAGAAGATTCCTCCTCTACAATGTTCTTAGGTGATGGTAGCACTATATAAAGGAGTTCGAGCAATGTAATGGGATATGAAGAGAAGTATTGTATTGTGAGTGGTAGCTCAATAGGAGGATGCCCCCTCGAAGAGGCAAGTGAACATGAGAGGATCCCTTCCATAATACGATTCAGTGTATGGTGTTGCCCTACCTCAAGGGTTTTGATATAATAAAGTGTGGTTTTCATATATTCTTCTTGGATCTATTATGGTGTATTTTTTATTCAGTCTTTGGTGCTTAACAAGTGGTATCAGAGAACTTTCCTTGGCAGGAATTGTGAGCAAATATTTCTAATTTTTTTGCAGATTTATTTTTACAAAGAAATAAAAAAAAATAAGGGTCGCGACATTCCGAACGATTTTTGTAGGTTTTGGTGCAAAATTTGCAGAAACTAGTTGTGTATCTAAGTTTCTCTCAGAAAAACACCAAAGTTAAAAAAAATTGTATGAAACGGACTCTGGGAAGTAAAGTTATTTGCATTTTAAAATCTGCAATTTTCAGGGTTTTTTCCGTGGACGGGCGCGTGATTTTTCTGCTTTTTGTAGTAGATAGAGCTAAATTTTCCAAAATAAATTACATATTTGAGTTCCTCTCACAATTTCACCCAAATTCAAAAAAACAATTGTCCAAATTGGAATTACAGAAGTGAAGATATCGTTGATTTAAAATCAACCATTTTTTAGGGTTTTTCATGACGACGACGGGACTGCAAAGTCCATAACTTTTCATAGAGTACTCAGATTGCTACAAGATTAGACCCATTGGATAGAGAATTTCAAGAGATTTCTTTTGGTATATTTTATGTGGTGTTTCCAATGGATGTTCACTCTCAAACCCTCAAAGAAATTCTACACACGATTGAAGCATTCAAATCTCAAATGCATGACACATTGCATAACTTTCCAGAAGGTCTCAGGGATGGTTTTTGTAGTATTCATGAGTCCTTGGCGAGCATTCAGGAGAAATTTACTTTGGTGAACATCATGGATGAATATCATCAAGAAGTGTATGCTTGGTATGCTTTGGAGGATGATTGTGATGATTGGTATATGGATAGTTGTCATTTATGGGATGACAACCACTTCCATCTTCTATTTGATGACTCTACTCCCCCTCAGGTAGAGAAATTATTGGAGAGTAAACACGATCATTCTCTGCATATTCTTCTTCAGTTTTATTATTCTCCAGTCACAATGAATGCATTTTTTGTTGGTTCTAAATATTTTGATCCACATGACCAGTGTCAATCTTTAGAGCATCATTTTCAGTTGGTTCCCAAGTTCCAATATCTTCAACGTGGAGTTCACATGAGCACTTGGACATGGGACCCGGGTTCACAATGTCAGTTCAACTACTTCAGTATAGTGGCTCACATTTATACACGGGACCTTGATTCTCCAGTCTTCTTCAACATTATGGTCCACAATTATCCATGGGACCCTGGTATATGGTTGTTCACCCTCATAACAAGCGTTGAGGACAACGCTTTCATAAGGGGGATGGAATGTTAGGTAGCTAGAGAGGTAGTGGAGACCATCCAATGTAAGGTGGACTAATTCCACTATATTATTAAATAATGTCCATTATGGTAGTTAGATATAATAAATGTAAGAGGACTTCTTAGAAGGTTATGCTTCTATAATATTCCTCCTCTAGAATGTTCTTAGGTGATGGTAACACTATATAAAGGGGTTCAAGCAATGTAATGGGATATGAAGAGAAGTATTATATTTTGAGTGGTATCTCAATAGGAGGATGCCCCCTCGAAAAGGAAAGTGAACAGGAGAGGATCCCTTCCATAATAGGATCCATTGTATGGTGTTGCCCTACCTCAAGGGTTTTGATATAATAAAGTATGGTTTTCATATATTCTTCTTGGATTTATTCTGGTGTATTTTTTATTTAGTCTTTGGTACTTAACATTCATTCCCTCTGGTTCCTCTGAGTTCCTTGCTCCCCCTCTGGTCGGACTCTGAACTTGATCATGAATTGCAACCAACAAAGAAGCTCGAAGTTTCCCTAAAAAATGCGAATGGCATGAAGGGTGCCCATGTTCTCCTCCTAGTGCTTTTACAAATCTTGTCCCACCAAGGCTTTCATGATCCAGTAAGTTTCTGCCAGCTTGAAATATTTGGTGTCTTTTGTGTGTGAGTAGAATAGGTCGGGAACCCAGTCCTTCACATCCTTCAAGATCTCTTTATATGAGGTTTCCACATCTTGCTTCTCATAATCGGTGCATAGTTTATGCAAATGGGTTCCCGCCTCCCATGCCACATGCGTCGCTTTGGTTGGGGCCGCAAGTCTTGGCGACGAGGTGGGCCCAATAGCCCCATGCATCCTCAAACTCTCCCCCCTTTTTCCCCTAGTTTGGTTCCTTCTCATCTTACTAATGCTTGAGTAATCCACCACCTTCTTGTGCAAATTACTAAAACTTACGATGAACCCCACTACCCACCAAAACTTGTTCTTGGTGCTATCAACAGTTGCGGAATGTGCTCAACCTCCTACAATCCTCCTCTGGCAATTCCCTGAGCACATGTGGATGCTAGAAAAACCAAAGATGATGCAATGACCCTCAACCTATGTAATGTCCCCCACCTCTTAGAGAGGTGATGAGGAGACTCAGTGGCCTGGGCACCCCCACTAGGTCATAGTCTCACACTGAGGGGGGAGGTCAACTAGACTAAAGTTATATTTTTAAGTTGACTTGAGAAAGCAAAAGGATAAAGGGAGTAAAAGATAACTCAACAGAAGAATAGAAGTTAACCATGGGAGTAACCTAACTCAACAGAGAATCAGAAGGAAAAAGTATAAGTAAGAGGCTGGGACGCACCTATTATTCATTCTGATTTTTGGTATATTTCTTGTTAGTGCTCTTGAGCATTCAGATTGGGGGTTTGTTGTACAAACCCTTGTGAGCAACTCAGTGGTGAAATATCCACTCACCTTGTTCCACAGCTTGTTCTCGGGGATGAAATATTCCTCCACACCATTCTATTCTCAGCATATCTCATTCTAGAGCTTCAGCAGACTGCAGGACTGTATTATTGGGGAATTTCCAGCAAGGGAGCACCATACCATTGAGGAGGGTTCGATTTAGCTATTCAGGGGGGCGCAACTCTCTTAGAAGATTTCATAGTTAGAGGGGTTTGCCTTGAACGTTGGGATTGAAACTTCAGGAGGAGGATCCCACTGCCCTGATCTATTACTTGACCGAGTTTGGGCTCATTTGGAGCATTCTCCATCAGGGCCGAATTATTGAGGGCTTCTATCTCCACTTGGAGCGTGGCACTCTCTGGTTGAAGGGGTTTGACATTCAGATCTGCTTGATACTGGCATTCATTACTTATTCAGCCTTTAGAGGCTTCTTTTGTATTGACGGGAGCATTTTGTAGCAACTCATATCTATTGTTTGTATGGCCATCTGAGGTTTATGCCAGATCGACCATCTATTGTATTGATCCTACATTGCTTATAATAAAAGGGTCAGATCTTTGCTTGTGCTTCTATATCTTGAATGTATGATGATATTCATGTATTGAATGAATCTTGTATGCACTTAATAG